>JARHVA010002129.1:2680000-2717500 GCA_037957365.1 Torreya grandis | reverse complement strand
CCATTCACACTATTCGAGTTGTTGCTCCTAACCAACCTTTAGAACTAACTCCCACTTCTCAATAATTCATTAATCCTCATTTATCTTCACCTAATAACATTAATGTTTAAAAACCTTTATCCTCAATCAAATTACTAAAATACTTACATAGGCCTCTACCATGAGAACTTGATCCCACCCATCCTATGAAATCTTGGTATGATCCCAACAAATTTTCTCAGTTTCACACTAGTTGGGGTCACTCTCATGAGACCTATAGGTAGCTTCATAATTTATCTATGTATTTTCTTCTTTGTCCTAATTTTGATCATGATTATATCATTATTAAATGTTAACAATCATATGGAATTTATTTTAAAGCATATGAAACAAATACTAAATCTCAAGCCTTGAATCAAGCTAATGGTCATTTGGCTATCTATAAAGACCCTCTTCCAAATCACCAAAATCACCAAGACAACCAAGAAAATCCCACCCCTTTGACCACAAATGTATAATGTCTTGTTGACCCAAATCTTGAGGAGAATATGGTTAATATGACTAATATGTGAAGGGTGGTTTCTTTGATTGAACCTCAACTAATCTAATACCCTCCATTATCTTCCACATTTCATCTTATCCAAGATTATTATCCAAATCACTTAAATGAGTTGGGGAAACATGACCTTATAAATTTAAATGATTTAATTCCAAATCCTCCCTTAGATAACACTTCCCATTCTATTTCTACCATCCCTCTATCTTATTTAGCTAACATTAATGACACTCAAGATTCTATCAACACTTCTTCTAATGTTTCTAAAAACCAACCTATACCTTGTGATTCATATTCTCAAAATAATTTGTCACCCTATTCTAAACTTTATCCCTATTATCAACATAAATTCTAATGTACTTCAGCTCCTCATTCATTACTATACACCTAATTATAACAACCTTCTTATGGGTTATGATGAGTGGGATCCTATCATAAAACTCACTAATATCCCATCCTAAATCCCATTTCTCAAGATTATGAGGACTTATCCATGTCATCAAAAATATCTCATACCAATATTATTTTAAATGAACATCCCTCATTCTCCCCTATCAAGATGTGAAACAACCTTATCTAGATTTGAGGATAACATATTATAACTAACTTAACTATTTTAGGAATATTAGAGTATTATTCCTAATTTAGTTAAAGGTCTAAGTTGACTAAATCATTAAATAATATTATAATAAATAGAGTACTAATTTATATAATTTATTTGACCTTCATATATTTCTAAAAATAGTAATGAAATAGGAGAAATATAACTTAGCTTAAATAAGACTGAGATAGTTGAGATAGAAGCTAGTACTGGTTGTGTAAGATTAGGACAATATCATAAATTAGGATATATATTTTATTCAACAAAAAGATAGTAACACTAAAAATAAGACATTATAAGGTCCAATGCTATAGTCTAGATCATGCCATTATTGTCCAAACTAGTCATAGAGATCTGTGTTTCCTTAATTTTTTCTACTATCCCTATATTAGTCTACTTATGAAATTTTGAGCCTTGAATATTGATGAAGATCCTTATAGAGTTGATTTAATCTCAAACCCTAAACATCTAATATGATTGAATGAATCTTGAAAAACATGGGGGGTTAGTGTGTGTAAGATGAACTAAACATGTATCCACACCCATTATGTGGGCACACTGCCTACATACCAATACTTCAAGGAGGGATCAAGCCATATGTAGTTCTAACACTTGATGTGATTTTTGGAATAATGTTATGTGGATGAAAAAATTCTAAACTAGGTTTGTTTGAGGTGGCTAGGGACTGGTGTGAGGATTTGAATATGTTGGTAGCTATATTGTATGGTTATACATAAAGAATAATAAAATTTTCCTTCATATTCTTGCTTGTATTCTTAATTTTGTAATATTTTCCACCCTTTCTAAATAAAATTTTAATGGGATTTTATAGAGATATATTGGTCATGGGTTAAACACATTCATTCTAGGTTGACACAATGAGAAAGAGAAATCAGGAGAGAATGGTCACTTGGGCTTAAAATGTGATTTTATAAGAGTACTGTACATGGGAAACACTAGGGTATAATGCTATAGTTTAACCCCAATGCTCCTATACTATAATATTAGGACTTGGGGGGATGGAAAAAGTATGCAAAATGGAGCTTAGTTGAGTTGGAATGAGGTTCTACAAGTCTATAGCTGATTGGGAATCATCATAAAAGGTGGATAGAAGGGTCATGAGAGCATGCAAGAGGGACCTATGGGTTAGGTATCACAATCCACAATCAAGCTACCAATTTTAACATTTTATATGACTACATTTCCCCCCTTTTATTTTAGTGATGCAACAAAGTGAAATACAAGGATAAAGGAAAAGTAGAAAACATACCTAAACTTAACTACAAGGGTGAAGCCCATGAAGATGTGTGATGGCAGGTGTGTATAGAGAGAGCATGTTGTGAACTGTAAATCTACAAAAGAAAATCATGAGTAGATCAATTCAGACTAGATATATTATACCTAAAATAAAAATTTACAAAAGTTGGGTAAGAAAGAGAGGAAGAGAAAGAAATGAATACACCTCACCAGGTATGAAGACCAATATAGAACTTGTTATGATGTTAAGAGATGATATATGTGTGTTGGGTATGTGTTTTACAAATAATAATATCATTAATATATTTGAGTTCTTAATTTCTTGAAAGTGGATCAATAATTCAAAGGTTAGCCCTTTGGCTCCATCGTTTCCTACTAATTGAAGCTATGTGATCATGTGTGTGTTAATTGATGTTTAGACTTTGTGTCCAATCATAATAAGTAGGTGGCTTAAGAATAAAAATTCTATCTATAATTTTAGCATGATCAATGAATACTAAGTGAAGCTATATGATTATGCATGTAATAATTAATATTTGGACTGTGTGTTTAATCCCTCTAAGTAGGTGTATCAAGAATACAAAGACTAGATAGAACTTTGCATACATCATTTCCACATGAAGTAAATCTATAAATTGATACCTATATGAATGTGTGTCATATTTTATGGATCCTAAATCCCATTAATGCTTTGTAATTTTAAAATATGGTGTGGATAGTTGAATGTGTATTGGAAACTATGCCAATCTTTACCAACTCTTAAACAAGGAAATTAGGATTGTATGAAAGCCATTCCAAAGCTACAAACTAGGCTTATGTGGAAGCCACTTGAGAATGTGGAAGTTAGGCTTGTATTAAATCCACTCCAAAATGATTACAAACAACTTCAAATGGAGAAAGTCATGCAACTACAGAGAATGCTTGGGTAATATACTAAATTTAGAAATAAAAGAAGTCAAATGTGCCATGTATATTACCCCCAATCACTAGTGTCTATAACATGGATTTTGATAAAAAAAATTATACCAACTTCCTAATATAAAATTTGAAGTGAGATCCATCATGTCACTAATGATACCCCTATATCTAGATTCTTTGAGAAAAATAATACTAAAACTATTAAATTTTGACTGTTCTATATTTGACAAAACTATAGCTGAGCTAACCTTTTTGCCTGTTTATAGAAAATTTAGGTTTTTTTATATTTAGAGAAGAGTGACAAAAATAGTACACCTATTTATCTATAACTATTTTCCTTTGCTAATTTTGAAGACTATTATCATCACTATTTTTCCTGTCTATTCTACCTAGTTTGACCTTTGATTGTTGTTATGAGTGTTCTAAAAATTAATTTTTTAATCAATAGGAGCTTTGATCTATATGAAAAAATCCTTGTTTGTTTTCCCATCTTATAAGTTTGGGAATGAAGGCCCTACAATTAATTCCCTCAAAATAAAGATCCCTACAAGTGTGTTATTCTATGAAATACATGACATAGTAATGATAGTCAAAATGATGTCTCAAAATATAACATAGATTATTTTGGAGATTGTTAGATTAACAGTTTTATCTATAGATAGATATAAAAATTTAATAACATGTGCAATGTACTAAATTAAAATTAGAAATATCAATTGTTAGTTGTTATTTTTTAGCTATCAAAGAGGGATGGAACATGATGTCCATCATAACATCCAAGAAATAAAGGTAATGCATGATGTGGATCATGGCATTGAAAATAATTAAGAATCAAACAAGAAAAAAATCATTCAAGGTAAGAATCAATAATCATACAAGAGTGGCCAAGAGTCCAAGAAAATAAGGGACATGGGCACATGTCACTCAAACTAAAAAGTAAGCATACAAGCCATGTTCAAATTCCACATACACATATAATTGAAAATAATCAAGGTTGGAATGAGGGACACATGTAAATAGAAGAATATAATAAAAGGACATTGATAAATGTCCTAAGGCACACACAAGAGAAAAAATAATAACTGATAAATGCAATCACATCTAGCTATGCAAATCAAGAAAACAATGCATGTAATATACTAGAAATATAATTTCATCTAACTAATCAAATAAAGAAGTGAACATATGCAAGATATGTATTAAAATTATATTTATATGCTAATAAATATATAGTGATATATAATAGTGAGTGTCAATAGAGTAATATGTGTAATCTAGTAATTAATTTAAATCAACATGATAAGTAGACTGTGTGGTGTAGGGATGGCATAACCTAGATGGTGTAGTCATGTAGAAGATGCCCCTAGTGGATAGATATATTGATGTACATCTCAAATTTACAATTAGGATGCCCCTTCAATTGGTAAATTGAATAAATCAAGGATCTAGATGTCACTAAACACACTCAAAGAAGATCAAGTGAAACATGGTAATGTAGATAAATTCACAAACAATAGCATAGAATAACTTAATGTGCATCTAGCATGGTAGTATAAATATAAAGCATGGATAATGCATATAATTGAAATGTTTTTAGATTATTTTAATGTTTTTGGTATTTTGAGTTATTTGAATGTTTTTATATTTTGAAATATTTGAATGTTTTTGGTATTTTAGAATTTTTTATTATTTTTGGTGTTTTTGGTATAAATTATGTACAATCAATTAGGAGAAGACTATGTACAAGAAAAACTAATAAACTATGTACAACCAAGCAAAAATAAACTATGTAAAAATAAGAAAAAATAAACTATGTAAAATTAAGCATGAGAATAGATGATACTAACCAATTAGTCTCATGAGAGACTCCCTATCATGGTGTCCTATATCAAGGAGAGGAATTGTGCATGATCATGAAGCACAATGGAAGGGCTAAGACTATGATAATGAAAGTTGTTTATGTTATAAATGTTATAAAATCTCTAAAGTGGAAAACAACTATGGGGTCCCCCTATAACTCAAATAATTGGATGCAATTGTATGGATCTTAAGGACCCATCTAGTAGTAGGAGAATCTCTCTTAACATGTTCTCTATGTTTAGACGCATGAGACCTCAATGATTCTACCCTAAGTGTGAACACTATTGATGGAAGTTATCTAGAATTCTAAAATTATGGTTTCTATAAAATACATCTCTATGGAAGTGTATGAACTCTCTGTGTTGGTGATGGAGGCCTCAACTATGTCTAAATCTAAACTAGAGGAAGAACCGAAACTAGTAGGGAAACTAAAGCTAGTGGTATAAATAAAACTGGTGACTATAAAATGGTAGATGGATCCAAAGTGGGGAGTGGTAACTCATATGGAACTCCACCAATTGTAAAAACCTAATTAACATGAATGAATTTAATGTATTTGTAAACTATAGAAAGTATTTTTTGATGTTTCTAAATCCATGGTCAACTAAGTAACATATTGAAAACTCCTACACTGAGAATAATAGTAAATGGTGTGGACACATGTAGTAGACCAACCTATAGAGGAAGTAAAATATCACCTAATGAACTTTGTATGTGCCCACTAAATCCATTAATAACAATGTTTGTCGAGGTAATATCTTACTCTAAATATCTTAAATACTATGGTAATCTCATAGTGCACATGTTCATGTTGGATCCATTGTCTATGAGTACACTATGAATGGGATGATTATGAATGTAAGCTATGATAAAGATTACATGATAATCTGAATCATCCTTAACTATTTCTTACTCTAATAAGGAGATCAAAGGTTTATATGGAACTATGGAATTGTACACACCAATCATGTTACTCAAAGGATCTGACTCAACTAAAGGTGCCATGTATGTAGCTGGTGGAGAATGTGCATGATATGCATGATGAACACCTAATGTATCCCCTATCACTTATTTATAATGTTTTGGGAAATGATCTAATAATATTTTCAAATATTTATCATATGTTTTCTTTTCTTGAAGAGGCTCAAATAGATTTACAAGATCAAAAATGGTGCCATCTATCAAGTATTGTATCTTATATTTCAAACTAAGGAATATATTTGTTGTGTGGCCTAGTGCCCTATTAAAATCAAAAAAAAAAATTTGATCAGATTCATGTGGAAGAGGCTTTATTGGATCAACTTCCCAAATAGGAGGGGAAGATATGATATTACTTTCTAATAGATACTATAAGAATATAGCTATAGAAACTAGTAGATTGGTAAAGCTTCATCGAGGAAGCACTAACAAAACCAATCACTAAGGGGGATCTAAAGCCACATTAACTATAAGGTGATTATGAATGTTTCTATCATTGACCTTTACTTTATATGGGACTTTGTTGTTACTCTTGTTTATTATTTTTGATATGCTTGTGTACTTGATTTGTCCCATTGAAATTAATTTGACTTCCCTTTCCTTTAGTGTATGACATATTTTAGTGAAGGAAGAGAGCCTTTTGAACATTATTGATTCATTTAAAGTTGGTAGAATACTTTATTTAAAGAGATATTGTAACTCTTGATTGTCCATAGGGATATTCATCTTAGCCAAGATAGTCTTATATCGAAGAACATATCGATGAGATGCTTATTTGACCTTTGTTTCTATTGTAAAATTTGTGTATAAGAAACCTTATCATCAATGTTAATGCTAAAATAAATTAGTAACATGTTAGCTAAAGGATTGAATACATTAACTGACTAATTCAGTAGACTATAGAACCATTATAAAGCATAATCCTTTAGACTCCATGGAAATATCTTGGTTAGTAGCTAATCATTTGTTTCATAATCCAACCATGATATGTGAAAAGCTTTCAATTGTGTCTCTAGATCACCCTTTCCATCATATAGAGTGAGATTGGGTTGAACACAAACTTATGGTAATGTTGTCAAAGCAATATGATGTGTCAATGGTATATCAAGTAGAACAAAAGAATCCAAGGCCTGTGTAGGTCTAGAGGCACCTTGCTCAAGATGTAGAACCTTAGATTGAAGAGATTTTATCTCTTACATAAGGGTAGCCACATAAGGAGACCAAGATGTACTAGCTATAACTAGTGGTGCCTCATAAGAAGGTTGGGCTGATATAGGAGGTTGTTAAGACATAGTTTCCCATGTAGTGTCATTTGAAACTATTTTATTTGAAGGAATGGAAGACTCAACTTGTTTATCCTTTTTTAATTTCTATAATAGATTTTAAAATAAGAGTATGATCTCATGATTATTCCTTGAGTCTTTCTAAAAAACAATGTAGGATCAAATCTTTGATGAGGATAACTTCATTATGAATAATAGGTGGAAGTGGATCAAGAGTCTAATGTGGTTGGTCATGATCATAAATGATTATATCATCATTTTTATTCTCATACTACTCATTGTCAAAATTATCCTCACGGAAATTAGTGTAATCTAGATGTGTAGGATCTATAATAAGAACCTAAGCTAGTTGTTTGTCTATGGTATATGGTTAGGTTGAAGGAATATGGGTGAATTTAGGAGGGTTACCACAAAGTTTTGCACTTCATCTCAAAGGAAAAGATGTAAGGAGCTTAGGTGATATAAGGAAAATAACTTGAATAATGAAATAAAAGATTAAACAAATATAATCTAAACAAAAAATTGGAATATGCATAAAAATGATACAAAACTCACAAACATATAAGGTGATACCTCAAAAGCAATGGGACCTAGTATATGCAACTAGGGTTTTAAAAAATGGGTTAAATGTAAAAATACTAAGGAATTTTAAAAATTAATTTGAATTTTTTATTTAAATATGTACGTAAAAATTATAAAAAATTAGAAAAATTCTTGATTTAAAGAGACTTAGTAAATGCAATTAGGGTTTGGAAGAAAATATGTTTTTTTAAATTACTATGGAATTTTAAAAATTTATGCCAATTTTTTATTAAAATATGTAGGTAAAAAATCAAAAAATTGTTGGAAAATTGGGAAAATAAATTACCCTGGAGTTTTTAGGGTTTTTATGTGCAAACAAAGTAAGTGGGGTTCACCAAATGATTTAGCTATTTTGGAAATATTAGAGTAATATTCCTAATCTAGTTAAAAGTATGAGTTGTCTAAACTAGTAAATAATATATCAATAAATAGATTAATGATTTTTATAATTTATTTGACCTTCATAGCTTTCTAAAAATAGTAATGAAATAGGAGAAATATAAGTTAGCTTAAATAAAACTCAGATGACTAAGATATAAGCTCATATTAGTTGTGTAAGACTAAGATACTATGGAAAATCATGATCAAGATTTTGTTCATTGAAAGGATATGAGTACCAAAAATAGGACACTTTAGGGCTTGACGTTATAGTCTAGGTCCAACCACTAGTATCCAAACTAGTCATAAAGATATAAGTTTTATAGGTTTTGTCTATTATGCTTGTATTAGTCTGCCTATGAAATTTAGAGTCTTGACTATTGATGGAGCTCCTTATAGAGATGATTTAATATCCAAACCTAGACCTTCATTATGCTTGAATGAAACTTGATAAAGAGGGTTGAGGTTAGTGTGTGTAAGATGCACTGAACATGTATCCACACCCCTTGTATGGGCACGTTGCCTATATACCAATACTCTGAAGAGGGATCAAGCCATATGTATTTCTCTCACTTGATGTGTTTTATTCCATAGTGTTATGAAAATGAAAAAATGCTAAATTGAGTGTGTTTGAGGTGGCTAGGGCCTAGTGTGAGGGTTTGAATATGTTGGTAGTTGTATTGAATGGTTGTATAAAGAGAAAAATAAAATGTACCTTAGTGGTATTACTTGTATTCTTGATTGCTTTTTAATACTTTGCAACACCTTGTAAATTAACTTTGAATGGGATTTTATAAATATTTATTGGTCACGGGTTAAATGCATTCATGCTAGGTTGACACAATGAGGAAACGAAATCAAGAGAAAATGGTCACCTAGGCTAGAAATGTGATTGGATAGGAGCACTAAAAATGGGACACCCTAGGGTCTAGTGATATATTCCAACCCAAATTCTCCTATACTATAGGCTCAAGACCAATGGGGATGGAATGAACATGGAAAATGGAGCTTGGCTGAATTAAAATGTGTTTATGAATGTCTATGAATGACTAGGAATCAACCAAAATGTATATAGAAGGGTCATGAAAGCATGTAAGAGGGAACTATGGGTTAGGTGTCACAAGCAACATTCAAGCTACCAATTTTGACATTTTATATGACTAAAATAACAATGTGAAGAGATGTCCATCCATATTTATGAAATGATATACACTTCTCTTTCTTTAAAGTTCCCCATTACTTCCATGGTTCCCAATGATATTCTACTTCATGTGGATGATCCTCCTCTATTCCTTAGTGTCTAAAATGTGATATCTAAGTCAACCATGTCTTGATTAATGAGGGTTCTAGAACTTGTGTTACCTCTCTTAATTTTATCAAAACCATTGTATATTTTGAATGCAATCTCAAATACACATGCATCACATGTGAAGGCTCTGATAGAAGGCAAATGAATCCTTTAGAATGTGTGTGGCTTCTCATTATCATCCCAACTATCACCATTCATGTGAAGGTGATGATATTTAACTTTATTCTATCTTAAAAAAATTTGTTTAGTAGGTCATGGATTGAGTTTATGCGAGCAGTTCCTTACTTGCCAATGCATTAAATTCTCTCATAATGGATCCATCTATGGGATTCAATGTGAAACTAACCCTTGTAATTTTGAAAAATTCAAAGATTATGGTGTATTCAAGATTTTTAGTCTTGAACATTTTCCTAGTGTTCTATTTCATGAGTCTCAATGATTTAACTTTCTCATTAATTCCACTATAGGTTACAATGGTCATCCCAAACACATTAGGAATATTCCCCCTAATCTCCTATATTTTGATGATGACTAAACTTATGAGATCAACCTTAATATTAAAAATTTTGATTTCTCATCTAATATCATCTCTTAACTTCTTGATTCTTTATAGCCTCATTCTCATAAACCACCTTGTGATGACATCCCCGTTGTCTTGACTAAGACTCAACATTCCATTCATCACACCTCATCGAATGATAATGTCATCCCTACCTACATCATTGATCTTCATATACTTGAGTATGATGATGATTATACCTTAGATGATTCATTCTTAGGTGGCCTTATTTAAACACATGATGTTGAGATTGTTTATTATCATTCCTCTTTGTTTTAGTATTTTAGTGTATCCTCCTATATTCCATCATATATATTTCCTAATTTTAGTATTTTTCTTATTTATTATAGGGTACATATGGTTTGAACACCTATGGTTTCTTAATAACCACATAGGAGTATGCTTATGGATCATGATATGATTGGGCCTTACCATTTTGATACGTACCTTGACCCCTATAGATTGCTTATACCTAAGATGGGTGAAACCCTCCTCTGCCCTTCTATAGACCCAACCCTCCCCTTAGTATATCTCACTTTAGAGCCCATTCCTACTAGGTTTATCCTTGCTTCTAATCCCATCGCTCCTTCTATCTAACCTAGTCCATTTCTTTCACCACCACCACCTTCTCTGGGTGATGGTTTTCTTTATTTACCACAGATGGATCTGTTGCCCACCAAATGGGTCAATTAATTGATGATCCTTCTTAAATTCATTTTGATTGTATTACATCTCCTCTTATGAGAACTTTTATAAATCTTACTTACCAATGTATCTATTTATTTCATGGCATAAATAATCATTAATACACACATTATCATAATCTATGACAATATATTGACACTTTATGTCTTTCTACCCTTCAATATTTAGACATGACTATACCTTCCTTAAAGGTACTACTTTAATATAATATAATGTATAGAGAGATGTATTTTCTTTGAAACCAATGTGGCACCCATCACATTGGTGACTGTTTCATCCTTCAACAACACCTTAAAGATCATATCTTAACTATTATTTTTCCTTATACCTTTACTTCTATATATCATTCCTACATCCCCCTTCTTCTCCTATGGTTATACCTCATATGGATCCATCCCTTATTGTGGTCTCTTCATCACCTCCTATTTCTTCACCCATGAATCCTTCACCTATGGACCTTCCCTCACATGTGGATCCTTCTCTACTTGTGAGTCCTTTACCTATGGATCCTTCTTTATCGTTGATCCCTTCATCTCCTATAGAGTCTAATCTTGTGAATTATTCTAAGCATCCCTTGCAAGATATCCCTCCTCAACATTATCCATCAAAACTTCCTACCTTTTATATTAAGGACATTAGATGTGAAGTATTTAACTAGTTTTCACTAAAGATAGATGAGACATTAGCTGTAATTTGCATACAACTTCATATAGACCTATTAGATGTTCTAGATAATGTGTTAAGGAAAATATATTAGTACTTATGAGCACATGCATGGTATTATTACATTTTGATTTAGATTGGATGTGTGCTCTAATATTATCTTTGTCTATTTGTTTATATTATTCGACATTATGTCAAATTCTTATTTATCTTACATGGTGACTCTACTTTAACATTCTGTATTGCTTATAATGTTATTTATGTTTGATTATGGATGTCTTCTTTATCAGTGATTTCTTTTATTTCTTGAAAAATCCCTTGTTATATTTTCATGATTGTTTTCTTTTTTATATATATCTACATGTATGATTATCATTATGACTTAGTTATACAAGCCTAGTTCCCTTTAATCAATCCTTCTACACCATGAGATAAATTACTAGATTATACATATCATTATACTTTCCTCTTATTGGTTCACTTTGGATCTCATTTCTTCCCTTTATTACTTTTTTAAAACTAATCTTATACATGGTTGAGACTGGAGATAATATTCTAGTTCATCGATAAGCCTAAGTGTCATAGTCATTTTTGTCTTTGGTCACTTATATTCCTTTAACCTAAGCCTATAGCTCATTTATGTGTATCGATATATATATATCTCATTTTTGGTCATTAAAATTATGTATGGGTAAGGAATCTTAAAAATATTTAAAATCCAAATCATTTAATAAAATTAAATGATACAAAAGGGAAAAACATTCAAAATTTTTAAAATTAAAATCACACTAAAAGACATGATTCAAAGCACATATCATTCTAGTCAAATCTCAAAATCCATAGTTGGCCCCATGATGGAGCCAAGGTCCATTGGGGTGTGGTAGGCTAGTAGATTAGAAAAGGAAAAAAAATATTTTAGTTTTACCTCCTTTCTCATGCAAGTACCCAATATCTGTAGTAGATTGATGACATTATAATAGGTCTTAAGGAATGGGGAACACATCATGGGAATGTAAATCCATTTTACTTTTATTTTACTAGTATACCTTCATGAGGTTATCTTAGTAGCATGATTATTTTCCTACACAACTTTATGTCTATAGTGAATAGGTTTCCTTTGTACATCAATGGCTACTAATCAATTAGTGTCTCCTCATGTCCTTAGTATTCCTTATGTATCCTAAGGTCTTCTCATAAGACACATAAGATAAATTTTTTATATTCACTTTTTCACTTTGTATATTTCTCATATTTTCTCTTGCACAATATTGCTTTGTTTACTAATCACTCCCCTAGGAATTCCAATTATGGGTTTCATTTTAAGACCATGGATAAGATGTGACCTTCCTCATAGATTACTAAAATTTCACATTCCTATTACCAACATCAACTTGTTAACATATTTTTAAAATTTAATCCACTTCATTGGTGTTACCTTTGTAATTTGCAGTGTAAGACCATGGATAGGACCTGGCCTTCCTAAAAAAAAAATTCAATAATGCAAGTCATAATCAAAATTACATGTGTCAAATATGAGATAAGATATGATTGATTATGAAGTTACATTTCATTGACATACTTTCTATCTTGATTTAGTATTATTTATGCTTACATCATTGATCTTTCACTCTTTTATCTTATTATTTTTTGATTGGATGTAAGAATCCAACCATTTATGGAATTTTCATACTTCCCAACTTGAATTAGTGTGATAAATTTAAGACCAATTTTTCCAATTTGTTTTCTCTTATACATCCCAATGTGATTTAGTATGATTTATTGACATAATTGATTTGTTTTTATACCATTTCTCTTTTACGTTCTTTCCATTTTATTTCATTAGTTTCATAATTCCCAATATGATTTAGTATGATTTTAATTATTTTAATTTGGTGCTAAAAGCTATTTTATGGTTTGAAAAAAAAACTTTTTTGTTTACCACCTTTTGTTTTCTTATACTTAACCATTTTATTGTTATTACATATTTACCAACATGAAATAGTGTTTAGTATAGTTTTGATTGATTATGCATAGCCAAATCTTTTTCACCTATTTCTTTTTAACCATTCATGTGTCCTAAATAATGCTAGAATAGAAAACACAACTAATATATTTCATATAACATATACAACAAAATGTTAAATACATGTGCTAGAAAGAAATATATCCAAACATCCACAACCATAACCATAATACAAACACATAAAATCAGCATCTAACTACCAGAATCATATATTTATATACCATGAATTTTTTATATAAGGTATAAAAATACAAAGCTCTAACTCTATGGTTACATCCCATCATGCCTATATTTTGGCTTAGACATGTTACCCATATATCCCTCAATCTAAATTATCCAAATAGGATGTTCTAAAGAGGATATTTGAGATCTCAATCTTGATACCTACCACTATAGATGAGTCACTAGGTCATGGTTGATAGATGTGATAGTCTCACCTAGACCTGTACATGTCCCATCTATGTCATGGTATCTAGATGCATGGATCTCTCTTGAGCCAGGGCCTAAAATGTCATTGCCTCTCCTATACCCACCCATATCAATGTTTGCATCCCCTCTTTTATGCATATAATTACCTTGTATCCTCTCATTCTAGTCTAAACCAATTTCTCTAAGATGGGGTAGATGGTACCATAGGATCCTCTAATATGGTAGGATCATTGGTGTCACTACCTCATTTATGATATCATGGAGTGATCCCCTCACTAGGGACAACCATATAGTCTCCTCCTCCTCTGTAAGACCTAAAAAATGCCAATCATATATATATATATATATATATATATATATATATATATATATATATATATATATTATATCCCTAATATATCTCAAAATATTTATATATACTCTATCTTAAATAAGTTAATAAAAATTAAACCATATTTTATTACCTAGACATGTGTAACCTGCTACCATTTTGTCATCCACATGACCACTGTCAACACATCCTTTAATAACCTCAGTTATTTTTTATCACCCAAAAGCAAATTCAAGATTCACCACATATGCCCATCTCATGTTAAGCCTAAGTGGTATCTCTATCACCCAAAGCTATCCTAGCCTACTTGATGGATCATCTAGGATGAGTAATATCTCTACTCTCTCTTGCTTATACTTTTGTTAATGTTGTGTCTATGGTGGTCATTTATCATCTAGATATGGTATTAGTGGTGGTACCTCTAATACTCCTACATTCATATCCATCTCCTTTATATGTATTGTCCATCATGTTTGCCCTATCCATGGTATCTCACAACTTGGCCTAATTATTGGTCTAACAACTAGTGGCCCTAATCCTCCTCTCCCCCTTGAATCTCCAACATACCAAGCCTAAAATGTGATCACCTTTATTGGTGATACTAGGTGATTAAATCCCATCTAACCTAGTTCATGTGCCACTATCTTTGGCTCTATCCACTATGTATAGTGGTTGATAAACTCTATCTATGCTAATGTTCATGCCATTATCTCCCATCTTGGTCATATTGTAACAGTATGCCCATAAGGTTACCATACAATGTCTACTTGACTCACCATATATAACACTAGAACATGGGGCGTGACCCATGCTAATTAATCTTACCACCACCTCTATACCTGAGGTAACCTATCATTGACCACATGGAGCAACCTAATTGGTTGATACATAGGTAACCTCTCATATATCCACATGTTCAACAATATAATAGGCCCTGTCAACTTTTTTGCTCTAGAAAACATCCCATACATGTCATGCATAAGCTATACCCAAATGATAGAGCCTAAGTCATATAACACCCCATCCTCCAATAACATCTAGCATAAGGCTATCATAAATATTGGTACCTTACCATCCACCTTATGACACAATACCCATGCTATCACAAGTCCTATCACCACCTTACAGATGTCTAAAATATATGATGTATAAACATTGAATAAACTAACTCTTAAACTAGGGTATATCCTCTATGATCCCATCATCCATATGGCTAATAATATCCTCTCCTCCTCACTATCTACCACTCCCATAACCATGGGTGTACCTACTATAGGCAATCCCAAAATAGTATGAGCATCCTCCAAAGTGATACCCACATATATGGTATCCCCCTCCATAATGTATCTTAAACCTAAGGCAATCAATCTAGATTGAGCTCTAATAGATAATCTCTCTAATAAGTCTAGGAACCATGCCATGCCTATTAAGCACCAAAATATAGGCCACCCTTGCAATCATAAAATAAAAAAAGATGTGTTAAAACTTCCATGTCATTTATAATCAAAATACATTCTTTTCTAATTTTAATAAAAAAAGACTAATATAATTTAATCTATTCATTTTAAATCCATTTCACCTATTTTTAACCTACTCAACCCTTTTGTCCCTTATTCAACCATTTTGGGCCTTTATAACACTCTTTCAACATATTTCATGCATTTTTGTACCATTCTAGTCACTTAGTCAAACACTAGTTTGACCAAAATTTCCTTATTTTGATAAGGTTGTCCTAAAAAAATAATTTAACCCTTTAATTTTCCCCTCTTAGTATGAATTTTGTAGAGTATATTTCTCTACTAGGTTGGTAGTCATTTACTAAGTTGGTAGTCTAAAAAACACACTATATTAGCATACACCTACTAGGTCGATAGTGTGGATTTTACAAAATTTCAGCATACTAGGTCAAATAGGTCAACCTAGTTGTTTATGTCTACTGACCCCTTAAATTTTAGTAATAAATGAATTCCAAAATTTATTATTTTTATCCTTTCAAACCCATTTCTGTACTTGGTTTCTCCTACCTCCTAATAACAATTTTTTTTTAAAAACACTTAATTTCAATAAAACATTCAAAAACTAGTTTGAGATTCTCATTTGCTTACATGTGTTGCACCCGCTATCATTGATGGGAGTCTCTCTTGTCTCACCTATTGTATCCTCACCATCCTCACTCATTTGGTCTCTCAGAGCTCTTTTTCTCTCCTTCACAAGTCAAAAATAACAAATAACTTATCTTTTACCATTATTTTAACTTACTTTTCACAATTTTCAACCTTTCAAATATTCTTCATCAGATTCCTTGTTTTATTCATTTCTTTGTTTTTACTACTTCATTTTTTAAAATTTAAAATGTTTTAGAATCATGATGACATAAATAATATTTCCACTATTATATGCCTATCTTCCATTTTTTTAATTTTTGGATATTTATTGCATTAATATCCATATGTTTGCCTAATGCTCTTCATATTAGATGCCTTCACTTATCTTACAGTATAATTATTTATCTACAAAAATAAAGTAAGGTATGTGTGTTTTAAAATTTTCCTTTAATTCATCCTATTTTCTACTTACTACATCTTACGTAACATCAGTGTTATGTGTTATCATGTTCTATTCCCAAAGCACCATCCCATGTTACACTCATGTGACACATGATGAGCTTTAAGTGGGCCATATGTATCCATAAAATATTTCAAAACTTTTGTTACCTAGTGAAACTTTGTATCTTTCAAGAACCTATTGAGTCTCAATCTCTCTGAGTGTATGTCTTATGAGGTGCATCGAGAAAGGTATGGGCATATCATTGGTGATTCACAAATTTGGTATCTCTTTTTCCACTTGTTATCTACACACTTATATCCTAAGAACCTTGTCCCTAAGATTTTTATTTTCTATTTCACACTTTCAAATCATTTTCCACCTTTTATCCTCCTTTTCCTAACCTTATCCCCTTTTAGACTATCATCTATACTAGGTCGGTTGGGTTAACCATGTACAATTTTTAGCATTTGTTTACTATACTAGGTCTACTAGGTCAACACTGTATAGTTTTGGGTAAAATTCACTTAGGGTCTAGGTCAGATATTGACCAACTTAGCTCATGACCTAGTGAATTCTCATCTAAAATTATGTAAGGTCGATTGAATCAACCCTGTCAGCCAAGAATTTTGGAAGGGTTTAGGGTTAAATCCACCTATATATACAAGTTCATTTCTCCACTTTTTAGAGAATAAAAGAAGTAAGAGCTATTTTACATCTACTTATCTACCATTCTAATCGAGGATCAAGCTTAGGGTTTCATACTTTCATTGAAGATATGGACCTTGTCTTCTAGAGAAGACATTTGGATGCATTGATAGGTTGTATAGACTAGAGATGATTTATCCTTGTCATCCTTACATACCAAAACTGCTTCTTGAGAAGTACCTTTGCCAAGGGATAAATTGAGGCTTGATGGGTTCATATTCAAAGGTAAGTATTCCTAACTTTGTTCCTCCTTTGTAAGATTATATAGATATGCATTTGTACTTCACTTACATGCATTAGGATTTTGTACACATTGATGCAATTATATATCTCTTATGCATGTTTACTTTTATTATTTATAAATCCCACTTTTTTCCACAAGATTTTATGAGCACTAGATTAGATTTACTTTACTTGTTATTATTTTAGTGAGATATCAAAACAAAGGACTCCCTTAGGGTTATTTCATGGTTGTTCTTGAATGAAGGCTTTGGAACCCTCCTTAGCACTAAGATGATAAGAGATCTACTAATCAGGTCTAACAAATCCCCATATGGGTCATGTTAATGATTATCTAATGTGTCCCTAGCTAGAAGTGTATGGTATTATCTATCTTATTTGAGTTAGGATTTATTTATAAACATGATGCATTTTTTATTGCATACATTAAACACTTGGCTTCTTGTTTAAGTCCATGCACCTAAGAGTACCATGTTAAGATTTGTTAAATATATACCAATCTAGTTGAATAAATTAGGTTTGATGAAGCTTTGAAAAAAGGTATCAATTAGTTTTTATTAGTTTATATGGCTTCAAGGTCCACTTGATTATTATCCCACAAGACAAATCTTGTGTACTAGGTTGATGAGACCTTCCTATGACCATTTTCATATGCATCTTTCCTTTGATGACTTATTATATGAGCTATTTGATAATTTTATATTGGTTCTTAAGACCATAAAGATAAATATCATCTTAAAAATATAGTGTCATACATTTAGGGTCTATATGAGCCTTTATATATTTAGTGATGCCTTTTCAATAAAATATTACCTTTTTACTCAAGCAGAGTGTGGTAGAGGTTTGATTGATATCTCTATCACCTAAAGTGTTGAGATTAAAATAGATTGGTATGATTTTAG
This sequence comes from Torreya grandis, assembly GCA_037957365.1. Classification (NCBI taxonomy): domain Eukaryota; kingdom Viridiplantae; phylum Streptophyta; class Pinopsida; order Cupressales; family Taxaceae; genus Torreya; species Torreya grandis. Next base: position 2,698,695 of record JARHVA010002129.1, on the reverse strand, counting down.
TGAATCCATTCCATTTTCATTTTCTATTTAGTCTTTTTTTTCAAGTATTTCTAGGAATATTTTAGGTATTCTCCCTCAGGCCAAAAGCCTTCTCTATGTAGAGTTTAGAAGGTTATATAGGCTTAGCGATATACTTGATCTATATGAGGGACCGAGAGTCTTATAGTGTTGTACATGGTATTTCACTTAAAATCTATCTATGTACATGTAATATTTATGAGATTTGGTTTTCACCTTTAATGGTGGAGTAGTGATACCATGTAAATGGCCTTGATAAGGAGCCTAAGGTGGGTCAATTTTTTTTCACCTATACTTATGGTGATGGACTTTGTTGCATTTGGGTAATGACATATAACTTATTTTTAGCCACATTTTACATATGCTATCTATTGATATTACATGTGAGTGTGTGTTGGAGAAGAACATGTAAGCCTTTGAGTCATATTTTCACCAAGTAGGTGTGATCATCAACTTAGTTAAAGTGAAGACTATGTTAGAGTGTTATTTTATATCTTTTGCATGTTTTCTCGATACCCAAGGTCTATAGATCTAGTTTCAATGTTGATATACAAATATTATGGTGAAAATCACATAGAGGTTATGACCTTATTCCTTGAATTATATTTTTAGATGATACCCTTGTGTTTCACCAATAATAGTTTAGAGGTGACCTTATTGATAAGGACATTAAAAGTAATATGATTTGGTTTTATTTGTTCTTACAAAGGTTTGATTATAACTACTACTTGTGGATCATCTTGAATGGATTGATTAATTTATGGTAGTTTGAGATCCTTAATAATGAGTTAAATTATTCATATATAAGTATTGATTATATGGTAGTGGCACCTAGTTGGTTGGGTTTCCTTTGAGTGTTAATAACATTGATGTAAGAGAAGTTATTTTAGATCTAGAGGTAGTAGTAACCCTGAGTTGGTATACTTCCTCATTTTTAATCATGATCATGATAATAATATACCTTTGTTATTTAACTTATATACTATTTTCTTAGAACATATTGTGTGTCATTGACTATGATATTTAAACTTTTATGGGTGTTGACCATTTGAAGTGACCCTTATTGTTTTAGATATGCTATTGCATTTTTTTATGGTATGTGTTGTGTAGATGTACACAAAATATAATGACATGCAATAATATATTGGATGAACCTTTTTTTTCATTGTTGTGCCTCAATTTCATAACCATACCTCACCCTTATTTGGATTATGATGTTTGGACCATACATAAGTATGGATTGATGATTAGTGTAACTGTTTCCCATCTTTAATTCTTGTAAATCTACTTGCATTTGAATATGATTTTTATATTTGTGTTTTTTATTAATGATATATGAGTGTATTTTTTACATTGACTCTTTTTAGGATGTTGTTTCCCCTTATTCTCAATGTTTTCAACAATTTTGATATGATTTTATTGGAATGCTATGAGCATAAGATTTTAGTTTGGATCTATAGGGATTATATTCCAAGATACCATAATTGATATGACACAAGAGTATTGGAAGCTAGGGTGTTATATAGAGGACCCTTTTTATTTAGGCCTTGGCAGTGGGAGTGTATATACTTATGATCATCATACTTTCTGATTTTGCTCTAGCTAGTTTGACAAAGTAACCTGAGAGTGTTTATTATATGCCATGTAGGGTAGGTGAGTACCTAGCATAATTCATGAGTGTCATGAATAAGATGCTATAAAATATTATTTATCACCTTAAATTGGGCATATTTGGTAATTTTTGGGTAATTTTTATTGATAATCAATGTCACTAAGGTCCACTTATGACTTATGTAGTGGGTGTTGCACAAACATTTGTTACTTATAACCTAGGAAAGTGTGTACATGTAGTTTGATTTTTATATCTTGTGTATGTCAATCATAGGGGAGGGGATATTAGAGGATACATAAATTATTGACCAACCTTTGAGTGGTGGGAATATTCCTCATAGTAGAGTAGTTTAGTATATTTTATTTTGGCTTTTTGTGTTAAGAGTTTGGTGATGGATTGATATTCCATTCACTACCTTGGATTGAGGGAAAGGTTTTGATTTTTTAGCATTAGGATAACATTGAGATGATTTGATACTCTCCCACCATATAGAGACATCATTATATGTCCTTTAAGTGGATTATAGTTATATGATGTTAAGTAAGTTTCATTTTGATCAGGAAATTATTTCCCTAGTATTGTTTTGACAACATTCATTGGCCTTCATAGAATGATATCTTATGCTTCATGTTTTCTAGAAACGTCATATAGATTGAGTGGATTGATGCCTCCATATGGTTTTAAAAATTCCATCATATTTTGGGAAAATTATTTGTGATATTTACCACTTAAAGGTTTTGTAAATATTTGGTGGTTTTTTAAATTTGGGTTGTGATGTTTTATTCATACCACATGATGGTATTGAAGAGTTTTTATTTTAGTTTTTGATATGTTAGCTCCCTAATATCCAATTTTGGTTTTATAGAGACACAATATTTAGTATTATTATTTTTTAACTTGTTAAAATTTACCACGTGATTATGGTAAACCTTCAATTTATTTCAATTCTTGATTTGCATTTATAAGTTGGTTAGAATAATTATTTTATCATTTCCCTTATGTTGAATTTTGAGGCTTTTTATCCCTTCACTTTTTCAATAATTTATATATTATTAGAGATTCTAATTTTATTTATCATATTCATTTTTGGATTGAATTGGGTTTTTTAGCCATTTTCACCATCACTACTCTTTGGATTATATTGGGTTTTCTAACCTTTATTTTTTTCTCCTTTGTGCATTGATCTTGGTTGTTTGGTCGATTGATTTAATCTTTGATTGGATTTGTATTATTATCATATTATTTAAATGTGGTGTGTTGATGAGTATTTTTGTTTACCTTTCACCTTGATAAAGTATGGGAATATGAGGTGAGAATTATGTTATTATTTTGATATATGATTTAGCTTACGACTTATTTTGTAACTTGCTACAAGTGGGTAACATCCTCTATTTTTTTCCTTCTAGAGATGTTTAAAGATAATTTTATTATTAGACTTTTTGTTATGTTAATTATTAGAATTATTTACTTCTAGATATAATAATGAAGGATATGATTTATATTATAATTTTAGATAAGTTAGTGTATTGATTTGCACTCAACGATCTGTTAGAATATATATGTGATTATTAACTTAGATAGACCACCTAGATTAATCAACATGATGCATAGTGATGATAAGAACATATTTTAAACAAGACTTTTGAACATAATTGACTTCAATAAGTATGTTTACATAAGGGGAGGGGGATGTGAGACCCATAATTATGTATTTTTTATTTATAAATATCTTGGTGTTTTACACGTCATATTCATACATGCCTTATATAATATTGAGACTAGAGTTGTTATTGAGTCATTGGGACTCAAACAAAGATTTTATATATTATGAGATGTATATGTTTTTATTAAATAATAATATTTTCATTATTATATAGAAGATTAATATAGTCATTATAGTGGTATTGTACTTATGATTTTGATTATTCATTACGATGTGTAAGGATTCCTTACCACTAGAGATATTTTTCTTGAACATGTATTTGTGTATACATATGTTTATATATTTGGTAATATTATATCACCACTAATATGTGATGTTGTGTTCTTATTATTTATATTGGGATCCATTATATTGGTTATATTTTATAGATTTAATTTCTCAGGTAGGGCATTCTCTATGTGCAATGTTGTGTAAGTGACATGGGAGGCCAATGTGGTAACTAGGACTATGCCTAATGTTATACTTAAATTGTTGACATGCCTACTCAACCTTACCATGACCTAGAACAATCCTTTTACCTTATTGTGGATATAGTTAGAAGCATTGATGTCTTCAACCATTTAGGACTATTTACCCCCCTTAGATATTATTCACACATTTCATTATTCACCTTATGATTTTTATTTATTTTTTTGTCGTTATTAAAGTATCTATAAACTAATTAAGTTTCCCCATTTGAATCAAATATTGAATGGATTATGAGAGATAATTTTAGATTGAGTCATATATTATGTTTTAGATATGTTTTCCCTTTAACTAATAGGAAGGAAAGAGGGTCCTTTAGTGATCTTGAGAAAATTTTTGAGGCAATCCATATGCCATATATGGCATGGGATAGTGAGCTCACTTATTGAGGTATGAGTTTACATGCTTTCCCACATGGGTTTGTAAATGAAGTTATGGAGGATGAAGTATTTTTGACCAAGAGCCAATGGAGAGGAAGGGATAAATGCCATTTTACAAATAGCTTGTAGAGGATGGATTTGATCCTATATGGGGAATTAAAACCTTCCTTCTATGGATTATTTCTCATTATAAATTTAGAATATGAGAAGTTCTAAAGATGATGAGAAGCTTGAGGAAATGCATAGAGAAGGAATAACATAACCAATATCTAGGATTGTTAGAGGTATTATTGAGAGGATGCAAGAAGGAAGTAAGGTAGGATTTCATTTACCTTAATTTTTTTATATTTAAGATATATTTATTCCTTCCTTTGATATTCCTAATTTTCAATAAGTGAAGACCACTTGGCCCACCCCTTTTTTACCATTTCTTGCCATGGTTATGTATATGGCCACCATGTTGGTTTTATTAACCACTTGGGCCTTGGCTATGTGAAATACATATTAATATTAATGGTTTTTTAAAAAAATGATTTATGTTTCAAATTTGACATCATTAGGCTATGAAAATGGGTGTGAAATTTCCTTATCTTTTGTTTGTATTTGCATGTTTATTAGTTGGTTGGTGGAACTATAGTTATTGAGGGCCTTGTACATATTCATATGGGTAAGTGGACCAAATTTTATAATCTTGGTGACATATTTTTATTCTCCATATCTGATATTGGTCATTACAATTCCATCATACTTTTTATTTAACATAGTGAGATATGTTTGTTCCCTTCCATGGCCAATATATGGTAGAATATTTTGGTGGGTATTCCCTATGTTCCACTTCTCAATCAATGGGACTATTTGTGTTGAAAACTTGTTTGGATGTCTAATTATATTTAATGGCATGCTAATTTTTATTTTTCATGTTTAGAGGTTCCCATTTACTTTCATGTACAAGAGATCATAAAATAGTTGGGTGAGTATTCACCATGTTATTATTCTCACTTGGAAAGCCTATTTGTGTTAAATAATTATATGGATTATTGGTTATATCCAATTACCTCTTACTTTTTATTTTAATGGTGAGAGTTATCCATGAACTTCCATGTCTAAAAGATGGTAGAATAATTATATGAACATTCCCCATGCTCCTCCTTCTCATTCAATGGGCTTATTTATGTTGGAAACTTGTATTGATGCATGGTGATATCTGATGCTCTCTTACTTTTATTGGGAATGTTTATAGGTTTTGATTTTATTGCATGGCCAAGAATGGTATAGAAATTAGTTGAGTATTCCCTATGTATTTCTTCTCATATGAGTATTCCCTGTGTCTTTCTTCCCATATGGAAGCCCTATATATGTTTTAAAATTGTATGGTTACCTTGTGATATTTTGTAATTTTAAATGATGTTTTAATTTAATTGTATGATAGTTTTGGTAAATAGATCCATCCTTTTTATACTTGATCCTATACTTTCCTATATATAATTTTCTAGTAAGCATCCTTTCACAAGTATTATGACTATCTAAACCTCCTTTGTATCAAATTATGTATCTTAAACAATGATGTGGTGATGTTTTAAGTTTGTAATCTTAGGCTAAAGGGTTCCTAGGGAAGTTTCTCACTAATGGAAAAAGAATGGGAGGGGATGTCTCCTTCAATTAGCCTTATAACTACCTATGGAGTCCATGTGAAGATGAATTGATTAATATATTTTTTTATATTCTTGTATTTTTTTTCACATGAGAACCATGATTATTGTATTTATTTTACATAAAGATATGTATAAATTAGAAGAAATAAAAATTTCATAAGTGTTTATAACTATCATGATATTTATTTAGTACTTTCATACCCTTTTGGAGAGTATAATTTTTTATAAAAGCAATTAAATCAATTATTTATGTTCAAAGTACAATTGTATATTCTATATTTTACATGTATACGTATGTATTTTCACATTAGGCTGAAAAATAAAAGTGTTATTTTTCCCAAAATTGTGAGATTCATAGTTTTGTGTGAAGCCATAGAAGGATAATTACACTCAAACAACTTTTATGAAAACTAAATATTTCCCAATTTTCCCTAACTTCATTTAATAAAAATTTAATACTTCTCATACGTTTATAGTAATTTATAGAATAATTCTATGAGTTACCATTTGAAAGTTATGAATTAAGCATTATCTACTAATAAAGTGTGTTTTTCATTGTAAAAATTCTTGAGCTACGCTTAATTTTTGACCATGTTAGAAAAGGTATAAGACTCTAAATAATTATAAGAAAATTATTTGTGTAATATTGATCTCAATATTAATAACTTTTTATTTTATTTATTATGGTTTATAAGTTATGATTTTTTTGAAAACTATACCTCTATAGGGTAGTTTCATGCCGATATAGGTCCTATATAAGGGCATTGTGTCCATTTTCATAGGGTAACCATAAAATAGGGAATTTGTCCCACATGGGACTACATAATATTTTTATAGACCCCTAATGGAGAAGAAACATAATCAATAGTTAGGAAACCACAATTTTTGTAATCATAGCATGTGAGAAAATAACAAGTTAGGGATTAGATGTGAATATTGTGTATCCTAGACACTCCCCTATCCATTAGCCAACAAACTTGGATACAATAGTTATAATCACTAACCAAAATATAATTAAATCTAAACAAATACAAATTCAACATAAATTTTATATTAATTTATTCAAAATTGAACTTTATAATATTTTTAATTAAAACCTATAAATATAAAAATCATAACTTTTGAATTATTATAGACCTAACTTTTATCCTTAGATTATGTTGACCTAGTGGCCTAGAGATGGAATGTACCCAAAAGGGACCTCCTCAAATTTTAATTTCATTCTATATGGTATAAAAATTGAGACCTACAACTTTGAATTTTTACACTTATGACCTCTTTCTCATAGAGGTGTGTTATATACATTCGTAAAATTAGTTTACCAATTTTATGCCCATGATTGAAGATAATCAATGGATCAGAGTCATTTTAATACAAAAGGGACCCCGTCAATGTTTTTCCTCTTACTCCTAGACATGGTTTTGAGAACTATAACTTCATAAATTCTATTTTGTGCCTATTTTGTCCTAAGGAGGCCTTTTGGGGCCTTATTAGTGATTAGGGATCCTAGGAACCATGAAATGGGTTGACCTCAAAGGGGACCCATGTTTTCTTTATGCCCTTTCAATTTGAGAAAAATATATAAACTTGAAACTATTTTATTTTAATTCTACCTTATGGTAGCCATTAATGTTTATGGATGAGCTTAAATGTCTCAAGACATGTTCAATAATAGTCAGAGACTGAGACCTCATATGAAAATTCCATCAAATAAGCTACCTAAAGAAATCATACGTGCATCTTCTTATAATGTTATAAATTTGAAAGTGAAAATATGTTTTTTGGCCTAAATTTTAGAAACTCCATTAGTGGAAGTCATTTAGAGATAAAGAAGGAAAGATGGGATTAATATGGAAAAATCATCCTCCAACATCTCCTCCCTCTTCCAAAATATTAGTTTTTTAAACAAATGGATAATGTAGAGCCCTTATGTCGTATATGAGGATTTTATGTCACTTTTACAATCTCAGTAGATGTGATAGTTAAGATTGGTTTGATCTGATGATGGAGATTATATGCATTAATATCAAAGGGATTATATGGTATATTTTACAAAAATTTGAGGTCTTATGAGGTCTATTTGATATTTATTTTAGCATTTTTCCTAAATTTAAATGAATGAAAAATTAGACTTTTTTAATACTTAAGTGAGAATTGAGCCATGTGACTGGTTAGAATCACCCAAAAACCTCCTTGAAATCTATTAAGAGTTAAGACATCTCATTTGATAAAACTAGTTATTAAAACCCAACTCCATTAATTTGTTCATTATTTTTCATTCTTATGTCCATGGGGCCCAACAACAACGCTTAAATATTTGTAGTCTTGATTTATATCCTATATGATAATTAGAGTGAGTGAGACACTCATGGTTACATGGGGACCATGCATCCACTTGATAAATTCCTCCTTGTTTTATGGGTAATATAATTATGTAGTGTACTCTACACTCTTAAAAAAAATGGTCAAGTTTTGTTTGTATTTTATTGTACTAATTTTTGGGCATGACATATGTTATTGCATTGAATATTATTCTAACCCTTTCATTAGTTTTTCACTTGGTACTTTACTTTTAATAGTTTATCCTAATCCATAAATTTTTTACACCTATCCTACAATTATTTTTGTCCACCTCCTTTATAATATATTAATTTATTACTTCCACATGACAACTAGCTATGTTTTTTATTATACCAGTGTACAATAAATTTACATGATTACATAGTTTTATGGAAACATGTTACATGACAATATAAAAAAAACACTCTTCATCCCCCTCCACCACCAACATAATCATTTGGATAAATAATGGAAAATTCACATATATAATGGGCGCATGTTCATTGCATTCCAATTCACTGCTACTAAACTTGGTACAAACTATGTTGCATATTTTTTGGATATTTATCATTATTGTATTCTTTAATATTTGATACATGGATTTTTTTGAATATGTTTATGCATGTAAAAATTTAAAATGTTAAAAAAATAAAAATAAATAAATTGATGTTGGACTATATTTATGTCATAATTGGTTAATGTTGCTTATGTGAAAGTTTTCAAGAAGACTATTTTCATGGATTGAAGGTTAAAAAATGTCTCAAAAACATAATAATTCCTTAATTATAAAAAAATCAAACTTAGTAACATCTCAAAATTCCAAATTTTGACTAATATTTATTTTAATTCGCTAACTAGCTATTAATCCTCTAACTAGTTGCTACTTGTAAGCGAGTGAAGACAATTCTCGAATGTTTAGTACATGAAAGAGAATAAGAGTTGGTTAAAAAAATATTAGGGGGATTTTAGATCCCATATTTAAAAAATATTCCATGCATTATTTTTATTTTATATTTTCTTAAATTTACAAATAATCATTAAGAAGAATAGGTGCTCTAAAACCCTTCTTAAACACCAATGGCTTAGTTTTAAGTAATACGTTTAAATTTTAGAGTTATCTATTTAAAAATAAATATTATGTTAGATAATATGGGGAATATAATACCTTTATAAAAAATTATTAATATATTTTTTATGTAAAATAATGAAGAAAGGCAAAGGAACAAGCACCAGGGTTTTAAGCAAGCAAGAGAGACATTCAGAAAAGACAATTTTTGAGAGGCTAAGTGATTGGTTGATCACATCCATTATTGTAATGATAATATGGGTTATTTAAGGTAATAATATAAAAAATAATTATGTATTTATATATCATAAAATTAAATAAAATGGAAAAACACATACCTATAGGCATTCAAAAATGAAATAATGCAAACTAAGAAACACCAAAAAGTGCATACTTTGAGTTTTATTGAATCATTCTCATGAAATTTTACACAAAGGTAAGTTTTGTTGTAATTTAGTGTATTAAAATGGTTTTATGTCTTTATATTACTTTAATATATATAAAATTACAAAATATAGGTCACTCCCCTTTTGGCTAAATTTAGGAAAGGTCAAATCAATAATAAGAGTCTTCAATTAGCCCTATAAAAGTGGAGGTGGAAACATGAAAAAGTGGAGAAGTTTAATTAAAGTCTTGGGTAATATTTGAGGCCATATTTTTATGTAATATACCCCTTATAAATTTAACATTCAATCTATCTCCTACTTCACCCCTTTTTGAAATAAATTTAGAAAGTCAAGATGCATGTAAGTTGTAAGTCAAGATAAGTGAAGTCAAACTCCAAGTTGAAATCCAAGAAGCTCAAGCCAAACTCTAAGATACAAATAAAGGTAACTAAATTAAAAATTAAATATTAATTAAAAATAAAAATTAGTTCACTAAATATCAAATGGAGTTAAATACAAGTTTCAAGTTCAAGAGAAGTTAACTAAAGATCTCTTCAAGGTTGAAGACTATTACAATAGATGCAAGAGTCTTTGACTTTTCAATCTTTAAAAATACATTATCTCTCTCATTTCCACATCATATTACAAGGAGATAATTCTATATTAATGTTTATACTCTTAAAATACTATGTTGGAATTTGGGAACTATTTTCTAAATTTTGAAGGTTTAGGTGAAGGTTAAGTTGAAGTAGGAGTGAACTAGGACTAGTAGGGACTCATCTAGAGCTTTTTGTCTTTTGTATCTCTTATTATTTTATATATGTAAATTAAGTTTTAAATTATTATATGATATTATTATTTTTCATTATTCAAACTCTAAAAAAAAAATTTACTACCTCATCTTTGAAGTAATATAAATCTAAATTTTCCTCCATCTTTGAGCTGGTCATGAAGTGTGTTCTTAATATCCATTCATATAAGCTAGTGAATGATTATTTTTCCTATGTTTATGTCTGAATATCTCATTTTTATTAATAAAATTATAATTATTTAATTTCATATATATTTTCTACATTTAATTCCTACCTAATCTGGAAGTAAATTAAGCTATTGTTAATTCCTCACAAGCTAGTGTGTGTCTGTCAAGATTTGTGTATGAAATACTGATAAAAGAATAATTTTATGAAGATGAAGTGAATGTGTTTAGGTTATTTAGAATAAAAAGTGTGTAAATTATATGTATAATTGACCTTAACATTTTTTCATCAACCCAAATTTCTAGTTTTCATTTCCATTTTTAGCTTTAGCATTGCTCCTACCCTTTTCCTAGTCAAGAAAAAATAGAATTAGATAATATAGAGAGAATTAGTTGAGTGTAAAAAAGGGAAAAATAAATTTATATATATATATATATATATATATATATATATATATATATATATATATATATATATATATATATATATATATATATATATATATATATTCTCTAAAATAAAAGGTCACACACCTTTAATATATTCCATTATATCAATATAATTGAGAATACACACATATTCTTGCAAGGGTGCAATTTTGAGTGATAACAAGATTCACACTTCACTATCATTGTATCCCTTTTTCACCTTTGTCAATTTTTTTTCAATTATAAGTAATTATAATTATTTAGTTTTCATTTAATATTAATTTCATCTTCTTTAATTATAATTTAGATCAAGCATGGTTGAATTCAAGATAACAATTTTATTTCACCTGAATTAACAAGACTCTTAGACACCATACTCTCTAAGTTCTATTTCTAAGAAAACAAGTCCAAAATATTAAAATGATAGTCATATTTATCACCCATTTTAGTTATCTTAATCCATATTTATGTGGAATATAAAAAACCATCAAATTTTTTTAAATCTAAATCATTAGAAAAAAAATAAAATGATACAAAAGGCAACATACAAAGGTAAAAGTCAAAATCACACTTTAAAATGTGATTAATATCACATATTATATTTACAATAAAATCTAAAACTCCAAGTTTGGATTAATTTTAGAGCTAAGGTCGATTAGTGTGTGGTATGCTAGTAGATTTGGATAGGTTAATTCAAAAAAAAATCTATGGTGTTACCTACTTTATCATGTAAGCACTGAATCTTCATAGTAGATTGATAACTTTGTAAGGGGTCCTGTAGAATGGGGAACACATTTTGGGAATGTAGGTCCATTATAATTTTTACTCATATATCATTTATGGGATGATATTCATACTTCATTTTATTACCTAATATTTGTGTCTAGGAGAAGATCTTTGAAATCCTTAATGTTTAAAGTCCTCTTATTTTGACAAACCTAAATCAAGTGTCTTGGCTTTGATAAAGAGTTTATATACCTTGTTTTTTCGTTCATTATACCCTCCACCCTTTTCATTTCCCCTCCCTTGATAGACAAGTTAGATTCTAAATCTATTTTCCTATTTTTTTAATATTTCCTCTTCTTCATCTCTTAAAAATAAGTTATCAAACCTTTGTTTATGTTTTATCTATCTTCAAGAAAAATAATATGCTTCATAAAATATGGATTACATTGTTTACACCATTAATTAACATCTCTAAAATTTCTTTGTTTTACTTGAAAAAATTCCATTTCTATAATTCTTTTTTTTTTCAGACACCTAAGTCTATTTCTAATTATTGTACGTTTTCCATTATTGAGTGAGGTTGGCTTGTTACTTCCCACTGACCATTCTATTTTTCTATTTCGTGTAACTTTTTCCATTTATGATTGAGTAAGGACTATTACTTCTCACTCATAAATGTTATTTTACCATTTTTTTTGCCCATATTTTTTAAAGTATTATTACTACTTTCACATTGATGTTTGATTACCATATTTAACATGAGTCCTTGGTTTGACTTGGTGAGTTTTCCTTTCTTACTCAAGGTTTACTTGTTTGAGTTTTTTAGTCCTTAGTACCCTTGGATTTTTGGTCACCTAATTTAATCTAACTTTGACTTGGTCATTTGGTCCTGACTTTGTATTTATAACCTTAGATTTATAAGTTTATAGGTATAGCTCATCTATATCACATTATCTATCTTGACTTTCATACATTTTTTTTTTTTTGTTTAGTTTTGTATCACTGGGTTTGTTTAAATTAGTCTCTACACCTTCCATAATTAAAACTACAAACACAATAGACAACCATCCAATGATGAAGGTGAGTCAAGTTACATATACTTTACTTTTATTTTTAATCATTTGATTTTAGTAATTTTATGCTTTAAAATACTACATTTTTTTAGATTCAACATTATGTGTTGCTATGTTGTTTTATCTAAGAACCATCCCTTGTTTTACCTAAATGACACATGATGAGCTTCAAGTGGGGAATATGTATACACATAATATTTTAAAATTTTATCAATTACTTATGTTTTATCTCTTGTAAAAACCCATTGAGTCTCGATCTCTCCGAGTTAATGCCTTAGGAGTGCATTAGGAAAGGGGTGGGTAGACCATTAGTTCTTCTCAAGATTGTTTTCCTTTTAATACCACTTATTATCAATCTAACCATCTCATAAAAACACTCCCCTAAGATTTTAATCCTCCTTTACACCTTCCTCTAATCATTTCATACCTTTATTAGCCCTTCCCTAAGCTTGCACCCTTTTCCAATGGTTTATGTCACACATTCAACCTCGTAAACACTATATTTTAATTGATCAAACTCATTTACAATCAAGCTAAGCCCCTGGATGACTTAGTCCAAGACCTAATTTATTTTTGTCAATAATGATACAAAGTTTATTAGGTCGACCTTATCAGTTAAATTTTTAGAAAGTTTTAGGATTAGATTCATATATATATATATATATTCATTTTTACATTCTTAAAGAGATAAAAATATTTAATTATTCTTTTTTTATTCTTTAAAATCTATTCTTCTACCATTATACTTGAGGTGTTATAGTTTAGGGTTTATACTTCAATAAGAATATTCTATTGTGAAAAAGTCTTGGATGATTTGGCCTTTCTCAATGATCCTTAAAAACCACAATAACCTCTTCCATAGCCCTTTTGGCCAAAGGAAATATTGAGTCTCAACAGGTTCATCTTCAAGGTAAGTATCTCTAACCTTACTCCTCTATTTTAGTAGATAGAAGTACAGGGTTTTTTTTATTGGTGAATATTCATTAATTCATGAATATTAAATTTTTAGGATTTTGTTTTTGGTAAATTTTTAGGGTAAATGATGGGACTAAATCACCAAAATTTTAAGGATATTTGTTTTGGGTCAGTTCACGAACCCTTTATAGTAATATATAATATTAAACTTAAATTCACCAAAAATATATACTACATCCCCTAAGATACTAGCCCAGGTACTAAGTAGAACCAAAAATAGAGGAGCATAGAACCAAATGATAGTAGTGAACAAAGAAAATTAATGATAGCACTAAATAAAAAACTTTATTCTAACTATTAGATTATACAATTTAGTTATGCCATTCACTTGTGTCGTTCAGATATATCATTTGGCATAGACATTTTCCTAGGTCATTCATCTATGTCATTCAATTGTGTTGCTTGATGGTTCCATTTAGTTATGTCATTAATCTCTACCATTCATCCATTTCATTTGTGTATGTTATTTGGTAATACCATTCATCTGTACCATTCAAATAGGTCATTCAGCTTTGTTATTCGATTGTGTCATTTGGCTAGGTTGTTAAGCTTTGTATTTCATCTATGGTTTTTGACTATGTTGTTATTATTTTGGCTCTATATTTTGTCTTTATTATTCATCTATGTCATTCAACTCTATTTTTTGGTTTTCATTTGGATCAAACATTTGGATTCATCATTTATTTTTGTCATTTGGATATGTTATTCAACTTAGGGGCTATATGGGGAAAAACATCAATAAAAAAAATTGCCATCACCCATAGGTGATTTTTCATACCAATGAATCAAATTTCATTAGATTTTCTAAATATTTCCAATAGGTTTTATAGTAGGGCCTCTTAAAATGAACCTTGTAGAAGTAGCATAAGTAATGGATTTTGAATATATTGCTCTCTTCATGCATTAGGGTTTTACATATACATAGCTTAATTAAGATTCTATTATTCATTTTTAATTTTATGTTTACTAACTTCCAATTTGGGCCACAAGACTTGGTGATCACTAGATTATAATTTACTTTTGCTTTGCATATACATTTTTGAATATGAGAACATAGGACCTAGTTAATGTTATTGCATAGTTTTTCTTGACTAGAGGATTTGGAAACCTCCTTAGTGATTTTATTATGGTAATATATCCCTTGGTTATGTCTAATGGATCCATCTTGGTAATGACCCTGAATATGTAATGTGTCAAGAATCAGAAGTGTAAGTCGCATTTATCTTCTCCAAGCTAGGATTGACTAATAGATCAGTTACATTTCCATTCACATACATAGTTTAATTCAATTATGAAATAAATATTGATACCTATATCATACTATTGGATACTACCTCATATAAATTATATATATATATATATATATAATATGATGTTTCATTCATTTGATTTTTTAAGCAAATCATCGACATAGTCTTTGAATATTTTGTGAATGAGATCATGAAATATATGTGTCATTATTTACTGGTGTGTTTCATATGTGTTTTTAATATATAATACATGAATATATAACACACCATAGGGAACTTTATGCTATATATTCATGCATTATAGATTTAAAAACACATGTGAAACACACCAATAAATAATGCACATATATTTCATGATCTCATTCACAAAATATTCAAAGACTATGTTGATGATTTGCTTAAAAAATCAAATGAATGAAACATCATGCCATAGATTTGTGACCAATTTTTAAAAGACTAAGGAAATACAATGTAAATTTTAATCCCAAGAAATGCATATTTAGGGTTTCATCTGGTAAAATTTTAGGATTTTTAATATCTCAAGGAAGTATCAAAGTTGAACCCAAGAAATTCAAATCAATAATGGACATATCTCCTACCAATTTATAGAATTTTTTTCTCCCTATAAGGAAATATTTAGGAAACACATTGATTTGTGGCATGACTCATATATAACATTTAATCATTCACCAAATTACTTTAAAAAGATATAAAATTTTAATGGGATATCACATGTCAAGAAAACTTTGATAGACTCAAATAGTATCTATTAAACCCACCGATCCTAGTACCACCAACACTTGACAATCCACTACTAATTTACCTCTCAACAATAGATCATGCATTCAGTGCACTCTTAACACAACACACTAATCAATATAAAGAGTGATATATTTACTACATCAATCTTACACTTGTTGACTATGAACAAGTTTATCCAATAATAGAAAAAAATTATTTGTCACTTTTATTTTCTACTCAAAAACTTTGTCACTATATCATTAACAATGAGACACAAGTGATTACAAAAGTCAATCCTTTAAAGTTCTTCATGTTTAAACTACATCTCTAAAGTTGTATTGTAAAATTGGTTGTTACTCATAGATGTTGACCTCAATATCATCTTATAAAAATAAATGAAATGATAGATAATTTTGGAGAAAGTAGCAATAGCCCCATTAATGGACACAAATCATATCAATGGTGATTTTAGGGATGACTTCAAAATAAATAATACTACTTTTGATACATGGATAATGTTCTTTAATGGTTCTTTATGTGCATATTGTGTCATATCTAGAATTTTTTTCATCGACCCAATTGGGCATAAACTATCCCTCATTTATCAACTTGATTTTTCATGTACCAACAACAATACAAAATATGAAGCTCTTATCTTAGGCCTTTAAAGATCTCAAGCTCTCCACATCAAATCACCTAAAGTTTACAAGATTTTAAAATTAATTCTCAATTAAGTTAGAAATATCTATCAAACCAAAGAAGAATTCATCATTCCCTATAATAATATGGTTAAATGTCTATAGGTTTAGTTTAAAAACTTATCTATTGAAAACATTCCATGTAAAGATAATCATCATGTTGATTTAATAGTTAGTACACCATCATTGATCCACATTGACATGGATGAATACTAAACTATCTTCATTATCAAATTATTACAATATCCATCAGTGTCCCATGTGGACCTCATAGATATAATGGTCCTAGTTACCACACATATTATATTAGCATCCAAATGGTTCTCTAATATATATAATTTTTTATATAAATATATTACACTAGATACTTACACAAGAAATTAATAGTGAAAACTGTAGTGAAACTCCCTCTGACATGTCATTATTGGTGGGGACTTATTCATAATATATTATAAGGGACACTTACTCTGATGTTTAACAAATGAGGAAGCTAAGTTAGATATCAGATAGGTACATGAAAGTGAATATGCTTGTCATTTCTTTGATAAAGTGATGCCACACAAAATACTTAGACAAGGTTACTATTGACCAACCATGCAACAAGAATGTAATTACTATAGCCAGTTATGGAATAAATTTAAACACCATGACAACCTACAATTCATTTGTAAAAACTATACCCATAGTATACCCATGTTCATTCATGTTATGGGGTTTTTATTTAATTAGTATAATAAATCTATAGTATGTACAAGGTCACAAATTCATTATCATAAATATATAATACTTTATAAAATGGGTAGAGTCTCATTACACTATAATCCACAAAGGTAGAATATATATGGCATTTTCTCATGACCAAAATTATTTCCTTCTTAGGCCTCCTATATTCCATCATCATATACAATGGAACTTCTTTCAAGAATAAAATAGTGAAGAAATTTTGCATTAAATATGTATCCATCAAACATTCTCAACTCCATACTACCCATAGGTCAATGTTCAAGTAAAATAAATAAATAAGACAATCAACAATATCCTCATAAAAATATTTACAAAATTTGGTGATTATTGGCATAGTTATCTCATCTATTCACTATGGGCTTACCTCACTAGTATTTTGACATTCATAGGAGATACTCCTTAGTCACTAGTATATGGCACAAAAGAAGTCATCCCATTGGAGTTAGAAATCCCATACTGATGGGTCTCCTTAAAAGGGTTCATCATAGATGATAAATATATATAAAGACATATATATTAATTAGAATAGTTAGATGCATACACATTTAAGATGTAGATCTTCTTAGGGAATATCAAAAATGAATCCAATGGACCTACAATAACCGTATTCATAACAGACAATTTAAAGTAAACAATCTAGTTTTAAAAGTAAATATCATAAACATCGAATCTAAATAAGAGAACAAAGAAAAATTCAAACCAAATTGGCTTCAACCATAATAAAAAAAAATATTAGCCCAAACATATACTATTTATCTTCACTTGATGGAAAGGCAATCAAAAACCCATTTAAAATCATGCATCTAAGGAGATTTTACTTATAAAATCAAAAACTCTTTTCATATTGATTGTAAATAACTTATATATAAATAATATAAAAAGCAATATAATATTTCTAATATTAAAAAAAAAAAAAATACTTACATAAAAAACACAAAATTATATATTGTATGCATTTCCATGTTTATGTTTCTTATATTTTTTAGATACTGCATATGCTAGCTATCTTAGTATAGTCAATTTTATCATACAAACATGCTTCACTTATTATTTTATAATGTTTGTAGATTACTCCAAGCCTTATGTCCACTATAATGATATAGATTTGATAATATATACACACTAGGGGCATATAAACTAATACACAAGTTCTTCATTTGACACATTCAACCATTTGAATGCACCCTAGACATAGTTTTGATTACTAAGTTACTTTTTTCTACAATTTGCATCACAAATTTAGGATTGTTATATCTTGGTATTCATCATGATACACTTACTAAATTTTTTTTAATATTACAACTTTAGACTCAGAATACATACATCTTCAGTCTTACTCATATTTGTATTTCATGTTCATGCATAATTTCATATTTGGATTTCCTAGTTTAGTCTTGATTGTATCTTTATGCTTCTTATATTCAAAGGAATTAGAATATGC
>JARHVA010002129.1:2575000-2675000 GCA_037957365.1 Torreya grandis | reverse complement strand
ATATTTCACTACTTATGATGCTTATTATAGATCACATAGCTTGGTTCTGTATAATTTGTGCCTAATGGTTCACATAACCTCCTTCTATTTCACTATGTTTATTGATCTAAACTGACCACATTATTCTCATTATCACATAATAAAACTTTAGTGGTTTTTCATAATGATCTAAGACTTTGAAGATTCTTATTAAATATACAAAATTATATCCCATTACTTTATTTACTACTCATAAAAATTATGTGTACCTTTTTTAAAATTTAATTACTAAAAAAATAAGATAAAATTTTCTTACTTGGTCAAAATTTAGACCAAAATCAATACACACTAATTTTTTTGTCCCCATAAAGCCAATCATTTTTGTGTTTCTCTTTTAAAAATTATAACCCAGCATTTCATATTTTTGTATTCAAATAAACCATACCTTGGAAGTCCATATTGAATTGATAGTGCCTTATTTTAAATCTCCATAAATAAATTATTTAGTGCAAATAAGTAATAATTATTCTCTTTTATATTTTGTTATTTCTAGGACAACCTATATGTCCTTAATTTATGGAGTAGTAGGTAAATAATAAATACTATATAATGGAATGACATAATTGATAAGATAAGGCTCACATTCATGAAATTATGCATGGTGACTAACTTTATAATGGAATATTTATTTATTTTGTAAATATGGTAAATCAACATAAGATTTCGTAGGTTATTTAAGGGCTTCATCATTCAAATATTAAGTAGATCAGGCGAATCATCTTATTTTATCAACTCAAGATTTATAAGCTATAAGTATGTAATAATATAATTTTTTTATTAATGATAAGTACTAAAATTATAAAACTAAGTATGTAAATTTTTATACATTTAAGTAAAAAATTGTTAAAATCATTATTATTCACATGACCTATTTGGACGGATTTTGATGTTAGTTGTATTATTTGCATTATATTCATGACATAGTTTGAATTTATGAGGAGTGGGAATTATTTTTTATATAATAACTTGTTAATTACAACCTAATATAATACTATAATATCCCATATTACTATCATGTTTAAACCTTTCCATATTTATCTAAAATAGTTTGGGATGGACTTAGAGATTGCTTTGGTTTACTGGTATTGAGATAAGTGTCTGTCAAATATTACATAACATTATTGTTAGAATATGGTATGCCATTAAGATTGGATGATTGTAAATGTCAAAAAAAATATTAGGGAATATAATTTATTTAGATTATTCCAAATGTATGCATTTAATCTATATATTTGATATATCCACATAGTGTAAAGTTAATCTTTGATCTATGCCCATCTATGACATTAGATTTGTAATCATCATTATTATTATGATCTTAAATATGATTATATTGATTGGTTTTACTAATTTAAACCATTTAATATGTATGTATATTTTCCATGAGATTATATTATTGATATAATATGATATTCATATGAGATATGTTAAGTCTTGGTATAACAACCTCTATGGATTCAATAGATTTTTAAAACTAGAAGGGGACATTGTCTGTAAGATACATAAAAAGGTTACCCTCATGTAAAAAAATTAATCATATATAATTTAGATGGAAATGAAATCATAGTGGTTATCCATGGTTTAGAGAGTACAATATTATATCTAACCTCATTATATATGACTTGAAAATGTGTAGCTATTATTTTAGGCCAAATGGTTATGTTCAATAAAATTATTATGAAGGGAATTTATGGTTTATTTTCAAATCCATTCATGATCATATTCAATTTTGTGAGATTTTAATATAAACTCCAAGTGTATAAAGGAAGGTATTTCTACATATATTAAATATTAAACCATTATCTATGAGTATGTCCTATATGGTTAATAATAGGTTGATTTTACAAGGGAAATTTTTGATCAATGATATATTTAGAGTGTACATATTATGGATTCAATAGATTTTTAAAACTAGAAGGGGACATTGTCTGTAAGATACATAAAAAGGTTACCCTCATGTAAAAAAATTAATCATATATAATTTAGATGGAAATGAAATCATAGTGGTTATCCATGGTTTAGAGAGTACAATATTATATCTAACCTCATTATATATGACTTGAAAATGTGTAGCTATTATTTTAGGCCAAATGGTTATGTTCAATAAAATTATTATGAAGGGAATTTATGGTTTATTTTCAAATCCATTCATGATCATATTCAATTTTGTGAGATTTTAATATAAACTCCAAGTGTATAAAGGAAGGTATTTCTACATATATTAAATATTAAACCATTATCTATGAGTATGTCCTATATGGTTAATAATAGGTTGATTTTACAAGGGAAATTTTTGATCAATGATATATTTAGAGTGTACATATTATGATTTAAAGTAATATTAGTTTTAAGTATCTTGTAATGTTTTAAAATAAAAATCAAAACAAGTAGATTAAGTATCACTTTGTAAAGTAACATCACTTAAGTCATCATACAATATGTATTTTAAAATATTTGATTTTTTAAGTAACTCTAGAATGGATATTTAGGCTAAGTTTATTGAAGTTGTTCCAAATTATCATAAGGCTCAGGTACTTGAATTTGAATCCTTGAAGGAAGTTAAGGGGATAATTAAGGATTAATAATGGGTGTTTCATCTATCCCTATAAAAAAAATTAGAATAAAGAGGAGATAAATTAATATTTGGTGATCTAACTCTTAATTATTTTAACATTTACCTGATAGAAAATCATCATACAATGAATAATAAAATAAAAATCACTAATAGTAGGGAAATAAATAGTATTACATGAAAGGGTATTATCATATAAAGCACCATACAAAACCTTATCATGTATCAATTGATAATCTAATAACCTATGATAATTGTGAGGAAAGAAATAAAGATTCATTAATAAGAATTTGTATAATAACCAAATGAAAAATCATAATAACATGTAATATCTAAATACCCCCCATACCATATTAGAAATAAATGTAATATAAAAATATGATCTATCCAAGATAAATGAGAATGAACACAAAGTATTATACCATAGGAAAGTGAACCAAAACCAATAAAATTAGACGTGATATAAAATGAGGGAAGCCTAATGATAAGGCATAAATAAATAAAGGGGTTTACTGAAACCCTAAACAAAGTAGAAATTAAAAAAAAATTAAAACACTAATGGGATGTGAGCTATAAAACCATAGATTATACCATTAGAATAATGTATGAGTTTAAATAAATTTTTTAGTTATTTTTGGCATAGGATAAAAGAATGTGTAAAAAATAACTACATGATTATAACATGCTAGATAGGTAGTATAACAATAAACTAAAATAATTAGATCTAACTCATGCCTAAGAAAATAAAAATAGAAATAACGCATTGAACATTCAATCAAATCAATATATAAGTGAAGAGTGATGTAAAAATACACACACCTAGACACTATTATAGAAATACGTAGATAAAAACAAGATCTAAAAGTTGTCTATATTGTGAAACTACAATTTAGACATATATTTTGAAAAGTGAAAAAATTGACATGTCTTGATTTTTTAATCTATGGAATGGATAGGCACTTAATTTTTTTAATTATTCTACCATCAAATTTTTATTTCCATTGATGTGTACTATACTAGTTTAAATATTTTAAAAATTTATAGACTAGTTTGTAGTCAGATGAAAATTAGGGATATGTGTTCACTTTTAAGAATTGCTAACCTAAATGTCATATTTGTCTTATTTTTTCTTTTACCTAATTCACAGAAAAATTTAAAATAGGATTAAAATAATAGTAAGGTTAGTTGTCTTATGAAACATCTAGGGGGTTACAACTACACACCCTAAATGCATGAAATTAGAATTAATTTGTCTCTCATTTGTGTAAGTGTAATATTGAGAGAAAGAGTTTCACCTTCTCTCCCTATTAAATCAAGTGTAGCTACATTAAAATCTTGTATCCTTATGTAGTTATGTAAGAAAACTAACCTGGTTTAGATTTGTTAAGTTAATAAATATATAGATTTAGTTTGTACTTAGATTTGAATCCTCTTTATGTTTGTTTTTGAAATGCATCTAAGAGGATTTGTATATTTATAATTATTAAATTTTAAATTAGGAACCTATTAACACATACGAAAATTAAGACTAATAAAAATAAATAACATCCATGGGTCCAAACATAAAAAAGATACAAATGATGGTAGAAGGTCCCATAAAACCAAAAGGGATACAATCTGAAGGCTACTAGTTGTGTACATGATATAGTCATCAAATCATCCATTTTGACCCAACAAAGGAAAAATAAGAGGATGAAAATATGGAGAACACATGAGGATTTTAAAAATATAAAAAATAGATAAGATAGATAAAATAAATGAAATATACAAAATTAAACAACATAGAGATAAAATGGGTAGGCAAAACCACATGAAAAGTGACAATAAGACCCTAATTCAAACCAAATATTCATTTATAAAAAAAATAATACAAATATTTCAAGAATACTCATCCTAATAAAATTATGTGTCTCAAATAAATAATATCTATTAAAAATGTAAAGTTTATTATGAAAAAAAAGCATCTTATTGTTTCATCCACAAAAAATATATAATTTTGGATATTAGAAGCATTTTTTTTAAATTCTGGGTTGATTTTAAAAAATTATTTATGAAATGCATTTATAGATTTTATTATATATCATCAAAAATTTGGAGGGAAAAATATATAATTGGCGAGATGATTTTTTAAATAAAATACTTGAGGAGGAAATTGAGAAGTTGTAGGTAATGTCTAGCAACCATGTTTGTACATCATATTTTAAAAAAATATTATTAATACTTTTCCACATGGGTTTAATAAGATAATAAAATAATCCCTTAATGTATATATGTATTTCATTAGATTATGAATGAGAATTTATTCCATGTGTATAGATTAAAT
The DNA here is from genome assembly GCA_037957365.1 of Torreya grandis. Lineage (NCBI taxonomy): Eukaryota > Viridiplantae > Streptophyta > Pinopsida > Cupressales > Taxaceae > Torreya > Torreya grandis. Next base: position 2,670,066 of record JARHVA010002129.1, on the reverse strand, counting down.
TTATTAAATTTTTAAAAAAAAAAAAAAAAAAACCCAAAATAGTAAAGGTGACACCTAAGGTTATGAGAGACATTGATATGATGAGGGAAACTTGTGAGAAGTAAAATAAGACTAGTATTTCTAAGACATGTTTTGAGATTTGATGAAGAATGTACTTATGTTGATGATACATGTATTTAAATGCATATACTTATGAAAAAACCATGCCAAAAATTGATTACCAACATAATTGATATATTAAAGGATGTAACTAAAGAAGACATACCCACTCAAACTCTAAACACCATAGTAATTAAGAAACTTTCTCTAGCATTACTAGGACCAGATAAAACTCAAGAAGAAATTAATGAAATATAGGTTAAAAATGATACCATGATGTTTAATGTGACTAATGAATTTTATAAATATGTGGATATTGATGTGTAGGTTGAGGAAAACCTAACAGGTGATATGGGTTTGTAACATGTTCTATATATACTGATAAGCTAGTGTGTGATGAATAGACTCTATAAGATTTTATATATCAACTAGAATGGGTTGGAGATCTGAAATTGGTGTTTATAATAATTTTTTTATAAAATATACTATGAATATAATAATTTTGGGCTTAAAAACTATGGAAATGATTCAAATATAAAGCATGACTAAAAACAAATCACTAGAACAAGTATACATATGTGAATTTTATGTCCTTCAAGACAATGAACTACATGATTCAATTGTTCAAATGAAATATTTAGAGCATGATTCCATTCAATATATAAAAAGTTAATTTTTTTAAATAAAAAGAAGTCACTAAATTAATTAATAGTAATAATAAAAAATAATTAGAAATTGGAGGGCTCAATAATGTTAATTTTTTTTCATTAACCAACCTTGCAATATATAATTAAAAAGATAAATAATCTACATTTTTATTTAATCAAGATGGTAATTAATCATATAAAATTTAAGAAGAATTTTTAATATTGTAAAATTAGGCTATAAATTTTACCAAAAAATGTTGAAATGGTCTATTTAGAATTTATTGTGAATTACATGTGTTGAATGATGAACAAATAGATAAAATGGGTCATTTATGTAGGAAGACTACAATCATCAATATTCATATCCTATACTATATGAAAATGTAGAATACCATACTATATCAAATACACATACAATATGTTACATCACAATTCAAGTCATATATGTAGGAAAGATCTACTTGTAAAATGGTGAATCAATTATATAATTAGAAATCCTATGCATTGAACTAACAAACAAATAAAACTTCCATCAAAGATTTAAAAGAGGTAAACTAAAGAGATAATAATACTATTAAATTAAAACCATAATAATATAACATATGCATTTATGTAAACCAAATAAAATAAATATTTTATGGATAAGGAAATTTACCTTGGGTTGAATTATCGATGCATCATTTTCTGCCATAACCCAAGTGGCACATTATTAGTCATATTATAGGTGAAGGGAAGGATTTAATTAAAATTAACTAAGTATCCTTAGATTGTAACTAAAAATAATAGGTGTATGCTTTGAGAATATTATCTTCTTAATATTTTAAATACCTTGTGAAAATGTATACCTCTTACATAAGTATAATCTCCTACAACCTAGTTCCTTCTCTTTTATTAAAGGCATGAAATTATGTGCAATAAAAGTAGAGAAGTGTTTTACTCAAATAAAAATGAAATATATGAAATTTATATATATGGATATAAACCCTAAAAATATCATTGAAATTATGTTTATGGACTTGATCTAGATCTATATAGTATAAAGAATCAAATAAAAAATAGTGTTGTGTCGACCAATGTTGATACATAATAAAAGTCATAGAAATGTATGTATTGAGGTTGATATAGTTGAAAATGGACCATAGGTAGGAAAAGGACCATGCTATCCATAATTTATATAGTATAATATAGAGGAAAATTTTAATATTTTATGATGATATTATTTATTAATTTATTTCATAAACTCACAGAATGGATAGAGGTATAATCTTACAACATTGGATAAATGACAATGGCACAATTGATTTATCTCTATATATGATAAAGGAAGCTCCATTTTATGATTGGTTTTTTAGGGGTTTTGATTAATTTTTATTGGAGAAAATAACAAAAAAATAATAATGGAAATGGATAAGAATGGATGTGGAAGGATAATGGAATAGGATGGAGCGGAGAGTGAGAAACCCACAATGAAATAAACAAAAAATACCACTTTGATAAATCAGATTTTGAATAAATGGGTTGAAGTATATATTTCATATTAAAAATGGAAATACAAACATCAAATGAAAATGAGGGAAAATTATCCTTCCAAATCATAAAATCTTATTAAAAAATTGAATTGATGAATTTGGACCAAAGTACACTCAAAATTTTCAACACAAAACTTATAAAGATGAAGGGTTTGCACAAAATATTTATAATAAATTATTTGATTTATTAATTAATCTCTAGATATTCAATCACTTTACATTAATGATTAAAATTAAAACTGATAAATTAAAATGAACAACACACATGTTTGGTCATAATCCATAAAAAATCATTGAAAAGGATCATCTATACAAAAAATTGTAGTAATCCCTCTTCTAGGGCTGAGAGAAATAATAAATATTTGTACAATTACTATCTCACCTATTTATAACACACAAGAGAATGGAACTAACCTTTCAAATTATTGTAAATTTTATCTCCAAGATTTCTATTCTAATTTTCATTCACTTTACAATTTAACAAATTGACTTAAATACTACCAGAAGATAATACATTAATTAAGAAAAACTCCAAAAATTATAATAGACTTACTTATATCTTAAAAATAAAGCACCTAATTGATCCATTGAACTTTGTCCATTCATTCAAGTAGATTATAAATTTTATGAACACTTATTCATAGTCCCACCATGTATGTGCCACACATTCATATCGAAACTAGGTCATATAAATGGAATTTTAACTATAGCTAATAAGTGAACCCACATGGAAATGTCTCTGAGGATTAAATACTTCACATAATTATATTCCCCATTTAAATAGTTTTCCATCTCTTTTAACTAGAGATAAAATTGAGTTTGGATGTGAAACATATGGCATTTCATTTTTTTGTGCATACCACACACATGATGTGTGAATCACACCTCCAATATATGAAAATATATCACATAGAATATATCAAGTTTTATAATTTTAGCCCTTATAAAAAAGTGATCCTCATTGAAAAATATTTCTAGTTCTTCTAACAGAAGCTAAAATGGAATCTAGGCATGAAATTTTTGACTAAAAAAAGAATGTGCATTTTTTCAATTGTATAATTTTGACAATTTCACCCTTATTTCATGTTTGAGGTAGTTTCAACACTCCCTTAGGTACGAAAAACATCCATAATATATGAAAATATTTTACACAAAAAATAGTATGGGACTTTTTTTTATAATAAAAATTTATCTTTGAGATATGGTCTATACTTTGGAAACAAAATCTCAGAAATTTAAAACTTTTAGGAATTTAATTTTTTTATAATTCTTGATGAATACAAAAATAGATTTATTGATATAATTATGTAATAATTTTTAAAATCCAAATATAAATTATAACCAACCATGAGAAGTGGATTACACAAAAATTATTTATCTTGTGGGATGTCTTATATTGGTGAAACATGTCATTCCATCAACACAAAGGTCAATGAATATGAAACAAACATAAATAGGCAAAGATTGGTTAAGTATTAATTATCTAATTATATCAAAAAATATATTGTAATATTATTTATGAACTATGGAAATACTATCTCTTTGATATAATTGATTCAGTTTTGACACTACCCTAGGTAAGAGAAACCTCCAAAATTTCTGAAATGGTCTCATGAAAAAATGAGTTAGTTTAGGACTTAGTGTTTAAAGGAAAAAATTATTTTTGAGATGAGGTATACAAATCAAAAATAAAATTTATAATTTTTAAACTTATTGGGAGTATTCAGTTTTTATGTCCTTATTAAAAATTAGATTGTGATAGTAAATTGTTTATGAGTTGTAACACCTCACCTAGAATATATGGATTATGAGTTTTTTGTGGTAAAGGTAGTCTATTTATTTATAGGAGATCACCTATCTATATGTAATTTCTTGTCATTGAATAATATTAATAATTTTTTTATGTGAATCTTCTCACTATAATATATATTTGGTATTAATTAATTTTCCCCCATTATGGAAATACTTTATTCTTAAAATATTAAATGCATCACCATGTGGTACATTGTCTCAATTTAATGGAAATATGAAAAAATACATTTGTAATATGTTTGCATTGTTTTAGATATCCTATGCAAATATAATTACTATCTATAATATTTTTTTGTGCATAGAACATTGAATATATTGACACAAAATTGAATATATTCATTGAAATTAGCTCATAAAAAATGTGAAACAAAATTGAGTTGAAGAAAAAGATTTCAAATGTTTCTATTCAAATCAATGTAATTGCATTAGATTGGATATAATTTTTTATCACCCAAGTAATAAATTTTACCCATGCATGTTATTCTTCACATCATCCTCATTCATACATAATTCATTTACATCATCTCCACCATGTCATTATCATTCATTCATAAAATGCAAAAACATATTTTCAAAAAGTGCCATTATCAAGATAGCTATTCAATAAGGCATCAAATTTAATTTTTTAAAATAATGTCGATTAGTCTTAAGAATTTATTAATTTATTATTGAAATTTCATGAATTCCCTAAAGTAATGGTTATTTTTTAATTTACTTTAGTTAATATTTTTTCCTCTAGTAGTATTTTTATGTATTTATAATTTTAAGTAGCTTGATGAAGTCTATAAAAATAGGAATTATTACACACACACACACACACACACACACACACACACACACACACACACACACACACACACACACACACACACACACACACACACACACACACATTGAAACACACGTGCACATAAACATATTCATATTCATATTCATATAAATTAATGTGCACACACACACAAATTCATACACATACATACTTATGTATGTATGCATGTATATGTCTGTGTATGTATGTATGTATGTATGTGTACAAATACACACATATTGTCCCATTTATAAGTCTTTTAATTACGTATAGGCTATGGGATATAGAGTTTCATACTAGAAATAATAATGTGTCTCAAAATTTAAAAGTATTTAAATAAAATGAAATACTTTGTGACCTATTTATTTGTAATAGATCCATTTTTAGGGTACCCGATGCCCTAAGTGTAATATTTTATTTGGTGCGGGGATAATAATCATGAAAAAATTACATCTAATTAATAGTTTTGAAGGGGGGTTTGTATTTTCAAACTTGGAAAGTTAAAACCCAATTGATCTTGATCAATAAGGACTTTTTAAATGTCGTTACATGTACCAAAATCAAATAATTTTTTTTAATGTTCTAATAGAGTGGACCATCAAACACTAGCTTTATTTTTCATTGGATTGGATTTTTTAACTCATATCTACATCATGTGGATTTCAAGAGGTTGTCAATATTAATTTGGGAGTCAGTGAATTTTATATTCAAATGTGAAGCTAAGAATGACAACATAACATTACATCAGATAGTGTATTTTCAAATATGGAGGAAGGTGAAAGAATGGTAGATTGTATCATTAATTTTGGATCCATAATAATTTTTTAAGCTGGGGTTAATCTTATAGTAGAGGATTAATATAAAAACATACTTATGAATAACATGCCCAATAATTTATAAAATATGGATTTTACTTTAAGGAAACAAAATCTTAATCTAGGAAGGTTAATCTCTACTTTGCTTTATGAGGAGAATTGAGTTAAAACTCCTAATTTAGAAAAATAATAAATAATGTTTATATAAAATAGTCCCAACACCACTTCCAATAAAAATTAAAACATGTCAAAATTAAAAAAGGACATAATACTATGATACTACTATATTAATTTAGGTCATGATATTCTAAATTGTATTTATAAATCACAATAGCTCATCAATGGAAAAATGAAAACTAAAGTCTTAATTAATACTAATGATAGAGAAAAAGAAAAATATTGGGATGAATAGGATAAATATTATCCCCATGAGATTGAATCATAACATGTGTTGTAATAAGTGATTAACAACTCTCATTGAAAATAAATAATGTGTTTTGTGTGAATAAATGTAAGTGGGTATACATATATGATTGTGAACCAATGACTAACCATAAAGTAGATAGTATGGAAGGTTAAAATTCTTCCCTATAATATTTATAGTTAACCCATAGAAGGTTCATATTCTAGATGTTAAATATATATTTTATATGATAAAATAGGCTTTTACACTTTAAAAATATCACTCATGGCTCAAAACTTTAGTTCATGACCTTCTCACTACCATAAGGATCACATTCACCATCTCATTATGCCTAAATGCTTATCTTATATTCCAACCCTTGCATTCTCACTAACTAGATCACTTTTAGTCCATAGTCTACTTAAAATATTATTAATATCTTACTCTAGTAGTTATATATCATTATAAACTTCATATTATTTCAAACATTACCATCCATATTAGGATACTAGTATTGATGCTAGTTTTGTAGGCATAATGTTAGTGTTTGAACCTTACAAATGATAAAATTTTAAAATATTTTAAAATGTATAGGTTAACCTATAGTAATATTTAAAACATCTCATGAGATCATTTCATTTCTTAGTATAAATATAATTCAAATACCATTCATTATGAATAAATTAAAAATTAAGAACACATATATCTTATACCAAGAAAAAACACCTCCCAAGCTTTCAAAACTACCATATTCTTCCCTATTTCCAAATTAGTCATATGAGAAATATTTATACAGGCCTGAATCATTCAAAGAGAAAATTATGATAAATATTTTTTAAGTTAAAATATAGACACTTTATGCACTCACATATAAAATATTGCATAATTGTTCACACATAAGCCCACATAAAGGGGATAACTACATTAGTCTAAGTACCTCATAAGAGTATTGAGTTTATTTATAGTGATAATTTACATAGATTTATTTTAGGTTGTGTTGACTTTACGTTATACCACTAACCCATATATTATAAGGTGGCATTCCCTAATTGGAGGATCAAGGGTTACTATATCTATAACCTATGTGCATGATTTGAACATACAATCTCTAAGGTGATAGTGAGCACTAATAAGTGTAGATGGAATTTATATAAATGGAAATGTAATTATTTATGGATATAAGTGTTGAAATTAGTACATAAGAATCAATTTTAGTGATGATATTTTAATGACAGTGTTTAGGAAACCAATGAGCTAATATTCAGAATCTAATGAATCCATGTAGAACATCATTTTGCCTTCTTTTTTAATTACATTACCATATCTTCCTATAAATTAATGAATAGTCTAAGTTTTATCTCTTATTCATATTTTAGTATTTAAATTACTATTTGGCATTGATCTTTATATATTTAGCATATTTACATTATTCTAGAATGTATCATAATATTGTGAATATTAATTATATAATTGGCACAATTTTAGAATAGTCTAATTATGAGTTAATTAGGATATTATCATTTTAAGTATTTTTTAAAAGTGTTAATATTTTGGTGAAATTGACCTTTGAGACTTCTTATGTAAATCTTGGCTTTCCCTAGGGTTTTAATCCTTTTATAGTTTTAGATTGCATTACTTATTGATATGTATATTTTATTAATTTATATATAACTTAGATGAAGTGATATAATAGGTGGTGTACCTTTTAAAAAATTTGAGCTTCTTCTTCCACATAATATGTATCGAGCTAATTCCCCCATCAAATTATACCAATATTGACAGTGCTGATAATAAAAATGAGTAAAATACTTGAAATATTCTCATAGGATGAATATGATCATTAAAATAATGAATCACATGAGATTAATGAACACAATAAATTAGATCAAGAGTAAGTTAAATCTATTTAAATGTTTTGAGATTGTATTCATGAAAATACTCATTATATCCAAAATATCTTGAATACTTTATTAAAAATAAAAAAATTTAAAAAAAATTGTGAACAATCTTTAGTATCTCTTGTATCACTTATATTATCCCTCCCCTTGATCAAAACATTTATTCCTACACTAATGGTGGGACAATATATGTATTCAAGCCATTTTTATAGAATATGAAATAAAAATCCATATATACTCATTGGGAACAATCACTTTTCAACTCAATTATGAGTGTCAATGCCTAAATTACACAAGAAGTGTTTACATCCCCTTTGGTGACTTATAAAATATAAACTCTTAATCCTAATGGATCTACTAGCAAACTCTCCTCTAATTTATTACAAAATTATAATCTAAGGTTACAAATATTGAGAAAAATGATTTAAATTCTACTCATCTTATTAATTCACAAGATATATTGCTTAATACTATTTCACTCACGATATCTTTTCACCCTTTGATAATTGGTTTTATACCACCGAAGTTAACACTTTATGATGGGAAGGGTGGACTTACCAAACATCTTCACTCATTATGTGTACTATTCCCTTATTATAATTTCAATGATAAAATTGTGAAAAATTTATTTCTAATAAGCCTAAATGAATATTATTTAATATGGTTCTATTATCTATCAATATGATCAATGAAGTTATTGAAACCTCTAGCAGCACAATTTCTAGCACATCTATCTATGAAAATCACTAAATATATGCCATATGTAGAAATTTTAAAGATCAAACAAGGAACTAATGAGACTATCAATGAATATGTTTTGAGATGAAATAAAATGATTTCCAAATTTATTAATCCAATGGAAGATAAAGATTTTCAATATATATTCAGTAAAAGTTTGCTTTTCCTTTTACATAAGTCTATTATCTTCAAGAAACTTTAAATATTTTTGATGAATTATGCCATATTTTATCAGATAGATAAATGAAAATTAGTATATTAAAAAAGATTAATTATGTATCCAACATAATTAATACATAAAATACCAAGTTTAATATCAAATTAGGATATAAGGTGAAACCTATAGAAGCTAAGAAGGAAGTAACAATAATGGTAAATACAGTGTCACAAAAACCTGATTGGATGGTCTTATCAAATGCACCTAAGAGAAAATTTACATAATTACATGAATCCATAGCTTTAATACTTGAAAATATTTTGCATTTTCACCTTATATCTCTCCATCTTCCCTTAGTGGTTGAAACAAGTGACATCTGCTAAAAGGATATCATGCAAATTCTTATTGTGACCATCACCAACATGTTTCAAATTCTAAAAATAGATATTTAAATTTGAATAATAAGATATAAGACCTATTTAATGGTTAAAAAAATTAAATTTTATGATTTACAAAAGAATTTGGGATCACAACATGGTGACCATCATAACCATAAAATATTAAGTAATCCATTACAAGATCATTTGAAAGAAACACTAAAATTTAAAATGGTTTATAATGCACATCTTCCTCTAAATTATGGGAACCCATTATATGGGATTATTGGAAAACATAAACATTAGATACCCCCTATGGTTCAAATTCATTCTATCACATTTGATCATAGTAAAATTATTGATGATGACTCAAATATTCACTCATTTTTTGTTAAAACAAATATTGGTCATCATCATATATATAATGTTATGGTTGATAATTATGTTAGTGATAATGTATGTACCATGAATTTAGTCACACATTTAGGATATACACATGATGATTTATACCCTTCAACAAAGATGGTCAAATAATTTGATGGGAAAGCATAATAATTTTTTAGTGAGATTGATTTTCCTTTGCAATGTGGTCCAACACATGTTACCATAACATTTTATATTGTACCACATATAAGAGTATTTGATATGTTATTGGGATGAACTTTAATTAATAATATCCATTTAGTTCCATATATAATTTTTATATGTATCATGTATATTCATTCCAATAGGATAAAAACAATTTTAGGGATTCAATATGAACATCCATTACAACAAGATAAATTTATTCCTAGACAACTAATTATGCAACCTATTGAGGTTAATCACGAGTGAAATGATAAGATAATGGAAATATAATTTCATATAAGACAAATACTTGAGTATTAATTAAATCAAATATACATAGTGTAATCCACATATCCCTCATCTACACCTCCATAGCCTTGGTAGTTTCTAAGAGATGAGCAATAAAATTTAGAGATGGTAAAAAGATCCATAATTATAGTTTCATTGAATAAACTATAATGAACTAAAAAATAGGTTCCATGAACTATTAAATCTTATACTACTACTTCACAACCAAAAAGTCTTGTGAGGCATAGGTAGAATATTATATATTCTTTAGTTCTAGATTTGACACATATATGATCTTGGTAGCATGGCTAGTTTTTTACATCTCAACCTAATCCTAGAACATTCTAAGATCATCCATTTATATCATTGGCTACTCATCTCATTCCAAACTTCAAAATATCTAAAAAATAATAAATTAATAAAAAAGTAAATAAAATACAAAAACTTTCAAATAAATAAAAATTCAAAAATATTATCATTTACATATTATCTTATCCATATGTTGTTTACTTTATGTTAGTATATATGATATCATTTATTTTTTATACACACATATGTTTGAGCGTGACATAGGAATATAGTAGATTCTTGATACATGCACATACAAAAGCTGGACCTTTCCTCTACCCATGTGACACACTATATTGGGGGCATCTGCTTTTATTTTTCATGATTAGTAAATGTTCTATTGTTTTATGATCAATTTAAATTATCATGTTGATCATATATACTAATGCTTACACATGTCTATATTCATGTTTACATCTTACACAATGTTATAAATATGTTATGATATAAGACATTTCACTAACACATATATGTATGGACTAGTATGATATTATTATGTCAATTGATTATGTTTCACATTTTTATATTATCAAATGGTTTACTTGAGTGTACTTATTTTTTGATATCTTGTTTGGATTGTGGATCATTTGAACATGTTCTATTTTCTTAGCACTAGTACCAATTAATGTATTTATTTAGTGTGTCATAATTTGAACATGTCCCCCCTTTAAATGTGTGACATGTGAACATGCCCCTTATTTTACATCTCCTTACACCCTTTTCCATGACATTGAGTACTCTTGTGTGTGTTCTTGATTATTTTATGAGATTGATATTGTTTCTCCTAGATATTGCCATGATCCATAGCATGCATCTTATTGATTGTTATGTTTGGGTACTATGACCTTCATTAATACATATACTTATAAATGATACCACTATATGATTATTTATACATGAATGATATGGGTAAAACATGGTTATTTTATCCTTTTGAGATAAGGTTACTATCACATTACATTCTCCTCACCTCAAAATGATGGCATATAATTGGGAGCTTGTCATAGATAAATGATTCCACATTAAAAAATTAACATAATTTGGTACATTTTACACGATTTTGATATACAATTAGGTCATAATCTTTCGCACTTGGCACTGATTTTACATATTTAAGATAGTTATTTAGATTTGGGATAGATATCATACATAATTTATATAGTATACTTTACATTGTGATAGATAATTAAATATGGGACACATTATAAGTGCATATGACATGTAAATTCACCAAATCACATATACATATTTAGGTTATATACACATGCATGCACCAAGCTTACCAAGATGCACCAATTATGATTTTATCTATTTATAGTAGTTGGATACCCTAACTAATGTGATCAAGGTTCAAAACACTTTATGGACTTGTAAATACTTTCCTTTTTGACTTTGATATGTTTATACCATTTTATTTATGCGATATTAGATATAATATTTATATACTTGAGTTATATGATTGAGATTTAATGATTATGATGTCCTTGGCACAACTAACCTTTGCATTAGATTAGGGCATGACACCCTCCAATTATCCTATTTATATCCAAGTTTTAACTTTTAAACTTTTTTATCCAATTCTTCATCAAATAAGAATCATTACCAAATAAAACTACCAAGGGGAAACATGGTTTCGTCAACACACAAGTGTACTCCATCCTTGCTGTAATTATTTTAAGTATTTCAATTATTAATTTAATATTTCATGCACTAATTAAATTTTAACAAGATCTTGGTTTCATTTAATACACAAAAATAAAATTTAAATGGGGATCAATTCAAAATAAGATGTATTCTAAATGCCATGATACACATTTATTTCCTTTCACTTAGTAGTTTCATCATTATGTATTACTAGATTAAAGGGGGAATGTACATGTTAAATTTATATTCTATATGATAAAATAGTCTCCTACACTTTAAAATATCAATCATTGTTAAACCCTTCAATTCAATACCTTTCCATTATATAAAGGCTCACTTCACCATGTCATTATGCATAGACACTTATTTTATAGTCTTAACTTGATATTTTCATTATCGAGATAACTTGTAACCCATAATCTACTTAAAACCTAATTAATATCATACTCTGTTAGTTTTATATCTTTAATAACTTCTTATCATTATAAACACTATCATCTATATTAGGACATTAGCATTGATGTTAGTGTCCTAAGTCTAATTCAAGCATCGAAACCTTACAAATGGTTAAATTTTTAAATCTTTCAACATGTATGGGTCAGCCTATAATATTATTTTAACCATCACATGATATAATTTCAAAATATGTTGTATAAATATAATTCAAGTACCATTCATTATCAATTAATTAAAAATCAAGAACACATATATCTTATACAAATAAAAATCACCATTCAAACTTGAAAAAAATTCTATATTCTTTCCTATTTCTAAAGAATTTATAGGACTAGTATTTGTATAGGTTTAAAGAATTCAAATATTATCCCATGAGAATTATTTGGCAAGTTACAAGATAGATAACTATATGTACTCATATATGGCATATTTCATAGTTGTTCACAAAAAAGCCCACATACAGGGGGACAATTACATCAATTTTAGGACCTATTTGGAGTATGGACTATGAGGAAACACCCAATGGAAAATGGGTATCTGAGGTCACCTCAACTTTACTTGATCCCAATAAATACTTCTTTAGAAGGTGACATGCCATAATTGGGGTACCTAGGATTTTGAAATATATACATATATCCAAAACTTGTTTACATGATCCAAATAGAAAATATTCAAGGTTATAGTGAACCCTAACAAGTGCATATCAAATTTACATAAAATGATATTTAATTAATTATTTATAAGGATCATAACTAAAATCAAATAAATACTTTTGGAACATCATCTTGCCTTATTTTGGACCTATATTTACCATATCTTCATATGTATTAGTGAACATGATAACTTTTACCTCTTCTTCATGTTTTAGTATTAAAATTACTATTTTTCATTGTACTTTTTATATTTACCATATTTTCATAATTCAACACTCTGTCAAAATATTTTGATTCTAAATTATCTTTTTTTTTTTTTTTTGCTTTGAGAGTAGTATGTTCCTTATTTTATTATGATATTATCCTTTTACTCTTTTAAAAAAGGTTTAAATAGATGTGTCACTATTAACACCTAGATGGTGAAAGGTTTATGTGTTTCTTATCCACCAAAATTTATAGTTGAAGGTCAATTTACTTCCTAACCATCAGAACTCTTTATCATATCATATCAAATGAATAATGTATACTTCATTTCCATATGTTTGTATTAAGGGAGGAATGTTAGGAAAATTTAGCTAGTAAATGCTTGGGATTCATTATATTGTGAAAGTAAATTATATCTAGGATTAATTATACTCACCTAGAGTATAGGGATTATGAGTTAATTATGATAAAGTTAGACTTCTTATTTATAATATATCACATGTTTATATGTAACATATAATCATTAATTAATATTAACACATATATTTGTGTTAAGCCATGAAAAAAAATTTAGGAATACCATGTTTTTATCATACTTGAGGTAGTTTTAGCACTGCCCTAGGTATGATAAATAATTCAAATATATGAAAAGAGTTCATACAAAAAATCAAAAATTTGGGACTTATTATTTATAAAAAAATGTGTCCTTGATACAAGGCATACACTTTGGAATCAAAATTTAGGAGTTTTGATCAAGTTAAAATTTGGGTATAACTTTTGGATGTCTTAGGTACCTCAAATATCCTCTCACAATTTTCATAAAATCTATCTAAATATTGGCCTTGAAATTATAAACAAAGCTTATATTTGAGACAATTTTACATTAATTGGAGTTAAATTTTTGAATTTTTTTTGAAGTTAAGTTATGTGTACAACACTCTAATTTTTTTGGGGATTGAGTCTATATTAGACTATCATTAATCCATTAGGAAAGAGGGTCAAGAATAGAGGCTTGTAAACACATCATAAGGGAATTATTTTTACTACATATATTATAAGCACATACATACAGAATGAAAAATAACATGAAATAAAAAAATAATGCTATGTAGAGGGGAAAACATGAGCATAACATGGGTTTACATATGAAATAATTGGTTCATAAGAATATAAGCCTTTTTATTAAAAACATGGGAGAAACCAGTGATGTATAGTAAAATAATTCACCAGGGAAGATCAGAAACATAATATTTGGATTAATTCGGAACATGAGATCCTTGGGGGTAAATTTTGTATCTGTCCAAAATTAGTATTTTGATTTAGATTTTTTTTAAAAGTGTGTTGTATTTGTATAATATTTCTTCATCATTATTATTATTATATATGTTTTCAATAAATATAAAAAAATATCTCATCTTCATCAATTTTTACTATTTATTGTTCATGATTGAATTCATTTTCCTTAAATAATGATGAAAGTGGATTCTCACCATATTCTTTAATGATTTCTATTTATTGCATCCAATTGTTAGGTTTTTCCTTAAAGTGTTAACTATGGGAGTTTTATTCATTATGAAATATATCTCATCATTCTCATACATAAAAAAAAATCACCTCTTTCTCTCTTGTTTGGTTAATATTGTGAAACTATTTTCAAATTCAAAGATACTCACTAGATTCAATACATTGTTTATCTACCTTGTTATCAAATTCCCATTATTCATTGATTGGTACAGTATGATTTAGTTCATGGTCCTTAAAATAAATAGGTTCCTCAAATATTCTATCTTTTTGAGTTCGGTTTTCAATGCATTCTTTGAAGCATTGAGTTAAGGGGAATGATGTTTCTATTCATGCAGTGTTTTACTCTATAACATAGATACATCCACTATAATTTATCATAGTACTAACAAATTGTTCTTCTTGAATTTGATAATTTTTTTACATAACTTCTCTAAAGGCAATGGGGAATATGAGGAAAGTATAAATTTTACTTTGTCAAAATCATTAGTAGTTTTATTATATTAAAGGGCATGTGTGTAAAGAGAAACATTTGGTTATTCACAAAGGAATTACTCATCCAAAACCTCTAATAATTGAATTGGAATGCATATTTTATGGTGTTGGATATTTTCAAAATATTTTTGTTTCTAGATGATGTCTATCTAGTGACATTTTTGTGCTTCATCTCTTTAAATTTTCTTTGCATGGATTCTATAAACTTGAAGACTTCATAGTTTTGGTTAGAATATGGATATTTCAAATCATATTATTTATTCGGTGTATCCATATCCTCATCTCCATATGAAATAATGTATCAATAGATAGGAAAATAATGGAAATGTATTGAGCCTTTCATCATGCCATGATTCATACAAAAACTCCTCTAGCTCTTCAAAAATAAAATAATAATTATATTTTGATATGAATTTACTTTGAATTAAAAGTTTAGGCTAGTAAAACTAAATATAAATTTATTATTTACTAGGTGTCTCAATCATCAAATCATCTCCAAAGGAGAAGAAAACACAATTGCATGCCAATTATTCCTTGAACCAAGCTTGCTTATTTTGTCCTTTCTAAACATGTAATCTCATTTTTATTTATTTCATAATAATGTTAGACTTAATATCTTGGAGAGGATCTAAAGCAAAATTTTGATCTATTGTAATACTCTTTTTTAATTGGCTCCAAAATGATTTTTCCTCAACATCATGATCTTATAGAATCATATCTATTGTTTTTTTAGTCTACTTTATGAATATTTTATTATTATATTCCCCATGAGAGATGTAACCATAATATTTTCTAACTTCTATGAGTGAATAAATGGGGCATAAATTTTGATCATTAGATTCAATCTTATAGGGATCATTGATTTTATATGGATTTAGAGAAGTTTCATTTTTTCTTCATAGAAAAACATTTCTTATTCTTCATCACTGTCCTGATAATGCAAATCATACACTATAATAATGTCCCCATCTTGTTGATCAATTATCATCCCTCATACAATTTTGTTTTACTGAATACTATGAAATTAATATAGTTAGGAGGAACGTATAACATTACTATTTCTTCCTTTTTTAAATTAGGTTTAAATAAATACAAATATATATTTTTAATATTATTCTATGGAGGATTTTTTTTTAATTATTGGTAAAGAGGGGTTTTAAATATGGACTCTATCCTTTACAAGGAACATGCATGTTTGACCATGAGATCTAGATAAAACATAATAACCTACCCAAAACAACAAAAAAGTAGACAATACAATGAAACAATAAAAAGATTGTAGAAAAACATTAGCTAAACAATATGATGAAAATGTGAAATTCAAACAACCTTACATCCCCAAAATTATTATTATTAGTTATGCATAATTATCTTAACATATTTTTACATATGAAAAATTCCTTGAGTTTGAGATTCAATTTTTATTGCCTTTAACACTCTGTTGTCCTTCCTACCTACATTAATTGGTCCTTAATATTCATGCTTACTCTTAATAAGGTGCCTGAGGTTGTCCATACTAGTAATTCAATTATACATATCCAATTTTATAAACTCCATGAGAATGACAAATGTTATTTAATAATTTTGTTTTATTCCTTCAAGATATTAACTTTGTATTTCAATATTTTCACCTAGGTGTTAACATCTTAAAAATCCATTTTATAGAATAATATTCATCACTCTTAATTGATATTCTTGATGGATTAATTTATCCTTTCATGATCGTTTATAAAACAACATAATTTTTTTTTGTAAGTTCTATCTCCTCAGTCAACTGTTCTATCTTTATTTATTCATTTATCTTATTATCAATGGTCTGAAGATCATCATGAATCTTATTCATATATTTATTATCAAATTCAATTATGGGAATATTTGATTCATACTATCTACCATAATTGAGAAGTTACAAACCTTCCATGACTTCCTAAATTTTATCATTAATATCAATGACTAAACTAAAAGGTATCTTGGTGGTTCTCCATTCCCAACGATGTTCCTTGTGCTAGTCAGTATTCCTCTCTACCTCCTTAGAAACATGTTTATATTTGGATGAGTTTCTTAGAATTTTTTCTATCCACTATTATCCTTGAGATGATAAGATCCAAAATAAGAGATGTGAGAAGGGCCTCTATAAATATTATGAAAATATTTTTACATCATAAAAATTACTCCCTGATGTAGGGATAATTTTATTCATATCTTTTTTGACATCCATAAGCAAAATATCAAATGACTAAAATATGTTAAAACGTAAAATAATTGGGAGATGATGCTTTAACTAATTATGGAAGGTGAAAATACAATAATGAACCATCGTATACTTAACTTTAAGCTTGATGTATCTCATTATTTTCTTTGAAATCTTATCATAAGGTTTAGGAAAATCATGTCTCAGATGTTTTCCTTAATACACAGTGAGATCCTCATCATCCATAAGAAAAATTTCCTTCTAAAATTTACAATCCTTTCTAGTTTTGGTGTAATTAAACTCTTTAGTATTCAACTTAATAACTTGTGTAATGAGCTCCTCAGACACTTCAATGGATATCCCCTTAATCTTTACTATTATCTCATTCTAGTTGGCATCAAATCTCTTGGAAAAATGTTAGTTATAGCCTTTGATCCTCTAAATAAAAGTATAAATAATCATACATGAATAATTATCCAAACCTCTACATCCTTCATCAGAAACTCAACTGAAGTAGTTTGAATTCTAAGAAAATTTCCTCCATACTTATGACACAATAATTATCCCAAAAATAATTTTAAATGTATCTTTGAAACTAAAAAATAATAAATTACTTGTAGTTAAATCCACTCATGTGCTCCTTATTTTTCTCATCATAGGTAAACTTATGATAAACACTATGATAAAACAAGTTATTTTAAT
This sequence comes from Torreya grandis, assembly GCA_037957365.1. Taxonomy (NCBI): domain Eukaryota; kingdom Viridiplantae; phylum Streptophyta; class Pinopsida; order Cupressales; family Taxaceae; genus Torreya; species Torreya grandis. The sequence goes on along the minus strand of JARHVA010002129.1, from coordinate 2,651,714 downwards.
ATCATGGCACATATTTATATGACTAGAAACATAATCATAATCAATATGGTCTAAGGTGGACTGGGTAGTGACATAAAACCATAACATCACAAACTTCATATAATATATGGTATTAGGGAATAATTATTTGGTCAAACTATGCTTAACACTATTAATGAATCATGTTCAAGATTCCCCTAGAAATTTTATAATTAATATCATCATATAGGTCTTATTTCATTAACCAAATATTAAAATTTTAAGATATCACTCCCACATTTTTAAAACATTCAAATATCTAATTTACTTTTATGTACAGGTGCCAGAGCAAACTCTAAAATGACTCAATAATTATCAGAGCTTCCTCCATCATATGACTAATGATCTATTTGGATAAATTATTTTTAGAAAGGTAGTTAATGACATTGATGGAATATCCCTCAATAACCAAACACAAAACTCTAAATTCTATATCTGTTTATAACCCCAAAATATCTATTATAGATTCATCCCAATCATTGGATTAAATTCCCATATTACCAACATAAGATGCCATAAACTCCCCCTATTATTATGAAGGATTCCACCCCATCCTAAATCAATATATTTCCTTTGGAATCACCTTTAAAATATTAATTTAACCTAACCTAGAGATGGTGATTACCATCTTACACTTTTCCTAATCTCAACAAAGGGATCTACAACATGCCCATCTTCCGTGTTTAAAATCCACTTCCTATCAATGGTTTTTTCCTCATCATAAAATTCCTACTATTTATTGGGTTTTTTTCTCTTAAAAATATATTGGATAAGGTTAAAAATATTTTTATAAACCCTTCTACTATAACTCTTTATATCCTAAAATATTTTTTCATTCCTCTCTTTTCATATGCCCCAAAGTAAGTGGGAATGATTCATTTTACATACACTTTGTAAAGCCTTGTTCTTGAATGGATTTGTCAATTACAAACATAATTCCATTGAAGATAATTTTTTTGTCTAGTAGATTTGAAATATCTCTAATAAAATAACCCACGCCTTGAAATAAAAGGTGCAACCAATCATAATATGAAGAACAAACTCATTCTACCTTTCACACAAGGGGCACATGTTAACCAAAATTTATTATCTCTTTTGTATATTATGTAATGTGAGAATTTTTGTATGTACAATCAACCAAATATATATGTTTACTTTAGTAATCAATTATTTTTCCCAAAATTAAATTTGAGACACACCTTCTTGGATTGGATTGATTAGCTTTTTCTATCCCAATTTAACAATATAGTGTCCTTAAAATGTGTCATTACATAATAAATCATCTTATTTTTCAAGATTATGAATATGAACCTATCTATAAAGGATATTTAGACTAAAAGGATGGAATTGAATTCTTCATAAATATTATCAACCCTAAGATGCTTCCATTCCTTCCATCCTTTAGTCAGCTAGATATAAATAAATGACCAAAAATCTAAAGTATCTTGGAAAACGAATGTTGATTTTATGCCACAATTCTGGGTCACTCAACAGTCTATGCAGAATCTAGGATTCTTCCCAAAATCTCATGCTAGTATCATCCCTAGTCATCCATTTGTAATCTCTAATAATAAGGTCTATACTCTTGACTAAAAAATTATAAAATTATGAGCCACTGATCAATATTTATTCCAAAATAAAGCTAAAATATTATCTACAATCCAAGTATTTTTTATCTCATTATGGTTTTCCAATGGTTAGTCTCCTTAAAAAATCTCCAACCTTGTTTTACCACCAAATTTGTGTTCATTTCTTTCAACCTTCTTAGTCCCATCCCACCAAGATATTTATGTGGATAAACCTTTTCCAAAGAAACCAAAAGAGACCTATTATTGTCTATCAAACCCATTCATAAGAATATTTTTTCTATTTTTTCTATTTTCTCAATAATACTCTTGAGAGTTTTGAACAAGGACATGAGATAAACAAATAAATTTTATAAAACACTCCTAATGATTTTCTACCTCTTCAAAATAGGTTCCATCTATACCCACCCTTTGAATTTCTTGAAAGATACTTCATGTCCTATTTCTTTAGATTTATGAATAATATAAAGTGATACTCAATCTTAATTATTATCTTTGTTCAGTCTCAACATTAGAATAATTATATCTCCTAAAAATAAAATAAGCCTATGGATATAGGGAATAAATAAAAAAGATATAGATGGTTGTTAGAGATTCTTTTTTCAACATTAAGAATAAATATTATCTTTTTATTTAATCATGATAAGAATTATCTATTCCATTCTTATTATTTATTCTAAACTCATAAAAATGTGAAAAATGCATTCACGTATACAATGCATTTCAACCCATTTAAAAAAATCTCAAACTATCCTAATACATAATACAACCATTATTTAAATGTTTAAATTACTTAAAAATAGGACTGATGAGAGCTTATATAAAAATTATCATAAATAAATATTATTCTCTCACTTTATATATATTGTAGGGCATATTGGAACTTAGGATATGATCATAAACATCTTGAGAGTATGTCTCTAAAATCAGGGAAGCTACTTCTTAAACTCAAGAAGGAACTATGTTAGGTACCAAGTCCATTTACATTTAATTATTTTATATTTAATTTATATTTCTACCTTCACTTGATATTACTCATTTTTAAGAGGTGTAGAGCCAATTGTCTTACCTTCCTTTCCAAAATTACTTTCCATGATTTTTCATATCGCCACTATATTTATTTTATTTCCCACATAGGTCTCATCGATGTACAATCCCTCATAATGTTATTATTTATTTTTAAAATATGTTTATTGTTTAAATTTAACACCTTTAGGCTTTCCAAACAAGTGTGAAATTTCTTTGCCTTGTGTGTGATTTTTCATGCTTATTATTTGGCCTATGGAACTATAGTTCCTAAGGGAATTATACATATTGGAAATGAAAAATGTACCAAATTCCTAAAGCTTTATGAATTAGTTAGTTTGTCCTAAACACATAATGGACATCTTAATGACCTCTTGTTAATTTTCATGGTGAGAGGTGGAAATTCCCTTCCATGTCCAAGAGATATTAGAATATATGGGTGAGTTTACCCATGTTATTTTTCTCATACAATAGGACTATTTGTGTAGAAAACTTGATGTTTCTCCTGGTGATATATGATGCCATATTAACTATTATTTGACATGATTAAAGGTGTTCACTCCTTTACATTTCTAGGAGATGGTGGAATAGTTGGGTGAGTATTCCCCAGGTTCTTCTTCTCATTCCACATGCATGTTTGTCTTAAAAACTTACACACATTCCTAGTGATATCTAATACCCTCTTACTTGGTATTAACCAAGGTGATTTTTATCAATTCCTTTCCATGGAAAGGATATTATAAAATAGTTGGGTGAGTATTCACCATGTTCTTATTCTCATTTAGTGGGCTTATTTACATTTGAAACTTGTATGGTTGTCTGATGATATTTGATGCTCTCTTAATTATTATTTGGCATGATGAGACATGAATATTCCCTTCAGAGTATATGAGGTTATATAATAGTTGCATGAGTATTCCCCATGTTCTTATTATCATATAACAATAATATTTCCATTGGAAACTTATATGGTTTCATTATGATATTTAAAATTTTTAAATGATGTTCTCATTTACATTTTTTTTGGTTTTGGGAAACATAATCCCTCTTTTGTATAGTTTATCTTATATATTCAAATATTTGATTTCATAGTAAACATCCCTTGCTAAATCTTCTCACTATATAAAACTCCTTTTTAATAAATTTTATACCTTAAAACATGATGTGGTGATCCCTAAAGCTGAGAGAGTTAGGCTTGAGGGTGATTAGGGTTTCCTCATGATGATATCAAAAATATGAAAGTAAATTCATCCATTGGTTGTCCTTATAATTACATGTGGAGTCCATGTGAAGATAACTGTATTAAATTTTTTCTATATGTTCGTAAAGGAATTTTTTGGCCATATGAGACACATGATCATTTTATGTATTTTAGATAAAAAATATATATCTATTAGAAGAAATAAAATTTTAATAAGTATTTGGAATTAGTGTGATGTTACTTTAGTACTTGCATACCCTTTTAAAGAGTGTAATGTTATAAAAAATAATGAAAATAATTATTTGTGTTTAAATTAAAATTTTATACTCTCTATTTTAGATGTGTGTCTATATTTTCATAGTAGGCATACAAAATAAGCTTTACTTTACCTAAAATTGTGAGATTCAGATTTTTGCGTGAATCCATGGAAGGCTGTTTTCATTCAAAAAAATTTATAATTTAAATATTGCCTTATTTCCTATAAATTAATTACATAATAAATTATGCCTTCTTAGGATTATATAGTAATTTATTGAATAATTTTAGGAGTTATAATTTGAAAGTTAAGAATTTTTAATCTTTGGCTACTTAAAACATTTGTTTTAATTTATATGCTTCAACTTCACATAATTTTTTATCCTGTTAAATGAGGTATAATACTCCTCTAAACAATTTTATGGAAAAAATTGCATTTCTTGAAATTCCTACAATTAGTTTTGTAACTTTTTGATTTGTAGTTTATAAGTTACAATTTAAAAAATATATATATAACCCTATAAGGTAGTTTCAAGTTGATATTGGCCTTATACAAGGGCATTTTACCCTTTTTTATTGGGTAATTGTCTAAAATAAGGTGGTAGTACCCCATGGTACAATGTACTATTTTTTATTAGCCCATAAGGGTTGGGTGACATAAACAATAGTTAAGAAACCATGGTATCCATATTATGTGAGTAGCTAGTGGGTTAGTGGTTAACCACACATTCTATAATCCTAGTGGATACCCTAGACTCTAGTTGATATACTTGACTATGGTGGTTAGATTCACTAACATTTTCTTAATTAATTAAAAAAAATAAACATTCAAAATATTTTTTGTAATAATTTATTCAAACTCAACTTTCCAAAGTTTCTCTTAAATCCTAAAAATAAGAAGACCAAAACTTTTTTTGCAGAATTAAAAAATATCCTTAACTTCACATGCCTAATGGTTTGGATTTGGGATTTCACCAAAATGAACATCCTTCCATTATTCATGCTCTTCTAATCTTTATATTTTTTGAGACCAACAACTAAATATCTTTCTAGTTATTACCTCTTTCTAACAAAGTTTTATTTTAGACCTTTTTCAAACTTGTTTACATGTTTTGCAATCACGATTGTAGATATTAGGTGGCTCAGAGGTAGTGACACCTAAATTGGAAACCCATTAATTTTTTCCCCTTTTTCTTATATGTGTTTTTTGGAATTGAAATTTCAAAGTTTCTAATTTGTGCCTATTATTTCCTAGGGAGGCCTATTTGGGCCTTATTAGTGATCACCTACTCATGGGACCCCCAAAATTGTTCGACCCCAGTAACCCAAATAATATTTAGGCCACTTTAGTATGAGACAAAAATATAATTATGAAAATAAATATTTTATGAACTTTACCTTCTTGCAACCATTAATGGTTGTGAAGGAAGTTAAGGCTCCCAAGATCTATTTTACAACTATAAGATATTCAAACCTTAAATGATCATTTCATCAAACTGGGTACCTAAAAAACTCCTACAAACATATTCTTAACATGTTATAAATTTGAAAATGAAAATATTTAATTTGGCCAAAATCTCAAAGAATCTATTAATAGTATTCATCTAGGGCTAAGGAAGGAGAGGAGGGATGATTATGGAAAAGTCATCCTCAAACATATCCTCCCTCCTAGAAATTATAATTTTTTCAACTAGATGGCTAATTTGGAGAATTATGGCCTCTATGAGGATTTGAGGTCACCTTTCTACATTGACCAATGTATGATGGTTGAGATCAGTTTGATGTGATGGTGAATATTGTGTGAAACAATCTCAAAGGGCTTAAATACCATGTTTTAAGAAATTTTTAAGGTCTATTTGATATTTATTTTATCAATTTTCCAAATTCAATTCAACATGATATTAGACTTCATTTGGGACTTAAGTGAGAATTGAGCCATGTGATTGGATAAAGTCCCCTAAAACCCTCTTTAAAAAATGTTAGGAGTTAGGAGGTGTAATTATAAAAAGTGGTTTATTTAACTCACCTCCATTTAGTTTTAATTTAATTTTTATCTTCATGGACATGGGGTGTAGTATGATGACTTAGAGAGTTATAGGCTTGCATGAGAGTTTATAGGCTTATTAGAGAAATTGGTAGTCACACGATTTTGTTGTGATTATGGGTCCACATATGCATTTCCTCGTTATTTTATGGGAAATGTATTTGTATTCAGTGGGATATGTATAATATTAAAAACAAAATTGACATATTTTATGTGAACTTAATTGTGACATCTTTTGGGCATCAAATTTTGGTATCAAAGCATAGTTTATTCACTAAGAACTTTTGAGATCATTGTTTAGTAACACTTATTCCAAAGTGAACCATTATGTGTACTTTATTGGTGTTGGTAATTTTTTATGGTGTAATAATAATAAACATGAAGATTTTCTTGGATCATGGAATCTTCAACAAAGTGTTAAACACTTGGCTTCTTAATATAGTCTATGCTACTAAGAGAACCATGTTAAGATCTATTGGATATCTCTAATTTAATTAAATAAATTAGGTTTGATGAAGGCTTAAACAAAGGTACCACTCAATTTTTGAGGAATTTATATGGCCACAAGGGCCAATTTATTATTATCTCACAAAAAAATATTATGTACTATGTTAATGGGACCTTCCCATGAACATTTTCATATATACATTTCCTTCGATGACTTCTTATATGAGCTATTTGATTGTTGTAAACTAGTTATTTAGAACATCAGGATAGATATCAACTCAAAAATAGAGTGTCATACATTTAGGGTCTATATGAGCCTTTATATGTTCAACAATCCATTTTGAATAAAATATTATGTATTTACTCAAGTAGATTGTGATAGAGGGTTGATTGATATCTATATCACCTAGAGTGATGAGAGTAAAATCGATTTGTATAATTTTAGTGAATCCATTCCATTTTACTTGGTTTTTTAATCTTGTTTTTAAAGTATTTCCAAGAATATTTTGGGCATACTACCTTAGGACAAAAGCCTTCTCTATGTGGAGTTTAAAGGGTTATAAACTTAGGGACATACTTGATCCATGTGAAGGACTGAGAGCCTTATAGTGTTTTACATGGTTTTCCCCCTGAAATCTATCTATGTACATGTAATTTTTGAGAGATTTAATCCTCACCTTTAGTGATGGACTAGTGATACCACATGGATGGCCTTGATAATGAGCATAATGTGGGTCACTTTGTCTTCAACTATACTCATAGTGAATGGACTTGGTTGTATTTGGGTAGTGACATATAAATTACTTTTAGCCACACTTTATAGAGGCTATCTATTGATATTTCAAATCACTATGGGTGGAAGAGGAACATGTAAGCCTTTGATACATATTTTCATCAAGTAGGTGTGATCATAAACTTAGTTAAAGTGATGACAATGTTAGAGTGTTATTTTATCTATTTTGCATGTTTTCTCAATACCCAAGGTCTATGGATCTAGTTTTGATGTTGATATCCAAATATTGTGGTGAAAAGTAACTTTGAGGTTATTACCTTATTCCTTGGATTATATTTTTAGAGGACATCCTTGTGTTTCACCAATATTAGTTTAAAGGTGACCTTGTTGATAAGGACTTTGAGAGGAATATGATTTGTTTTTTTTATTGTTCTAAAGGTTTGATTGTACTTCATACTTGTGGAGAATAATGAATGTATTGATGAATTTATGATAGTTTGAGATCTTCAATAATGAGTTAAATTATTCATATATGAGTATTTATTCTATGGTAGTGGAGCCCAATGGGTGGGTTTCCTATGAATGCTGAAAGCATTTATGTAAGATATGATATTTTAGAGCTAGAGGTAGTAGTAACCATGAGTGGGTGTACTTCCTTATTTTTAATCATGATCATGATAATAGTATACCTTTTTTTGTTAACTTATATGATAATTTCTTATAAAATATAATGTGGCATTGACTATGATATTTATGTTTTTATTAGCATCAACCATTTGAGGTGACCCTTATCTTTTTAGTTGGGCCATTGCATTTTTCTTTATAGTACATGTTGTGTAGATGTATGCAAACTATAGTGGCATGTAGTAATGTATTGAATGGAATTTTTGGGATTATTGTGCCTTAGTTTCATAACCATACCACACCCTTGCTTGGATTATGATGTTTGGATCATCCTTAAGTATGTCTTGATGAGTAGTGTAGGTGTTTCACGTCACTAATTCTTGTAAATTTATTTGCATATAAATATGTTTTTATATGTTTGTCTTTTATTAATCATCTATATGTGTATTTTTTACATTGACTCATTATATGATGTTTTTTACCCTTATTCTCAAGTTTTTCAACAATTTTGATATGAGTTTCTTAGAATATTTTGTGTACAAGATTTTAGATTAGATCTATAGGGATTGTATTCCAAGACATCCTAATTAATATGACACAAGATTCTTAGTAGTTAGGATGTTATCTAGAGGACCCTTTTTATTTAGGCCTTGGTGGTGGGAGTGTATGTCCTTATGATCATCATACATTAATGTTTTGTTCTAATTAGTTTGATCAAGTAACTTGAAAGTGTTTGTTGTATGTCATGTTGGGTAGGTGAGTACCTAGCATAATTAATGAGCATCATGAATAAGAGGCTATAAAAAACTTTTTATCATCTTAAATTTGTTATACATGGTGATTTTTGGGCCATTTTTATTGATAATCAATGTCATTAAGGTCCACTTGTGCCTTATGTAGTAGGTGTTGCACAAACATGTGTTACTTATAACATGGGAAAGTGTGCACATATAGTTGGATTTTTATGTCTTGTGGATTTCAATCATAATGGAAGGGATATTGAAAGATCCATCAAGGAGTGACCCACCATTTAGTGGTGGGAATCTTCCTCATAGTAGAGGATTTTACTCTATTTTATTTTGACTTGCTATGTGTGAGGAGTTTGGTGATGGATTGATATTCCATTAATTACCTTAGATTGAGGGAAAGGTTTTGATTTTTTAGCACTAGGATAGAATTGAGATGATTTGATACTCTAAAACCATATAGTGACATCATTATATGTCCTTTAATTAGATTATTGTTATATGATGTAATGTAAGTTTCATTTTGATTGGGGACTTGTTTCCTTAGTGTTGTTTTGACAACATTCCTTGGCCTTCATAGAATGGTATATTATGCTTCATGTTTTATATATAATTTATATATATGGAGTGGCTTGATGCCTCCATATGGTTTAAAACTTTTCATCCTATTTCAGGAAAATTATTTGTGATATTTACCACTTAATGTTTTTATAAATGTTTGGCAGTTTTGTAAATTTGAGTTTTGATATTTTATTCATACCACGTGAGGGTATTGAAAAGTGTTTTTTTAGTTGTTGATATGTTATCTTACTAATCTCCACTTTTAGTTTTATAGAGCCATAATATTTACTATTATTATTTTTGAACTTATGAAAACTTACCACATGATTGTTGTGAACCTTCAATTTATATCAATTCTTGATTTGGATTTATAAGTTGGTTGGAATAATTATTTTATTAATTTCCTTATGTTGGATTTTGAGGCTTTTATCCCCTCACCTTTTCAATACTTTATATTTTTTGGGAGATTATAATTTTATTTATTATATTCATTTTTGGATTGAATTAGGTTGTTCATCCATTTTCACATTCACTGCTCTTTGGATTATTTCACCCATAAAACTATTAGCTATTTTTTTTATCATCTAATGTATATTTTGATTGACACAGGATATACATAATGTTTCATTGCTCCTATAATGATTAATAAATTGTCTATAAAATCTATGGTTATGTCAAATACATATTGGTATAGTATGGGAATGAGGCTACAGTCAAATTTGACAAGTGTTCTATCAAATTTGATATTAAGTTGCCTAAATTCACTATAGTAGTGGATCTTTATGTTTCACTATTATGGTCATAGGATGTGATCTTATGAGTGAATTGGATTGTAAATCATAAAGGTAAGGTTGACTATTATCTAAAGAAGGTTGAGTGTCAAGATGATTTTGGAAATTAGACATAACTTCAGGGTGAGAAAAGAGATTTGAAGATAAGGTAATTTTTTTCAATTCAACTCCATAAATCTCAAAGGAAGGGATGTCAATAATGTATCATTAAGATAAATGAGATGGATGAATCTAAGGAACCATCCATCTATGATTATCCTTTTCTAAGGAAATTTTAGGACATTTTTTTATAAGAATTACCAAGATTACCACCCAAATACAATTTTGATTTCTTTATTGATATCATACCTAGATTAGAATCACAGTCTAAGGCACCATAAAAAATGATGACCACTAAATTGATTGAGTTAAAGGCTCAACTTCTAGAGTTTTTGAAATGATGGACTCAACTAAGTGTGCCACAATGGGGTTCACTAGTTAACTTAATCAAGAAGAAGTATGGTACTCTTCACATGTTTATTAATTATAAGATGTTGAATAAAGTGACGATCAAGAAAAGATATCCATTTCCATGCATTGATGATCTCTTTGATCAAATGCAAGGAGAAAAAATCTTTTCAAAGATTGGTCTTATAGAAGGGTATCATCAGTTGAGAATATATGATGAGAATATTCCAAAAACAACATTAAGAACTTGATATGGGCATTACAAGTTCACAGTGTTACCATTTGGGTTGATAAATTCTCCAACAACATTTATGAATCTTATGAAGAGTGTATTCAAATATTATTTGGATCGATTTATTTTGGTTTTTCTAGATGACATCCTCATTTATTTCAAGGATGAGAAAGAGCATTTGTATCATCTATAACTAGTTTTAGAGTATTTGTAAAAGCATAAGTTATATGAAAAAGTTACCCAAAAAAAAATCAAAAGAAAGTGTAGTATTTGGGACATATTATCTTTATGTATGGTATTTTAATATATCTAGTGAAGATAAGAGGCATAATGGAATGGCCAGTGCCAAAGAATGTGCATGAGGTAAGGATTTTCATGGGATTAATGACCTATTATAGGAAATTTATTCCAAATTTATCTAAGATAGCTAATTTAATTACCTCTTTTTAGTAAAAGAATTAAAGTTTTATCTAGTTAGACAAGTGTGAGATAGCCTTTTAGGAGATAAAAAAGAGGCTTACTTTAGAACTAGTGCTAAGAGTTCTTGATCCTAATGGTCAATTATCAGTGATCACCAGTACATTTGGGGATGAACTTATAGGAGTTCTTATGTAGGATGGCTCAGTTGTAGCCTATAAATCTAAGAAAATGAAGCCATATGAGGTGAATTGTGCCCTTCATGATTTACAACTTGTGTCAATTATACATGCCTTGCAAGTTTGAAATCATTATCTATTGGGAAAAATATTTGATCTCAAGATTGATAACTTGGGACTCAAGTACAACTTCACCCAAATAAACTAGAATGCTTATCAGAGATGATGGTTAGAGTTCTTATCTAACTAAGATTTTGATATTAATTATATAAAAGGAAAGGAGAATAGAGTAGATAATGTTCTAAGCTATAGAAGGTACATATCAACTGTGGATATTATTAAGAGTAATTTATGAGATTAGGTGATTAAAATTATCACTAGGAGATTAATTATATGACCAGATTAAGGAATCATTATCTAAGAATTCTCATAATACTAGGTATAAATCATTCAAGTTAGAGAGTGATGGTCTTTTGAGGTATGGTGATATGATGTATGTTCTTAATAAAGAGAATCTGAGGATCATGGTGCTAAAATAATCGCACAATACCTCATATTCAGGACATCTAGATGTAACTAAGCTCATGGCTAAGCTAAGACTGCTCTATTTCTGGGAAGGAATCAAGAAAGATGCAATGACTTTTGTGTGTCATTATTTGGAATGTCAATGTGTCAAAACTGAACATGTGCATCTATTTAGATTTTTATATCCACATGATATATCAAAATGGAAGTAAAAGGTGATTAGCATGGCCTTTGTCCAAGGTTTTGTTATTATCATGAAACCAGCATGAAACGATAGTGGTTTCAATTTATAAACTAACCAAGGTAGCCCATTTCATACTAGGAAACTTAATAGAAAATGAACCTATGCTTGAAAAGAGATTAATGAAATAGGTGTATAATTTGTATGGTTTTCTAGAGAATATCATTTCAAATTGAGATCCAAGGATGACTTCTTGATTTTGGTTGACTCTAAATTTAGCTCTAGGTATATAATTGAATTTCAGCACTGCTTATCACCTAGAAACCAATGGTTAGATAGAGTGAGTTAACCAAAGTTTAGAAGATATCCTTCATATATATTGCATGTATCATAAATATAAGTGGGAATAATGCATTACATTTGTTGATTTTGATTACAACAAATCATATCAATTATCTTGAAGATGGATCCTTTTAAGACATTATATGGAAAGAGGTGTAGAACACCAATCAGTTGGGATAGGTTAGAGAACATGGTAGTATTTGGATCTAATATGATTTTAAACATGGAAGATAAATTCAAGACAATCAAGTAGAGGTTGGCTAAGGCCAATGATATACAAAATAAGTTGTGTTGATCTGAAGAGAATAGCAAGGTAGTTTTGTATAGGTGATAAAGTGTTTTTGTAGAGAAAAGCTTAATAAAATTCAAAAAGTTAGTGAAACTTTCACTAAAATATATGGGAACCTTAAAAGTTTTTTAATTCTTTAATCATATAGCATATAGGCTTGCATTACCACCATCTCTATCTCTTTTACATAATGTCTTCTATGTGTCTTATCTTAAAAAGTATGTTGTTGATCCTTCACATGTGTTGGATTAGAATGCTTTGTAATTTTTGGATCCTAGGGTGGTCATGGTATAACCAATCAAATAATTGAAACTCACAAACTCAATTTTTATAATAAAAAGTGTCATAGGGCAAGGTCTAGTGGGACCAATATTCTAAAGATAGTTCCAATTAGGAGGACTATGATGAGTTTTACAAGTTGTTTCCATAATTTTTTGTTTTATTTTTTATTTCATATTATATTATTTTATGTTGAATAATGTTTTAAAATTTAGAACTTGTGTTTGAATAAGTGTCATTTGGATGATAACCAGCTTTGGAAGGTAGGATGCCACATCTTAAACTCTCTATAAGTTGAATAGCCTTATGGTCCATGGATTTTTATGTTTATTATTTCATTAAGTATTATTTGATTAAACTTTATGGCATATGTTTATTATGGGAAAATTATATGTTACTTAATTTACATGATTTATTTACTATGAGATAGTTTTACTTCATATTTTATACATTACAATCATGTTTGTTAGTTTATACAACATTATTCTATGGATTTCATAATGGTTCAGGCTAAGTCTCTTCATTATTGTGAGGTGGATGTAGGATAGATCCATCCCTCAAAATTTAATGGAGGGAGAGCATCATTAGAGAGGATGGTGTATATGGAGGCATTGGGGGATGACAAAATAAAACCTATAAACTCACACGCACATGCCACATTATAATAACATGTTTTGTGATTCTTGTTTGAGTTAGATAGTTGTGGTATGTTTTGATTTGTTGTTATTTGTATCTCATATGATCTTTTTGTAATTATATGATCATGTTGTTGATAGTGTAATTACACTAATCTAGTTGTGTTACTACATTGATAACTATTAATGATTTTGCTTCATTGTTTGGATGAATTTGTTCATGTTTTAATGTGACTTACCATTATATTATACATACCTAAATGTTTATATTAATAGTTATTGTTTGGATTATTTATTGTAGTAATAAATTTATTCTATTATTTATCTTAGCCAAAATTTTAAGTGATTATTTATGTTTATATGGTTACTAGTATGATTTATTATAGTTGCATAAAAATATAATAAGACATTAAGGAATTATAAGTTCCTTATTAGGTATGAACAAATGAATTAGTTGGCAAGATATAGTGAAATTAATGTTATTGACTTAAGACTTATATTAAGCCTTAGTACTTAGATAATAAAAAAATACTATGTAAAGTAATAAAGATAAGTGCATTGTTTAAACAATTATGTATATATCATCGTGTTTGATGAATCTTGATAAAGTCTATGGTTATTTGTTTAACATAGGAAGTTAACTTCAAGTTTGAAGGTTAAAGCAATTGTATATTGGTCATTATGTTATATAGACTTGTCATTTAGTTGATTTCCATGGTATTATAATGTTGAAGACTTTTATAAATTTGACATGCATAGATATTACTGGAGTCAAAAGGCATGCATATTATAAAGGATTATTTAATGATTATTTTATTTGTTATTTGGAAAGTTTGAGATGATTAAGGTTTATAATCTATATTTGACTTGAGTTAACAATCATTTTGATCAAAACCATTAGTCAGGTTTGGAAGGTTGGATAAATGAGAAAATGGTGGTGGACTGTAGCTTTGTGGTGTTCTATTGAGTTATTCATGGCATGCATTTTTTTAGTCATTACTTGTCTATTGATTAAAGGGGAGAAATTGGTGGCAAGTAAAGGCATGAAGAAGAATAAAAGAGAAGGTAAGGAGGCCTGTGAGGACACAACATACATGGGAGTAGTAAGTAGAAGTAGAACAAAGGGTATTACAGCTAAGGAGTGAAGAAATTCATCTTTCATTAGCATTATAATCAGCTATTATAGGTTGGTGATGTATTTTAAATTCATGTGTTATAGTTGATGGATTTTTGCAAAAGAAATGAAAAATGGGTTTACTGGGTTTCAATTGTTTTTAAAATTATAAAAAATAAAAGGATTTATGTAGATCCTTGTGGATGGCTTAGCCATCCACAGAATCTTACATCTAACCCAAAGTAATGTTAGTAAAATGGGTAGATTTGTAGGATTTTTTCCATGGTTATATTAATCTCCATGGAAACTCTGTGTTAAATTCTCAATTCAATGTTTAAACCCTATAAAATTTATTGCATAGTTATTTCATTTAAAGGGTACTTTGGGTAGGGTATTTGACTTTGTTTAGTTATCAAACTAGTTTGGGAATATAAATTTTAAGGTATAAATATATATTGGATTCTATTTTGTTATGTGGGATTTGACTGTGAATATACCTAGATGGAAATTTGGGTAAAGACATTGTAATTTTTTATAATAAATTTGACTGTGTATGAAAATACACACACACATACATACATACATACGTATGTATGTGCGTACGTACATACATACATACATACATATATGTGTGTGTGTGTGTGTGTGTCTATGTATATATATATATATATATATATATATGTATATATATATATGTATGTATATGTATATATGTATGTATATGTATATATGTATGTATATGTATATATATATATATGTATGTATGTATGTATATATATATATATACAATTAAATATTCTAAGGTTTTATCTATTTGAAAGAAATCTATGTGTATTGATTTTAAAACCAATTTAAGGTGTATATATATATGATAGTACAAAATGTCAAATAAAATACTATGTGTATGGTTTTGTTTGGATTTATGAATACAGGGTAGGATATATACTCAGTTTTAGTTATAAAAGATTGTAGCATATATATATATATATATATATATATATATATATATATATATATATATATATATATATATATATATAACCTAGTTCAATTAGGTTGAAGTATAAACAATGGCCTATGTGTTCAAATTTATGTATAGGTTTATTTATAAAAGGTGAATATATATTTTGACTAAGTCTACGTTATATTCTAGGTATTTTTTATATAAATACTTGTATGAGGAATTTATAAGTTTGAGCCAAAGGATAAATTCACAATATAATAGGCATATATTGATTGCTTAGCCTTTATCCAATTCGAATTGAAAAATATATTATGATAAGGCTGAGTTATATGATTCAATTGAACCTATTATGTGATATCTAATGGAATGTGTAAATAATAAGGCTTAGTTTATTAGTGAATGGTTATATTTGTGTATTACATACATTCAAATTGGATTTTGATTTATGAATGAGAACCTCATATAGTTTATAATAGGCTTGAGTATGCAATTAAATAGTTTTTGTATGAGAGTATTTATGTGGTCAAGGACTAATTATTTTATCTCATAATTCATAATACTTAGACATAGTCGGCTGAGTACTATGAGTTAATTGATTTATGAAACAATGGAATTGGTATATCATTGTTTGGTTGTGTTCAAATTATAAATCACATATATACTATGAAGTTTTAGTTAAACAAGTAAATTAGGAATTAATAGTTATATTTAAGTTATTGGGATAATTTTATTGTAGTCCAAATATATACTAAGAGTTTACAAAATAATCTAAGAGCATGGACAGTAGATTGTGTACGTAGAGTATAATGTACACACAAATTATTTATGTATAAAAAGTTATATCTATACCTAAGAGTTTAAAAATAATAAATATATACATGGTATAAACATATGATTTTGTGATAGTGTTATAAATCTAAGAATGGGTATACCATATATAAATGTATGCAACTTCTTGTATGCTGGAAAACATTATTATATAGTAGGGTATAATGGGTGCTTGGTTATGTATTTAATATTTGGATGAAGCATTAAAATTAAGGTATTTAATTTTTTAAATATAGATCTTATTAAGTTGTTTTATGAATAGATTTTTTTATATATGTATAATATGAACAAATAAATAAGTTGTGATTAATGTTTTATTTGATGGATGAAATAACAATTCAAATTACTTTGTGATGTTGAGTAACTTATAGTCTAGATATAATTCTTACCCAAAAGGTACATTTATATTAAGGACTATTTATGATTCTATTTATTATTTAGTAATAAAATAAATGATATAGATTCATTTCATTACATTTGATGGACTAAATGTATTTATTTGATATTTTTGTACTTAGCATATTTGTATTTGCTAATAAGGAATATTCTAATTGAATCTATTGGTATTTATATTATTATATATTTTAACCAAATCTTGAAATTATGATACTAAATAATAAGTGGATGGATTCCAATAGCTTAATTAGCACCATCAATGAAGATGAGGTGTAATCCAATCAAGTGGTGTGTATGAAATTGACTAATCCTAAAGATCATTTACTATTTGAAAAATTTGGCCAAAGTAATTGTTTTCAAAATTTGACCCCAAGTCTAATTTGGGTCAACCCCAATATTTTTTAAATTTTAATAAGTTTCCCATGTGTCTTATAAGGTGTCATTTTGTTCTATTGTCTTACTTATCCTCTCTCTAGTCCTTGTTGAAGTTCACCCTCTATGTACTAGACTAGTCAATTAAAGTCAAAGGTTGATCAAACCTAGTCAAAGTTAGTCAAAGGTAAAATTGAATTTAAAGTGTCTTAAGGTGGTCCTTAATATGTTTTAATATGTTTAAAAATCATAAATTGGTTATAGGTTATGTCTCATGTGGAAAAGGGGGCCTTTTGGTCATATTTTAGCCCATTTAATTACTTTTACAGATTTTCATGCAAGAAAATTTGAAACCAAGGTGATTTTTAATGTGTATCATGTTGAGATCATGTTAGGAACAATTATTTTTTAGACAATAAGTAGTTATGTTTAGTGGATGGTAGTTTTCCCTCAAAAATAGGAGCTTTTGGTCACTTGTATGGAATTGACAAGTCCATCATCAACTAAAAACATGGGAAGAGTAATTTTTAACCTCCCATAATCCATTTAAACACCTATTTTTCAATAATAATGAAAAAAAATTCATCTGTAACTTGTTTTCCTCCATTTTTACTTGGCAAGCAAAGAAGGAACAACTTTATGCACTTGGCATGGATCATATAGGAGGAGTTGGAAGGAGTGATTCTGTGATTGGATAGTAATCTAAGTGCACTTAATTTTCATAAAAATAACTTGGTATTTTGTGCCTCCTCATTTATCAGTAATCATTTACACTCTAGGCAAATTTTTATGGAATTGCATTCAAGAGGGGTGTAAGTTTGCACATGTTTCTTGTTTTTAGGAATCTAGGGAGATATGTGAGTTTGATGAGGTGTTTTTAGGTGTGAATAGAGTCATATAAATTATGTTTCAATCATACAACACTTCTCTTTCAATTCCCTTTAAGGAGGATTCCAAAATGTGCTTGTTTCTCAAAGTTGGTAGTCATGGGTATGTAACCTGAGTTTTCTCAACATGGGAGAAGAAATATGAAGTGTTATAATGTAATTGGAATAATTTTTTCAAGGTTTTTTCAATGAATACTCTTGGTATAAATCAAATCAATTCCATTTCAAATCCAAATTGCTTACCTATTCCCTTGTTCATTACCTTGTCACTTACAATCAGCTTATGCTTGAATTCAAGAGGTTATATGGATGTATAAATGGTGGGACCCATGGTGGAATGTATGTTTAAAGTTATATCATACTAAATATCCTTATATTTCATGCTATTAAGACTTAATATGATATACAAGTCTATATTTTCCTTCAAAATAATGACTTGACTATTTTGGGCTCTCAGTCCCTAAAGGACCAAAATCGAGATCCTAGGGCTTCTTTAGAATAACATATGTCATGACCAAAGATGTTTAAAATGACCTTTTTATTTGGTTTTGTATCCATATCCATAAATAACACTCATTAAATTTTTTAAGGAAAAAGTAGGAGTGGATATGGAGTTTGAACAAGCTTAAAAGTTGTCAAAAATCACTAAATTTGAATAGGGATATATATAGGTTATAGATGGAAAAGTGGTCTAGCACTCCATTTGGATGATCCTCAATTATGAAACAAATTTAAAACCATAAAAAATTGTCTAATTATAATTTATAATCTATTTATGAAAAAATTAAAGTTGAATTTTATGTTTGAATCCCCTAATGCAAGCCCTCTGTCCATACAGGGGACTCAAAATAAACACAATCGGTAGGCTTAGTGAAGTTTTGTCTCAATTTGGCATATGATGATCTAAAATGGAGTTTTAATGTGAATTTAATATTTTTAGGACCCTATACCTAAAATTAAGTGGCTTATTTCCACCTAAAAATTCCTAACTCTTGCTAAGAATTCACATATAGGCCCTAAATCCATGGAAAAATAGTCAAAATAGGGTATGTTGATAGTGAGGTTAAAGTTTGAAAGTTGGAATTTGTTTGGAGACCTAAAGGTGGATATATGGTGAAATGAATAATTATGACCTCAAGGGAATAAATATTAAATTATAAAAAAATAATGAAAAAAACCTAAAATGGCCAAAACACCTCAGAACAGGGGTAGAATGGTGACTATCACAGTCAGATAGGGTCATAAGCTTCAGAGGAACATGGTGAGAGTTTGATTCCAAAGGAAGGAATAGGGAGTTTAAAATATTTTTATATTAATTATTCATGATAAAATTAAATAAATAAAATTTCCAATACATCCTAAAGCTATCCAAGGCCCTTTTCCCACAAGCAAAATAAGCCTTGTCCATACAGGCAGGGTAAGAAAACCCTTGGTTTAAGAGATGAATATGGGATTCTACTTGGGAGAGAAATTTTAGGTGGATCCTTGGACTATATAATAATTAAATTAGGTTTAATAACATGCATTAACACCTTGGATTAATCAAATAAGTTTTTAAGGAGCATTCATAAGGAGGTTTGAACAAAACATGTAAAAAACAAGGTTTCTTGCCCCTTTTTTGAGAAGATTAAGATGGTTAGACCCCCTAACCATGGAATAAAAAAAATTGGTATATTTTTTCATTATGAAATTATTAATATTTTAAAATACCCAATTTTACCAAACAAATAGGCTTAATACTCTTTGTTTTGTCGTAGAGTAGGGGCAGTCCCTTCATGCATGAGAATGGCAGTTTTGGGGAAAAGTGAATAATGGTGAGCCAAAGACCAATTGGATTAGCCCATAAGGTTATAATATTTGTGGGAAACATGTAGTAATATATAAAATATTTCTATAATTCTTGAGATAAAACATGACACCATACACAATAAGGGTTACAATCAAGTTGAAGGAAAGCCTTAGGGCTAGAAGCCAAGTTGGACGTCATATGCATTTTCAACCTAATATATTCTTTAAACATGATAAATTAATGTTTAAAAAGGTATTTTTAGTGTTTTAAATCCATCACATTGAAAATACAACCATTGGAGGGTCAAGATGAGCTCAAAGATGTAGGCAGACCTATTAGCAAGGTCTAGGCCTAAAACCAAATAGGGGTCAATTTCCATTTAAAGCTTTTTTAAATCCATTATAATGGTTTGAGGAAGTTTTAAGGTTATATAAATAGGTTTTCCAACCCTTTTATTTCAAATAAATTTTCCAAGAAGAAATTTTTGGCTTAGAATGCATTTAGACCCCACTAGGAAGCAAAAATGAGTTCAAATGTCAAATTCAAGTGCTTAGAATGTCCACAAACATTTGTATGGGACCTTGAGACATTAAATTAAGCTGAAGGATGTCCTTTAGGAGACAAAAGTATAATTTTAAAATATTTATAATGTGTATCCTTCATGAAAAAATGCTAAGGGGGCTAATGACTCTAAAGCCCTTGAAAACATTATTTTAAGACCTGATGGTGGAAATCAAGCCAAAATTGCATCTAAATGGATTAATTTAACCATGAGTGATGAAAATAAGTTGTTTTAAAATCCATAAGGATAAAATACATAGAATTATATCATATGAAATCCATATAAGAGATGCAAGAAATAGGTTTTATTGACATTTTCTTGTTTTTTTTAGGCCCTAAAGATGATCATGAGATATAATAACTTAAGATGGTAGCTTGGGACATGAAAAAAATCCCTATTCCATTTTTAGATCTTGGTAATTTTCAAAAGTGACCCTGTTGGACCTTTCACCTTGACTAGTCTCTAAAATGACATAGTGAAAAGAATGGAAACTTAAGTTTAGAGGATTTTTAAGATTTTTCTGATGAAGATAAGCATGTGAGGTATCCCAACATGTGTCACAAGATTCCTAGTATGTATCAAGGATACAAATATTCTTGTGCCAAGCATTAGGATTGCCTATTGGAGAGTGATCTTGATGATAGGTGATGATTGAGTTTTGTAAGAGAATATCATGATTAATAAAACTCCCAATTCATGTGAAGGATTATTTATAACACCCTCTCCTCATCACACATAAGAAACTTATCCTAACTTGATTTGGAATTCTCAAAAGTAAGTCCATCATGAAAGAAATTTCACAAGAAAGAATGACTAAGAAGATTGCTACACCACATTTGGAGAAGAGGATTATTTGGGAATAGAATGAAGTGTAAATCAGTTTCATAACTCCTTTTCTATCTCATCCTCATGAATTTTAACTAATTGGACACTTGTCCTTGTGCCTCTTCAACTTCTCTCCTCTCTCTCTTCTTCCAATTTCTATAAATAAATCCATTTGGGATATTATAGAGACATACATAGTTGGTATGGTGAATCCCTACTAATATGACATTACCCTTTTTATTTGAACATTGAATACAAGTCCAATTCTAAAGTTGTGAACATTTTTGTCTAAGTGTGTGAGTGATGTATAGTGGAGTTAAGTGATAGTATCATCATTACTCCCTTTAGCCTTCATGTTTAATAAATAATTATAATTTTAATAGTTTATGTGAAGTGTGTTGAATGTACTAGGCTCTTCCTCAAGTATAAAATTATCTCTATGGTGTGCAATACCCCTAGATAAGTTATATTATTAATTATCCTATGTATGCTACCTTCATATTGAAGAAATTATGTTAGAGTCATTCAATTCCTAGAATTAGTCTTGGAAATCTTTATTGTTTATTGTGATTGTGATATTCTATGGGATATATCTTGGTGGATCATCTCTTTAGTATAGTTTCCATTTTATGCAAGCTTCTAACCCTTTTCACAAATAAGCATTAGATTAGGTGATAGACACTTAGAGAAAAATTAATGGAGCTAACCCTTTCAATCATATATATTCATATCTCTTACAATTTCCCATAAATTTTAGAGATGATTTAATGTTATATCAAATTGAAGGAGCTTCATAGAGTGTCCTAGGGTGCATAATTTGATGACAATAATTCTATCACACCTGGTGGGATAGTTGGTCCTAATTATTTCTATGTCAAGGTGAATGTTAGTCTTGACAAGCCCAAGGTTACATAAGTGTTTCTAATCTAGCATTTGGTGACTCCAAAATGTTAGAATCTTTGGTTGTAGATCAAATTCTTCACATTATACTTCATGGTCTTCACTAGATCATCTTCTAGTAGAGCCTTCAATCAAGTCCCTCTATCTAAAGCTCCTCTTGAAGAACAACATATTGAATCATTATTAACATTTAGAGATCTTGAACAAAAAGGTTTTGAAGAAGAAGAATAAATTGAGGAGATAGGAGATCAAGAAGAGGAAGAAGAGATGGCTAGAAGACATCATTTCCCAAACTTCAACACCTAAATCCAATTGACCTTGTTGCATATGATCATATTCCTCCCAATGCTACCAAAAGTCTCCCTAATTTTAATAGAGAAGATCCTATTACCCCATCAGAGCATATTAGGGGCATTTAAAACTTTTGAAATTTCCATAATATCACCCAAGCTAGCATAGCTATCATACTACTTGCCATGTCTCTAAAGGGTAAAGCACTTGATTGGTATAGGACATTGGAAGGTGGTTATATTACTAATTGGGATGGCTTTGGAGAGTTGTTGGTAAATAGGTTTGAGAATAAGAGTGACCATACTTCACTAATTCACTAGTTGAATGTGATAAAGAGAGGTCTTAATGATTCCATCAGAGATTTCAATGAAAGGTTTCAAAAGACATGGAATAGGTTTCCACCTATTATGAGGCCTCCTCCAAGATTTGTATTCCCCACCTATCTGAAGTCTATTAGCATTGATGTGGTAATAATGTTTCAATAAATGGGAGGGTTTACATGAATCGAGGCATATGAGATAGCCATTAAAGCTGAGAATAGTTTGATACAAGTTGGGAAATTACCTCCAAGAGTCTCCATTCTTTTGTTATCTAATAATTCAATTAAAGCCCCAAGCATAATATAATTTCCTAATACCAATGTCAAACCTAAAACCACTCCCAATAAGGTGGATAATGTCATAAATAAGGATGATATTATTCATTCTTTGTAAGCCCATCTCAAATAAGAATAAATGTATGCAAGTGCTCCACCCAATCCTCAATACTATCCTGAACAAGGCTATAGACCTCCACCCTAATACAATAACCAAGAAAGAGTTCAAGGTTGACAAGGTTTCAATAGGCCACCCAATGCCTATAATCCTACTTTTACTCCCTCTACAAAGGTTTTTGTTCTAGTCCATACTAATCTAGTCTAAGGAGAGGAACATTTGGCTCATTGGGGACAATCTCAAAGTAAATTTTTGTATGATGGTGGAGAAAATTTCCAAGATTTGGTATCTCAAGAAGGAGCTACTCCTTATGTTACATCAAAAGAAGAAAATCTTGTGTAAAGGGATGTTCATGGAGATGATAGCAACGAAGGGACTGGTCTTATAAACTTTCAAGAGGAAGACAATTATGTGTTGAATAAAAATACATCAATTTTATCCAACACAAGGGCTAAAAATAGGGCTTTAGGAGATACTTCAACAACACAAGTGACTCCAAGTAGTTCCTCTATAAGGCCACAAATCACAAGTACCAATGTAATAGATCTTACTAGTCACACTACTCCTAAAAGTTAGAATGTGAGAAAGGCTACCAAACCTACAACACAACAAGTTCAAGATCCCTCATTGCCTTCAAGAATTTTAGACAAGATGAATACTTCCTCTCTAAACATTATTTATTCTTTGAAGAATACCAAGACAAGTGTTTCCTTTTTGGAAGTCTTGCATATGTTTGGCCAAAAGGAATTTCTACAAGAATAACTCTCAAACATTCATGTAGCCCCTCAAGCTCCAAAACATAATGTTGTAACCCTTAAAAACACACATAATTTAATCATAGAACCATCCACCAAATCTAAAAATCCTCCACCTTTATACTTTACACTCATTATGGGAGATAAATTAGCTCACAATTACATTATGGATAGTGCAATGAGTACCACAGTTATGCCTAAGGTGGTGCTATGTACCTAGGGATATGATATATTGATGTATGGGGGTTGATGGAGATGCCAACATGTGGCACACATCACCTTAGTTAGTTATATGGGTATAATATATCAGGATAATAGAGTAACTTCTAGAAGTATTACATTGGGTAATGGTTGGCCTACATTGGGACTAGGAGGTTATCCATCCATGGGTTAGATAGATGTATATATATAGGAGATGATTATCATGGTAAATATATCAACTAAGCATTGAGTCTTCTATTGTAAGAGGATATTGGAGGTTGTCCCCTCGAAGAGACATTGTGGAGTTATTCCTTCCTAAAGGAGTATTATATGGTGTTTCCCTACCTTAAGGGTAATTTTGAATATATTGAATATCAATATCATTACAAGTGGTATCAGAGCTTTGATTTAGGCAATTTGTGGAGTGAAACCCTAGGTTTTTTTTTAATCATCAATAACTTGATATTGGTTGTGAATTTTTTGACAAATTTTTTACTGGATATATATAATATTTCAAATAAGTCACAATAATTAAATTGAGATTTTTTGATTCGTTTTGAGGGAGTTATTGCTATTTTAGGGTTTATAATAATTTCGCTATATCTTCTAAAATATAAGACATTTTTATTCAAAATTTTTACTGGAGATGTAAGCAGATATAAGAGAAGCACAGTCACAGTTTCAAAAAAAATTAGTTGTTTGAAGTGACTTTTTGTGATTTTATGGATCAATTTTGACATTTTAGGGTTTCATGAACCTTAATTTTTTTGTGGTTCATGGAGTTGCAAACATTTTTAAGGGAAGATAATATTGATGCTAGAGAATGGTGGCTCCTTTTGGAGAATTATCTTACAAAAACTTTTGGGCTAAGATGATTACTTCTTTTTTTGTCTGGGCCTGCACTACATTGGTTTGATCAATTGAGCTGTATAGAAAGGTTTTCTTCATGGAAAGAAATGGAACAGATCTTTTTAGATCATTGGGATATAAAAGAAGAAGTAGAAAAAGAAGATGCAGTAGAAGAAGAAGAAGAAAAAGAAGAAGAAGAAATAGAAGAATCAATAGAAGAATAAGAAGAAGAAGTAGAAGAAGAAATAGAAGAAAAAGTAGATGAAGAAGAAGAAGAAGAAGAAGACTTGGATGTTAAAGGTTCAAATTATTTGGCTCCAAAGAAATTTGAGTCAATTTTTCAATTTCATGGATGTATTCAAAATAAAAGGGTTATTGTGTCCATAAACCCTACTAGTAAGTATAATTTCATCAACATGAATGTGTCCAAGCATCTACATGTTCAAGCAAAGAATATCAAAGAGGTTCAAGTAGATGTTAAGAATATTTCAATGTTTAAAGATTTGCAGCTCATTATGGAAAAATATATTTTGCATTCAGATTTTTATGCTTTGGATATGGATGATGTGGATATAGTTCTTAGATATCCATGGTTAGAGACTTTAGGAACAATGAATATTAATGTTCAAAAAAAGTTCATGAAGTTTTGGTATAATAAAAAGATCACTTTACAAGATATCATATTGAAAAAGGCACCAATAACAATCCAGGTAGATCGTGAAGATGAAATGGAAATAGGTGATGAAGAACATGATGAAGATTCAAACGATATAGATAAAGACACACTACAAATGAACACTTCATCTACTCAAGAGACAAAGAAGGAAAATGTGGAAAAAGTAGAAGCAAAGGTGGATAAGGTCAAAATATTGGAAAAATTTGAGGTATATAGACACCCACATCATCATGAGAGGAAAAAATCATGGAACCAAGTGAGGAAGTGTCATAATAAAAATCATTTTGTCTATACATGAAATAAAATTTCTAATCATTATGGATATGCATGGAATCCAAAGAAAAAATACTATGGCACATGGAATGAATGGTGAAATCATTATGACTATGCATGGAAGAATACATACTATGGTCATGGTTGGAATCAGAGAAGAGCAGTGGAATATGGTACATGGATCAAAAATAAGAGTAATTATGCTGGGAAACCAAAGCAATATAATTATGATCATGAATGAAATCAAAAGAGCACAAGGGAATTTGGGAACAAGCTTGGAGAGATATCACCTACCAAGATCACATTTAGATGGCTAGATGATCGAGATTGGAGACAAGTGTGCAATGATTTGAAGCACACTCATTATTTGGTTTCTTCTTATGTTTCAAGGATGAAGCATCTCAAAGAGGGAACTAATGCTATGTACCTAGGGATATGATATATTCATGTATATGGGTTGATGGAGATGTTGACATGTGGCACACATCCCCTTAGTTAGTTATATGGGTACAATATATTAGGATAATAGAGTAACTTGTGGAAGTAGTACATTAGGTAATGGTTAGCCTACATCGAGATTAGGAGGTTATCCATCCATGGGTTAGATAGATGTATAGATATAGGAGATGATTATCATGGTAAATATATCAACTAAGCATTGAGTCTTCTATTGTAAGAGGATATTGGAGGTTGTCCCCTCAAAGAGACATTATGGAGTTATTCCTTCCTAAAGGAGTATTATATGGTGTTTCCCTACTTTAAGGGTAATTCTAAATATATTGAATATCAAGATCATTACAAGTGGTTGATGACAGGTTGGGATTAAAGTATGAGCCTCATATTAAGGGTATGTTTCATCTTGATAGAACTCCAGCCAATATGTTGGGGTTTGTTAAATGTTTCAAATTTTTATTGGATGATTGTCCAAGTTTACCCATCTTATAAGACATTGTGGTGGTTGATCTTCTAGCTCATTTTGCTATTTACTTGTCAAGAGACTTCACGGCTAAGATTGGAAGGTACCTTGCAACTAATTGGTATTTTCTAGATTTTAGAATAATATATGGAGATAAATTAACTATAATAACACAAACCTTGGCAAGGATACATATTAAACCATATGTGGAGATAAATTCAAATCAGAATTATGCAATTAGTGAAGGAGAAGAAGAAGGTGTCATTGGTAGTGAAGCATCCTTCCCCCTTAAAGGTATTTTTGACCTTTTCCATGATGAGTATGGTATTGAAACATATGAGCATGATAATTATTCATACCTATAATAAACTATTTTGGGAGTCTATTGTATGCATGAGGAAAATACTCCTATACCCTCACTTACTAATGAAGATCATGAACTTGAAAGGATATGGTAAATGTTTTTCTATGGTTCAAGAAGCAAAGTAGGTGTATGGGCTGGTGTTATTTTATTATCTCCATAAAATAACCAGTAATATTATTTATATAGATTCCATTTTAGTTTTAATTTCAAAGTAGTATAATATGAAGCCTTAGTTCATGGCCTCCAATGGGCAAAAAAAAGTGGAATCAAGAATTTGAAGGTTTATGGGGATAGTGAATTGGTCATATGCCAAGTAAGGAACCAAGATACAACTAAGAATCCTTTGATTACGTCCTAAAATCATAGGGTGTGATATCTAATTGAGGACATTGATTCTTTCAACATACAACCTATACCAAGAGATTAAAATAAACATGTTGATAGCTTGGCTATCATAGGAACACATTTTGACATAGTTGATGATGTAAGGAAAAAGAAGAATTAATCTCATGTCAAGGTCATTATGAGACCTTCTATTCCAAATAATGAGGTGTCATTTAAAGTGTTTTAAAATAATAAACACATTGCAAATTTCTTATAAAATGAAGCAAAATTCTCTTTAAAGAACCAAAAAGGTTTCATAATCAATATGGAGAGCAAGTCATTCAACTAAAGACAAACAAGATACCTAAAGGGTTGGTCACCTTGGAGAGTGTGTTCAATGAAGATGATCAAAAGAGGAAGGAAAGAGGGAGCATGTACAAAAGGGAAGAGAACTATGAAAAATTCATGATCTTCAAAACAAATTCCTGAAAATTGGTAAGGTATGTTCTCCATCTGAAAGGCAAACTTTTATTAAATTATGTAAAGAGTTCCATGATATATTTTCTTAGGAATATAAGGATTTGAAGGGGTTTGACCCTAGTCTAGCTCATCACACCAGTGATTTATAACCTAGATCTAAACTAGTTAGGCAAAAATAAAGGCCTATTAATCCAAAGGTAGAGGAACTCATGAACAGAGAGCTTACCAAATTGATTGAATCTAGGATTATCTTTCCTATCAAGAACTCAACCTAGGTAGCTAATCTTGTACCTATCTAAAATAAGAGTGGAGAGATCAAAATTTATGTGGATTTTAGAGAATTTAATAAGGTGTCTCTTAAGGATCATTGTCCATTACCTTCCATGTAATTTATCCTACAAGTTGTTTTAGGTTCTCAACATTTTTCACTTCTTGATGGCTGTTTAGGTTACAACTAAATATTTGTGAATGAAGATGATTAGTTTAAGACAAAATTTACCATAAAATGGGGAACCTTTACTTATAATAATATTCCTTTTGTTTTATCTAATGCTAGAGCCACTTTTTAGAGGGCAATGAACATGACTTTCAAAGGATTGATCAATGAGATATTGCATGTGTACCTTGATGATATAACCATTTTTTCAAAAAATTATAATGATCATTTGAAACATCTAAGGCAAGTGTTTGAAAAGTGCAAGGAGTATGGAGTGTCTCTTAATCCAAAAAAGTGCATATTTATTGTCCAAAAAGGTAAGCTATTAGGTCATATTGTTTCAAAAATAGGTTTATCCATTGACCCTAAAAGGATTAAAGTTATATTAGGCATGTATTTTCCTCTACACAAGAAAGGTTTGAAAATTTTCTTGGGAAATATCAAATTTTTAAGAGTTATTATAGGATTTTCTACTTTGGTGAAGCCTATCACAACCATACTCAAGAAGAACCAAGATTTTGATTTGGACAAAGGAAGGTAAGAATAGTTTTGAGGCAATCAAATGAGCAATTTCCCAATCTCCCACTCTCTTGAACCCAAAATTTAACAAGGATTTCATAATCTATAGTTTTTCTAACCTTGACACAATCTCAACTATGCTTATGCAAAATAATGATGAGGAAATTAAACAACCCATTGCATTTTTTAGTCAAGGATTAGAAGAATATGAGGTTAAGTACATATTTTTTGAGAATCAAGCTCTAACTATGATAAAAGTTTTTAAGAAGTTTAGGCACATGGTTTTAAATAACAAGATGCATGTCATGGTCTCTCATCCTAGCACCAAAGAGTTCCTCCTAAGCAAAGACCAAAATGAAAAGAGAGCTGAGTGGATCATAAAGGTAATGGAATATGATGTTGATATCAAGGTAATAACCTTGGTAAGAGGAAAGGGGCTATGTGAACATCTAGCTTCAGATCTTCAAGGGCAAAGGGAAGAAGTCTTTGTCAATCAAGCTTATCCCCAACCAACTGGTCATATACTAATTCAAAGTTGGACACAAGGCATCATTGGTTTCCTCCAAAATGGTAAGTGTCCCAATGGCTTGACCAAGTATCAAAGAAGGTATTTTAGATTTCAAACCATCCCTTATTTTCTTGTAGATGGTATTATTTTTTGAAAATATGTGAATGGTGTGTTGATAATGTTCAGTTTGGTATGTTGCTGGAAAAGTTCATAACAGTGTAGATGAAGATCATTTCTCCCCTAAAACAATAGTAGTAAAGATAATGAGGGATGGATATTATTAGCCTAGCCTTTTCAAATATTTATACAATTGGACTAAGATGTGTCCTCAGTGTGCCTTCTTTATAGGCAAACAAAATCTTGCAGCCCTTCCATTGAATCCTATCCAAGTAGACCAGCCTTTCATGCATTGGGGCCTTGATTTCATTGGTATGATCAACCCTCCATAAAGTTATAAACATAAATGGATATTGACTGAAACTAACTACTTCACAAGATGGGTAGAAGCTATTGCATTAAAAGAGGCAAGTGAAAATTTATCTTGGAATCCTATGAGAACATCATAACAAGGTTTGGAGTTCCTTATACCATCATTTCTAATAATTCACTTTCTTTTATGAGTGCTAAAACTTTTTATTGGGAAAATAGGAATGGTGCTTACTTGAGGACCTCATCTAACTATTACCCTCAAGGTAATGTATTGGTTGAGTCTACCAATAAGAATCTCATCAAGATTATCAAGAGGACATTAGAAAATAATCAAAGGGCATGGCACACCAAGTTGAAGACAACTTTATGGGCTGACAAGATCACTCCCAAGAGGTCAATTGGAAATTTTCCTTTTGTACTTGTTTATGGAAAAGAAGCTAGATTGTCTATATCTCAATAACTTCCTACTTTAGAGATTTCAGATTAGTTGGAATTACTTGAGAATATTCTAATGGAAGTTAGATTGATAGAACTAATAAAGCTACAAGAAGCAAGGGATAATACACATAAGAATGTGGAACATCATGAAGTACTCAAGAAGAAGTCTTTTGACAAGAGATCAATTAAAAGAGTGTTCAAAGAAGGTGACTTAGTTTTGAAATGGGATAAAGATAGAGAAAAACTAGGTAGGCATACAAAATTTGATGCCTTGTGGAGTTGACCTTACATCATCAACAAGTGCAAGAAAATAATTTTTTTTCAACTATCCAAGATTAATGAAGGGGGGTTTCCTATCCCTATTAATGGGATACATCTAAATTTCTACTATTAGTCCTTGTAAAGTAGCTTTTGTAAATAGTACCATAGGTGTGGGTTTTCCTTTGGTTGTGTTTCGTAAGTGGTCTAGTTGAGCACATGTGTGTTTACCTTGAGTGTGTATTTTGGTGTGTGTTTTAATTTATTTTGGTGTGTTTTTTAAAGGCACTTTCATGTTGAATAATTATTAGAGAGACTCCATGGCCGAATGGAAGGATTACGCAACTAGTCTTAGGCATATTTGGCATACCACCCCTAGGAATCACTAAGAATGTTGACCAAATTTGACCCCAAGTCAAATTTTGGTTAACCCATAATATTTTTTATCTTTTAATAATGTTTACATTTGTCTTATAGGGTTTCATGTTGGTCTAATGTCTTACTCATCCTCTCCCTAGTCCTCGTTAAAGTTTACCCTCTATGTACTAGACTAGTCAGCTAAATTCAAAGGTTGGTTAACCCTAGTAAAAGCTAGTAAATAGGTAAAAATTTAATTTAAAGTGTCTTAAGGTGATCCTTAATATGTTTAAAAGTCATAAATTGGTTATAGGTTGTCTCATGTGGAAAAGGGGTCCTTTTGGTCATATTTTAACCCATTTAATGACTTGTATAGATTTTTATGCAAAAACATTTGACACCTAGGTAATTTTAAACATGTATCATGTCAAGATTAATTTAAATAATAGTTATTTGTTAGAAAGGAAGTATTTATGTTTATTAGATGGTAATTTTTCCTCAAAAATAGGAGATTTTGGGCACTTGTAAAAACTTCTCAAGTCCGTCATCAAATAAAAACATGGGAAGAGTAACTCTTCACCTCCCATCATCAATTTCAATTCCTATTTTTCAATAATAATTAAAAATGTTTCATTTTCAACTTGTTTTCCTCTATTTTCACTTGGCAAGGAAAGAAGGAGAAATTTCATGCACTTTGCATGGGACGTATAGGTGGAATTGGGATGAGTGATTTAGGGGGTGGATATTAATTTTATTTAAATTAATTTTCATAATAATAAATTTATATTTGGTGCCTCCTCCTTTATGAACAATCATTTACACTCTAGGCAACTTTTTATGGAATTACATTCAAGAGGGGTGTAAGTTTGCATTTATTTATTATTTTTAGTAATCTAGGGAGTTATGTGAGTTTTATGAGGTTATTTTAGGTTTTAATATATTCATATCCATGATTTTACAATAATCAAAAACTTCTCTTTCAATTCCCTTGAAGGAGGATTCCAAAATGTGCTTGTTTCTCAAAGTTGGTAGTCATGTGTGCAAAACCTAAGTTTTCTCAACATGGGAGAAGATATATGAAGTGTTAAAATGTACTTGAAATCATGTTTTAAATTTTATTTCAATGAATACTCTTTGGATAAATCAAATAAATTCAATTTCAAAACCAAATTGCTTACATATTCCCTTGTTCACTGCCTTGTCACTTACGATCAGTTTGTGCTTCAATTCAAGAGGATGTATGGGCATATAAATGGTGAGAACCATGATGGAATGCATGTTTTAAGTTATATAATACTAAATTTAATTATATTTCATGATATTAATACTTAATATTCTATACAAGTCAATATTTTCCATCAAAATAATTACTTGACTATTTTGGGCTCTCAATCCCTAAATGACAAAAATAGAGATCCTAGGGCTTCTTTAGAATAACATATGTCATGACCAAAGATGTTTAAAATGAAATTTTTTGTTTTTTTGGTATCCATATCCACAAAGAACACTCATTAAAAATTTTAAGGCCAAAGGAGGAGTGGATATGGTGTTTTAACAACCTTAAAAGTTGCCAAAAATCACTGAATTTGAATAGGGATATCTACAGGTTATAGATGGAAAAGTGGTCTTGCACTCCATTTTTATGATCCTAAACTATGAAATAAATTTAAAATCATATAAAATGGTCTAAATATAATTATTTATCTATTTATTACAAAATTAAATGTGAATTTTATGTTTGAACCCCCTAATGCAAGCCCTCTATCTGTATAGGGGACTGAGAACAAACACAATCAATAGTTTTATTGAAGTTTTGTCTCAATTTGGCATATGATGATCTAACATATATTTTTAGGGTGAATGGTTTTATTACTCTATTACTGAAAATAAGTTGCTTATTTCCACTAAAAAATTCCTAACCCTTGCTAAGAATGCACCCACATGCCCTAAATCCATGGAAAAATAGTCAAAATAGGTTATGTTGACAATGAGGTTAAAGTTTGAAAGTTGGAATTTTTTTTGAGTCCTCAAGGTGTATTTAAGGTAAAATTAATAAGGGTGACATAAATTTACTCAATATTAACTTAATACATAATGTAAAAATCCTAAAATGGCCAAAGCACCTCAGAACATGGGTAGAATGGTGACTATCATAGTTAGACAGGGTCATAAGCTTGAGAGGAACATGGTGAGATTTTGATGCCAAAGGAAGGAATAAGGAGTTTAAAAAAATTTATACTTATTAATAATTATAAAATTAATTAAATAAAATTTCCATGACATCCTCAAGCTATCCAAGGTCCTTTTCCCATAAGCAAAATAAGCTCAATCCGTATAGGCAGAGTAAGGAAACCCTTGGTTCAAGAGATGGATATGAGATTATACTTGGGAGAGAGATTTTTAGTGGATAAATAGACTCCATAATAATTCAATTATGTTTAATAACATCTATTAACACATTTTATACATCAAATAAGTGTGTAATAATCATTCATAAGGAGGTTTGAATAAAACATGCAAAAAACAAGGTTTCTCGCCCTTTTTTTAAGAAGATTGAGATGGTTATACCCCATAACCATGGAATAAAACAAAAAAATGGTAAATTTGGTAATTATTACATTTTTAATATTTTAAATTACTAAATTTTCCCAAAAAAATAATCCTAATACTCTCTATTTTGTCTCAGACAGGGGCAGTCCCTTCCTGCACAAGAATGGTAGTTTTGGGGAAAAGTGAAGAATGGTAAACCAGAGACTAATTGGATTATACCATAAGGTTTTAATAGATATTGGAAACATGGAGGAACATAATAAACTTTTATATAAGGCATTATATTAAACATGACACCCTACACAATAAAGGTTGCAGTCAAGTGTGAAGGAAAGCCTTAGGGCTAAAAGCCAAATTGGAGGTCATATGCATTTTCAACCTAATATATGATTTCCACATGATAAATTAATGTTTATATATGTATTTTTATTGTTTTAAATCCATTATATTCCAAACATAATGATTATATGTTCAAGAGGAGCTCAAATATGTAGGCAAACCTATTGGCAAGGTATAGGCCTAAAACCAAATAGGGGTCAATTTCCATTTCAAGATTTTGCAAATCCATTATAATGATTGGAGGAAGTTTTCAAGATATATACATATATTTTACAACCATTTTATTTCAAATAAAGTCTCCAATAATCCATTTTTGCCTTAGAAAGCATTTAGACCCCACCAAGAATCAAAAATGAGTTCAAATGTCAACTTCAAGTGATTAGAAATTCCACCAAGATTTGCATGGGACCTTAAGACATTAAAAGAATTTGAAGGAGGTCCTTGAGGATACATAAGTTTCATTTAATAATATTTATAATGTGTATCCTTCATGAACAAATGCTAAGAGGGATAGTGACTCCAAAGCCCTTGAAAACATTATTTTAGGACCCAATGGTGGAAATTAAAACAAAAGTGAATTTAAATGGATGAATTTGACCATAAGTGTTGAAAATAAGTGGTTATAAACTCTATAAGGATCAGATACATAGAATTATATTATATGTAATACATACAAGTGATGAAATTAATAAATTTTATTGACATTTTCTTGTCTTTTTCAGGCCCTAAAGATGATCATGAGATCCAATAATATGAGAGGGTAGTTTAGGACTTGAAAAAAAACTCTATGCAATTTTCAGAGGTTGGGAATGTTCAAAAGTTCCCCTATTGGGCCTTTCACCTTGACTAGTCTCTAAAATGACATAGTGAAAAGAATGGAAACTTAAGTTTAGAGGATTTTTAAGATGTTTCTAATGAAGATAATCATATGAGGTATCCCAACATGTGTCATAAGACACCTAGTATAGATTAGTTAGGAAAGATGCAAATATTCTTATGCCAAGCATCAAGGGTGCCTATTGGAGAGTGATCATGAGGATAGGTGATGAATGATTTTTGTAAGAGAATATCATGATTAATAATACTACCAATTCATGTGAAGGATTACTTGTAACACCCTCTCCTCATCACACATAAGAAACTTGTCCTAACTTGCTTTGGAATGCTCAAAAGGAAGTCCATCATGAAATCAATTTCATAAGAAAAAATGATTATGAAGATTGTTATGCCATATTTGGAGAAGAGGATTATTTGGGAATACAATGATGTGTAAATAAATTTCATATCTTCTTTTATGTCTCATCCCAATGAATTATAACTAATTATACACTTGTCCTTGTGCCTCTTCAACTTATCTGCTCTCTTTCTTCTTCCAAGTTTTATAAATTAAGTCATTTGGGATATTATAAAGACATACATAGTTAATATGGTGAAGGCTTTCTAACATGATATTACACTTTATCTTTGAACATTAAATACAAGTCTAATTTTGAAGTTCTAAATATTTTTGTCTAAGTGTGTGAGTGATGTATAGTGAAGCCAAGTGATAGTATTATCCTTACTCCCTTTATCCTTCATGTTTAAGCGAGAATAATAATTCTAACAAGTCATGTGAATTGTTTTTAATGTACTAAGCTCTTCCTCAAGTATATAATCTTCTCTATGGTGTGAAGTCTACCCCTAGATTAGTTATCTTGTTGATTATCCTATGTATTCTACCTTCATATTGAAGCAATTATGTTAGAGTCATTCAATTCATAGAATTATTCTTGGAAATATTTGTTGTTTAGTGGGAGGGTGATAGTCTATGGGATATATCTTGGTGGATCACCTCTTTAGTATAGTTTCCATTTTATGTAAGCTTTTAACCCTTTTCACAAAAAAACATTAGATTAGGTGATAGACACCTAAAGAAGAATTCAGGGAGCTAGCACTTTCAATCCTAGAGATTCATCCTCTTGTAATTTCCCACAAATTTGAGAGATGATTCAATGTTGCATCAAATTGAATGAGCTTCATAGAGTGTCCTAGGGTGCATAATTTGATGACAATAGTAATGTTTAGGTTAAACATTATAATTTCATGTGTTGATATAAATTTCATGTTTGTGTGATATAATGTTAGAATGGAATTATTTATGGTACACATCATGTGTTAGATATCTTACAACACACGGGTTTTTGTTTGTCACTATGGATTCATGCACTATCATTATCTACCCATCTATGAAGGGAGGGCCATTAACTTATTAGTACATAGTTTGGGGGGGTGGGGGGGGTGTCGATGGTTATTGGTTGGTGTGTAAAATCACATGGATGATGCTCTCCCTTCCCATAGTAGTACTACACTAGAGACTACACTTGAGATTATAGATTGATAATTGAGTCATGGAGACTCATGCACCATGGATATTTGTATCATTGTATCATTATTATTATTTGAGACATTATTTATTACTAAAACTATACTATTTATTCATTCTAATTCTAAAATAGTGGATTTAATGTTTTATCAACCATGGCTAAAAATTATATTATTATTTTAATGAAATAAATGTAGTCCTTATTGGCTATTTAGCATTATTCATGATTTTTTATATATTTTAATGGTGATCATTAACTAAATGGATTATTTATAAACCATAAGTAGTTAACTAATATAATACATTAAATTAAAGATAACTGATATTTTTCTTGGTGAAATATGTTAGATGAATATATGTAATTAGTTTTAAAAAATACTTTATTCTGGTAAAACCTAGTGGAGTTGTTCCACAATTTTTCTCTAAGATTACAGGGTACCCTCTCAAGATAGACTTGGGTTACAAGATCATGAAATTCATAAGTTATTACCATTAATCGATGAAAATAATAAGGTCCTCTATAACCCATTCAATTATAACAATTGTTATATCTACCATTTGAAGGACAATGTTGGTTTGGTGAAGGCCTTAGAGCTTAATTTATTCCATGTTATCCTTGTTCATCACAATAATACTTACTATTAATTTTATAAGAGTGTGTATAATGATTAGATCATCTCTGTGTACATAGAAAATAGGGTTGTCATGGTCAGAGTATTTGGGAGGAAAAATGTTCCCAAACATAAGATCAATTTTTTTTCCATTTACTTAGACTACCTTCCTTGAATTAATTTATACATCATTTAACTCTATTGAATAAATTGGATATATCACCATTTTGTTATTGTGCATCATTTGATTCAGTTAGTTATTATAATTTTGTGCACATTGAAAAGGTAGCTCTAATGCTTGATTTTATGATTGGGCAAAGTTATTGGGTTTTTATTTATAAAATCTTTTTGGGGTTGTTTTTTATGTTGGCAAATAGTAACAACTCCTCATATTATGTTGGATATGAAATTACATATGTTCTTTTTCTACTTCTCATGGATTATTTTTTATGAGGCACCTCAACATCTAGACCTACATCAATTTTTAGTCTCATTGGCCAAAATATACCTAAATGATCCCTATCATATTGTAAAAACCAACCAAATTGATTTATTATTTTAAATTATCTTCCCTTTCCCTACACAAAGTTAGCTTGAAATAAAATTTCATATTTTTATTATTATATGTTACAAAAATATAGAAATGAAAAATATATATCAAGAATAGAATAATATAAGTTTTAAAATAACCTAATAATTAATACATATCCCTAGAAATGATGCCAAAAAATTAGGTGAATACATTTACTGTTTTTTAATTCACAAATGTAAGTTTTAACTACGAGTTTTTATATGTAACAATAGGTCATTTTGATTAATTAAGGGATAATGACTATTGTAGTGTTTTTTATATATGGAAATTAAATATAATACTATAATTAAATTAGACTAAAAATAAACCACACATTGTAATAAGTTTAAATAATTATGTAAAAAATAAATCATACCTATTGAAAGTAATGCTTGACTTCAAATGTTTAGAAATGAATACTAGTTTGAGTTCAAGGAAACTTTCCATAAAAAAATTAACATGGATAAATAACATTAAATTACTTCTTAATATAAAAATTAAATAAAATATTTATTTAATAAATAAATAAAACATTCACATTGATAAGCAATTCTAAAATCAACAAAATATAAATACTCACTATAAAAATAATTAATCTAATGGATGATAATCTATATGAAAATTTATAATGAGAATTCCCATTATTATTTGGATTGAAACTTTAATCCCCTCATTGAACTAAGAAATATTAATCCAAGTCACTTTATACTCCATGCTAAAACTAATATGTAGCAATGAAGTAATTTCTACATATTTGATAATAGAATATATTCTAAATAAACTATGGAATAATTATAATTCTTAATTTTGGATTATATATTTTAGACCAATATAAAATCTATAGATTATTCATTAAATAGATAATTTAAATCTTATTTTTTCTACACTAAAAAATACTAATTATAAAAAATAACTCATAGAAGAACTTAGAATAGCAAAACTAACAAAGGAGCTACTAATGGAAATAAATTTTTAGAACTTCCTTAAAGAGTTTATCTTTTAAATCATAATATAATGGGAAAAAATGAGGTTTAATAATTATTTTCAACCATCCACATCTATAAAATTACCTATTTCATTCATTTACACATAATACCTAACTCCTTTATATATTTTAGGCATGTCTCAGTCATAACACATAAAGCTTCCTTAATTTTATGTATAAAGTGAATGAATGGATACAAGCATGGCTAAAAGATATAAATTAAATGATATTTGAGAATGAAATAGACATTAAGTGACTATGGTAAACTCTTCATTAATTTCTAAGGATATAATGTATCTTTTAAAATTTAAGAACATAAATAATCTTCCAATATCATTTAATTGCTAAAGATATAGTATATCTTTCAAAATTTAATAACATGAATAATCTTGAATTTTTCTTGAACATTAGTAATACTAAAGGATAAAAACCATGAAATATAATAATCTACCTATAAATCAAAATATATAGACCATAACAATAAGCATATACAACACACCGATAAGATGTGGGTGAGTTGGTAAAGTGATTTGGTTGATACAAGTTCCGCCCAGGTTTAAATCTCAAATGGTATTAGAGGTTGGTTGTGGCCATTGATGGTATTCTCAGGCTGATTATGGTTGTTAATTAGTATTATCAAGCTAGTTGTGGCCATTTTTTGTAATTTTGGTACATTTGTACTCAGGGATATGGGCACCTAATTATTTCCCAAACTGGTTGGAGCTCTAGTCAAAAGCATCTATATGGTTGGGGGCCACATAAAAAACCCTGTATCTATCAAAAAAATTATCATATACAACATAAATGTATCATGTTCTTAATATGAACATACATGATTCAAAAATCTATGATGAATCTATAAAGTAACAAGATAATGAGGTTTAAAGATAACAAGATATCAATATGAGTGCCATTTCTAGGGTTCATCAATGATCATCTCATTATACATCACTCATGGTATTTAAAAATTATATCTTGTCCATAGTGGGGCATGTCTTGTACTAGTTATTTCATCTATTATAATTTTTTAACATAGAAAACTACCATTTATTACACCTATATTGATTTCCTATATAGGTGCATAATATTTTTGTGCTTCATTACTTATATACTACTCATTATGGGCATGATATGACCATGTTTCTAGACATACATTTCTTAAATTGGGTAAATATCTTTCCATATTTCATTTCAAACATCTTATTCACATTGGGGCATACTATTTGTTTTGCCTTCATTGATATACCTTGTCCATGTTGGGCATATTGTTACATTATTGAATTTTTTCCTTCTTTCTACCCATTTTTCTATATTTATTATATTATAGAATATTATTCTTGGGTTATCATTGAGATTTAATGATGAAATATTTCTATGATTATATATTTGTTTGCTATAAATGTGATCTAATGAATATTAAAACTTATACATATTGTATGCGTGGTACATGTAATCCTCTACTTTTATAATGAGTGATAAGTAATAGCATCCATCTATTTTATTGATAAGGTGAATGACTCAAAAAAATGTGATAACCATGTAAAATGATGACATTAGGTAAAACTAACTAAATATAGAAAAATATAGTGAATCATGTCTACCTATGGAAGAAAGATAAGAGAATAAAAGTACCTCAAAATGTAAATGATAAAGACAAGTAAAATAGATCATAATTTATATATAAATACTTATTTTTACTTATATAGATCATGAAAATGCCTCAAAATACAAATAAGAGGTTCTTGGAATAGTGAAAAATGAAATCTAGAAAGTAGGCTATGTTTTTTTTTTGTAGTTACCACTTTTAAAATACTTCAAAAAAAGTTAGACTAGTTTTAGACTCCTAAAAAATGAAAGTTCATCTTTTAAAAATTAAAGTGGCTATGAAAACAAAAATATTTATCCTCATAGTATCAAACTCCTAGAAGTCTTTATCAACTAGTAAATGCACAAAACATTCATTTAGTTATATGAGTAAGCATGCATCACTATTAAAATCTTATCTCATTTGATATAACCCTACTATCTATAATATTTATCAAAATATAGAAGCCTAAATTAAATGCATAAATTTAGTGGCTTGTTTCCATTGATAGGGGGTTTTAGTATATATCATTTTTGAGAAATATGGATCATGTAGTTCTATGCATGCAAGTGAGTGACAGATCCTTCCCAATGAGTGATATAATCCTATAAATTATTTCTTTATGATAATTAATTAAATAATATTATTTTTTCATAGATATTCTCATTTTATAAGCATGCAGTTAATAATAAACTTTGTAAAAATTTAATATATATAATAAATATATATTTCTTTCATGTACTTGATGATACATTTTGTCACTTTATATCAAAATTCCTTAGGATAATTTTTATCTATAGACTTATATAATTCAAATTATATACATATTGAAATAAAATATGACATAATTAAAGAGGTAGATTCTAAAAACATAGGGCTCACATAATGGATAAAAAGGAACTAGAGTCAAATGACCCACAAAGTAAAAAGGACCACTTTTAGACTACTCCAAAAACAATCAAACAAATTTTGAAACACTCTTACATTTTTCAAAAACTATAAATGGTAGAAGATAAAATATAATGGGGATCCAAAAACATATAAAACTACATATTAGACACACAAAAGGTGAAATAGAAGCACACAACCATATGAAGAAGAAATGAGAGTAGAAAACACAATAAAAAAGTGCTAATGACTACCTAAGTTGAGCCAATGATACATATTAAAAAATAAAATTAATAAAATTACAATTACAAGAATTGTACCAAAATTAGGTTTCTACATAATGCCTCACACTTTTATTTTTTATGTATACATACATATCAAATTAAAACAAGCAAGCAATATTTTAGACACCAAATTTTGATACAAGTCATGTTGATGCTATGTATTTTTCATATTTTCATCTACTTGGCATATTTATGTACATTTAGATATTTTCACACTTTACCATAACATGAGACCCATCATATCCTTTTATCATCCATAATTCCTCATAATAATCTTAGATCTATCCATTATTTAAATCAAGATCCACCCTATTACAACCCAACTAGATTACTTTAAAATAACAACAATTTTTTTAATTTTTTAATAAAAATCTCAAATTACTATTAATATTATAAAAATAATACAACATATCCCATTAATATTTATATGATTCTATTAAATCAATATTGATGTTAAGAAGTAGACAATAATTGTTTTGAGCAAAGTAATTACACTAGTTTAAGTAAAAATGCTAAATATAAAATAATCCTCTTGGGACTTGTATAATGCGAAATTGTAAGGATTTAAAAAATATGATATTAATTGTCACACTATAAAATAAAATATTATGTAATATATTTTACATAAGTATGTCAATATCCTTAGTTATAATGATCAATATAACATAAAATTAACTACACAATATTATTGTTGATAAATGTAATACATCTCTAGATTAGTCTATTATCCATGAGTAATAATTAATTATTAGTTCAAATTAGTTTTAAGGATGGATAAAATAATTTTTGTGTTTTACCTCCAACCATAGACCAATGGTCTCTCACACACCTCCCCACTAGGAGTGTCCCTTCTCTTCAAGAAGGGGATGACAACGATGATGCA
Organism: Torreya grandis; assembly: GCA_037957365.1. Classification (NCBI taxonomy): domain Eukaryota; kingdom Viridiplantae; phylum Streptophyta; class Pinopsida; order Cupressales; family Taxaceae; genus Torreya; species Torreya grandis. The sequence goes on along the minus strand of JARHVA010002129.1, from coordinate 2,609,674 downwards.
GACATCTAGAACCACCTACGAACAAATGTGTCACTACAATATATGAAGCCAATAATATAGACCATATGTATCCCTATATATAATATCAGCTCAATAAAACATGAAAATAATAAATTATAGTTGATAGATAATGTATACAACTAAAACATCACATTGGTCAAACATTTATAGTATTCAAATTTCAAAAAATGTGGGTCATTATCCACATAATCATTACTCTGTATTTTGGCATTTAATCACTAATATTATTTTTACATATTTATGATGAGTGACATATAGCCAAATATCATTCCTATAATTCATCATCCCTTGGGTAAGAATAAATATCTTATCTATACATAATTATTCAATTATTAAATTACAATTATAATCAATATAATAATATTCCTAAACTTTATTAATCATTTTAGAGAATCTCAAAAAATAATCTGGTGTACTAGCCATCTATTAGGTCAATATCAATAGTAATAAATTATTTATTCCTAATGCATACCTAAAAAATTCCTTTCTCACAAAAACATTTCATATAGTATAAAATATTTTTCAAATTGTGGTTACTCATCAAGCCTTGTTTTCAGTGCTTCACTATTATATCATATAAGTCCTTAATATGTTATATCACTACATGAATCCATTTCATATAACTATAAATAGAATAATATTAAGCTAAATTAATCGTCCATATCAAAACATTTATCCATTCTCAACTTAAATAATATCCAAGTAACCTTATGTTTGAAATCACAACATAGATTTGTTAGTACTAATAATTTACATAGATACTAGAATACATATCTAAAATGACCAAGGTTTTGTGTTTAAATACCATGGGATTAGGTAAACACTTTATCACTATAATCTAATTTTGAGAGTATCCCAATGTTTAAATATTTTATCTTTTCCATATAAAGGCATTTAGGTAGTTATGCCAACTACCTAGAGGTATATAGATATACAAGCATAATACACCATTTGTTAAAGAAGTAAGTAAAACTAATCAATCCCAAACATTTATTTTATCACTATAGAGCAAATTTAATAATATCATTTCATATTAATAATATGGGGATTAAATATCAGCTATTATTCATCCTTTTATCTCCCTCATGGTTCCATAAGTTAAAGTTTGAGGATTAAGGTCACAGATTATCTAAATAGTTTCCCTCTATTTCAAAAACAAAATCAATATGTAAACAACACAATAGAGTAAAATATCCTAAAATAAATATTTTATTTCAAGGATCTCATGCATACTAATTGAGTAAGGAAACCACAATCTAACCTAACTGATCATATGTACATTTTTTTTTAGAGAATAATATCTTTATTATTAAAAACATACATGATTTTCATACCCATATCCTCTAATAATATCCTTAAAAAAAAACAATGTACACAAGTTATATTACCATTGTAAATTTATATAAACCTTTAGGTGAGATTTTACTCTCACCCTATTGAGATTTTTTTAAAATGGGGACCCTTATGTTTTTAAGTGCAAATTTGTACCCTAAATTTTGAAAATTTATCTGATCAAAGTATCACTAGAATGTTTTACACTTTATATTTATTTTAAGATCATCCACACCTGAGTTGGCTAGCATATTTTTTCATAATTCTAAAGTTTATAACATTTGATCTTTATAGTACAAGTCATAGGTTAAATGGAATCTCATTTGGGGCTAAATATGCTTAGGGTTTTGTGCTTCAATTTTAAATTGATCATTTGTTATCCTTTGATCTATCAAATATTAATTGTATATATTTTTAGTCAGCTTGAAACCCTAACTCCAATTAACCTATGTTCCTTTTGAATCAAATTGAAATTTATCTGTAACACTTATGTGAGAACATTTCTATTATACCATGGACTTAGTTAAATTTTTATCCTAAATCTCAGTCATATTTTTCAACATGAACAAACCTTAGGATAAAAATTTTATGATTGGTCCCTCTATGTCCTATAACCTCATAGTCTATTTCATTATTGACATGGTCTAAGTAAATCATGGTCCCTTTATTATGAATCTTAGCCTAAAGCCTTACCCTAAGGTTTATCATATTTAATTAAGACAATAAAAAAACCTTAGGTTAAAGACTTTATGATGCATCTTTTTTTTTGCAAGGTCCCCTTTAACATGTTTAAAAACTTAGCTTAAGACTTTAACCTAAAGCTTTATTGGTATTTATTAATATGAATGAAAACATTAGTCTAAGACTCTAACTTAAATTTTATGTTCCCTAAGCACTAAATTGAACATCAGTTTTATTTGTAGATCCAATAGTCTACATTTGTTAGTAAGATCAATATCCAATGGTGCAAGCTTAAAGTCAAAGATCCAAACCTTAAGTTAAAGCTAAAGCATCTTTCGAGGATCAATAACACATGTTTACTTGAGAAGGATTAATCCAATGACATGTATTAAGTTAAGACTTATATAGAACCCTAAGATAAGTGAGAAGGTGACAAGTGTCACACTCACAACCAAAGAACATTGATCAGCCAATGGCATTCAACCTTGTGGATCATGATCCAATGGTCTACATTTTTTCATATAAATATGATCAAATGATGCATAGTAAACATTGAAAAGTCAAGGATAAATGTGGAAATGACATGTAGAATACCTGTGGGTCACCAAATTAAATATAGAGAATATTTTAAAGATTGGTGGTATGTGTTCACACATACTCATTTTGATTGATGGTCCATAGAGAAATATGCATAATCAACTAGATCAAGATCTAATGGTCTACATTTTCTCATACGAAGATGATTAATGGTGTGAGCTGAACATAGACTTTTTAATAAATCTCAGATCTAATGGCATTCAACCTTGCATATCAAGATCATTGATCCATGTTGATCAATGCAAATAAATCCAATGGTGTGAGATCAATGTGTAATTTCAAAAAGACATTAGTCATTTTTTAAATATTAATGGGCAAAGTGCCATAGAAATACCACAATATGCCATGATGAAGCCACGTAAGCTAGACCAATCAGTTTAAGAGATTTTATAGATTTATGGCAAGGAAAAAGTAAAAATATAAATATCTAATCACAATCTAAGTCATGAAGCTCACATAAGTTAAAATAGCTATCACCATTAAAGCACTGTAAGGGACATTTAGAAAAACCCTAACATATATGGAAGCCTTAGTTTGACCCTATGATCATCATAATTGAGCTAATAAATTGGATTATCATTTGAGCAAAGATAATTTGATCCAAAATTGAATTATAGACCACTAGTAGGTAATTTAGAAGAATGTATAGCCATGACAGGTAGGAAAAGTGTCTCTAAATAAGATGTAGAGATCTATCTAACCTCATATATAGAAGGATGAATTTTAAGGATACATTATTTGATGCTATAAATTTAAATACTAGGGATAATAATTGGTTGAGCTTGTTTTATACCATTTAGTACCAAAAACCCATCATGAGAGAAGAAGAGAAGAATGTGTCAGCTAGAAGGATATACTATGACGTAGTTTCCATTCAAATTATGGATCTCTATTATGTCACAACAAAACCCAAGGTACTTCATTGTATATACATTCTCTCCTATTTTTAAAGAGGATAAAATTGATAAAGGCATGTTAATCAATGAGCATACTCATATAAATATAGCTTATATCTCTACCATAGATTTTAGAAACTATTAAAAACTACCTAAACCCTAAATGGACCAAACCATAATCAATAATTGGGATAAGGAGAATGACTTGAAGACCATCCTTGTCTTATGGTTATAATTTATAAATTAGGTGTTTATAGATTTTAATAAAAACATTCTCATTGGTCAATCTAGACCTATAATAAGAATGATCATGACTTTGATGAATAGGTTATGTGTAAATACAACCACCACATATGTAGAAAATATTTGGGTTCCCTTAGTCTATTTTATGGTTGAGAAACAACTCACCCCTCCACTTGGTGAAGTGGTCAACACTTATTTGAGTAGGAAAATCTTTACAGTTATGAAGAAAACCAAGAATCAATTCTACATGATGTCATCCACTTATATGCCTTACCTTCTACCACAAAGATCCCCAACCTAAGAGAATGGTCACCTAATGGGACATAGATAGTCTCCTAATATTATTTGAAATTTTACATATTCAAATATAGGGACCACATCCAATTCATATGTGACTATGTTTATCCAGTCTTATCCAAAGCCATAACTAGGAATCCAATGCCAAGAGCCAACCCCTTAACCAAGCAATCAATTAAAGCCATGAGATACATCTATTTATATCCATATTACACAATCATCTAGGTTGAAGGAACATAATTCCCTTACCTTAGATTATCAGTCCATGTGCCAAACAAGTTATCTGAATAAGAGGTGGCTTACCAAATGTGTAATGGAATATATGGTTTATGAAAAACCAAGAGGAAGGGAATACTTCATATCTTCCCCTTAACCATTGGAAAGATTGTTTGTGCACAATGGGATAGCATTGAGGCTACTTCAAAATAGAGTACCTTCTTTAATCTGCAAGTGGATGATCCAAGGAAATGAGATCCATAGGGAAAGTTTAAAGAACACTTAAAATCCATGGGAATCAATGTACCCTATGATCATCAGCCTAGTACTTTTGACCCCATATATATATAAAGGCATCTTCATTATCTAAGATCACTTTTAGGTTGAAAAATCACATCAAACTAGAGTCTAGAATGTAGGAGCAAAAAGGGAATGATAACAAATGGTAATTAGGGAAAAGATAATACCATTTGCTAAGTGGTGCATCTTTTATATCTCCAATAGCCTAGTTATAGATTGAATCTAGACCAGATGCACAACTTGAGAAAAGGCCAAATGAGAGAAGGCCTAGTGATAACATATTCCTTAACTCAAGCAGAGGAGTAAGGATCACCAGTGGAGGAAATCTATGTGATATCACTAGACCCTGGTGAAACAATTACATATGCCCTAAAATTTTTATCATTAGCCTATGAGTCTTAGGATGAATAAATAGAGGTATCCAAAGAAGAAATGGGAAGGAAGTGTTGGACCTATTTCTTATAAACCCCCCAAAAAATGGTGAATTGGACATTATCCCAATGAAGGATAAGAGGCCCAAGGTGACCTTCACCCATCCTATGAGTGAAGTTAATAGATTCAGTGAGGAAAAATTGATTTAGGGTCTAACCATTCCTAAATGGTTCATTTAGATAAAATTACAAAAGGTGCCTACCATGTACCATCCTTTGGCATTGGTGCAAGAAGCCAATATTCTAGTGCACGAAGAAGCCAAACCATGGATAGTTGTATTGTAAAAGGAGAAAGAGAAAATAATGATTGCTCTAAGAGAATGAAGTGAAGCACAAGAGGAGACCCTAACTCCCAAAGTGATAGAATATTTAGTTCGTGTCAATTTTGACCCAACCACTACCATTTTATAGAGGGTAATTGAGAAGAAAGCAATGATTGGAGGAGAATAACTCACTTTCCAAAAAGTGGAACATTTTGTTGGATTGACCATAGTTGGAGGATAAAATCCTATCAAAGATCTAATATTTGAAGAAATTTTCCTTGAAGTGGCTCAAGTTCAAATAGATTAATTATAGACAATGATCAAAGGCATCTTATATTAAAACAAGAACCTAAAAGAGTAAGCCATCTTATCAATTCAAAAAGATAGGTTTAGGTAATTTAAAGACACCATGACTGATTTATTCAATTCTTTAAAGTTAATCAAAGCCAAGTAAGATGCAATAAGCAAATAAATTACTAAGGCTAAAGGCCAAGTTGGCCAATGGTAGGCTTCAAGCTACCAAGTAAAGGATTTGATCAAGATATTTATTAAAGATCAAATCCATAAATTTAGGATAGTTATCATATCCCACCTTATTATGGATATATCTATATTAATTGATAAGATCAAGGCCTTGAGTAGCTGGTCTAAACAGAGGGAGGAATTCTCTAAGGAACTCAAGCAATAAGAAGATAAAATGTTGCACATTTTGGATAGCTTGATAAAAGAGCCTACCACACTTAGTTTCTTGGATCTAATAATTGATGAGGAGTTTAGGAAAATAACTACTCAATTCATGCAAGAATTAAGGAACCAAGGATAAGGGAAAATAGGGGATGATAATAAGAAGGTCATGGGCCTGCTCTTATCATTAGAGGAGAATACAAGAAATGTTATGGGGATCAAGCAAGATTTTAAAAGGGTTGAGATGGATATCAAGGTCCTATAAGATAAGGAAAAATAATTGTTAATGAGACCTATCATTGATCTCTAACTTATCAAGGAACAATATTATATAATGAAGATCTTGCAGGGGAAGCAAAAGACTATGATAACACAAGGGTCTCCAAGATAGTTAAGATAGGAATATTATTTTTTAATTAAGATTGTATACTTTTTAAAAGGGAATATTATATTTTAAAGTCATGTGAAACTTATAAATCACATTGCCTATAGGTAGTCCATTGAAGAAAGTTAGTGTATTCTAAAACATTTGTGGAAAGGACAACTATCCTAATACTTGCATTTTTGTAATTAGATATAAGTGACTCAAAATATATATGGATGTGACCATTTCATAGATTTTATGAGCACTAAAATTAAAAATGTTGAGTTAAACTACTCTTTGATTAACAAAAAATCATGTCGTTTAGATAAGGTAGTGAAACAGGTTAGGCATTATATCCTTAGGAATAAGGTGCATGTCATTCTACTAGACCCTACCACTAAGATCATGATAAGTCAAAATAAACTAGGAGAAAGGAGATGTAAGTGGATTTTTTTACTCCAAGAATATGACATTGAGATGAAGACTAAAAAATTTGTAAGGTGTTGGGTTTAATTTAATTGATTACCAACACTAACCCCAAGCTAAGTGTTATTTAGTTAGAGAAACAAAATTTTAGACCTAATGATTGGTATGATCCCATTGTATACTTAAAGAATAAAAATGGTTATTTTATTGCAAGGTTAATTAAAGAACAAAAGAGAGATCTAAGGCTCAAGGTAACCCATTTTTTTATCAAGGATAGAGTGTTTTATAGGAATAAATTTGAAGGCATTTAATTGAGATGTGTTTCCAAGAGTGAAGGAGTTGAGATCATGAAAACCTTCCATGAAAAACTAAGAAGTAGACGTCCATCTAAAATAACTACAACACACAAAATATTAAGGGATGGTTACTATTAGCCTAAAATATTTAAGGATGCTCAAAAACATGTGAGAGAGTGATACTCATGTCAAGTCTTTAACACCAAAGACCTTATGGTAGCCATGCCACTAAGACTAGTAATGATTGATAAACCCTTTACCCAATGGGGGCTATATGTTGTGGGGGTCATTAACCATAATTCCTCTGATGGTCATAAGTAAATTCTAAATGCTACTAGTTATTGCACCAAATAAACTAAAGTAGTGACAACTAAATAATATATAACCAAAGAGGTGATCAAAATTTTAGAAGAAAACATATGTAGCAAGTTTGGGACACCTGTATCTCTATTCTATGAAAATAGATCTAATTTTATATACATGGATATGATATAATGGTCATATGATAATAACATCATCTTCTATTTCTCATCAAACCATTATCCTCAATGTAATAGACTATCTGAATCAAAAAATAAGAACTTGATGAAGGCTAGATGAAGTCTATAGCTGATAAACTTAAAACTTCACATAAATTGCTTAAGTATACCCTTTGGGTAGATAAAACTAGAATCAAGCTCTCAAAGCATCACCATTATTTCTATTTTATGGTCAATAACCTATCTTCCCCATCACCCTCAAGATGCCAACATACAAGGTCATACAAGATTACATGGAGGAGGACTAGGGTAACTTTTAAGATCTTATATCCTAAACCCCCTTAGATTTATTTAGGCAAATGTGATTCATAGCATTGGTGAATTAAAAAGTCTAAATTTTTTTCCAATTTTCCTAACCATATTTTTATGTTAATAGGTTCAATATAGGAGGTAAATTTTTTTAGGTTTATTTCTATGTAATGGTCTTATCAAGATATTTCACCACATAGTAGTCTCTAATCAAAGAACATAAACTTTAGTTCAACTCCAAGGGTGGAAAAATCATTTGGCTCTAATGATAGCCAAGCCATTTAGATATAAATATGGCTAATCTATTTAACTCTACCTCTAACTGAGTCATTTGGCTCTACTATCTACCCATGACTAAGCCATTTGGCTCTACCCAAGACTAAGTTGCTAGGTTATGTTGATGGTAGAACTACTTGGTTATATTGACTATATAGCTATTTGACTCTACTAAATGGTTAGACTAAACAACTCTTCCAAATTTCTAGACTAAATGACTCTATTTAATGACCCATTCAAATGGTTATGTCATCGCTAGCAATAGATGTTTCTATTGGGTACCTATGTCTAGACTAAAAGAGTTGCAAGTGCGATTGATCTACTACCAGGTTATCTGATCACTTCTAGGTGGTCCTATAGATTATGCCCTTAATGATCTAGAATCCATCTAGAGTATATGATCTCACCAAAAAAATGGTTGAGAATGTTGAATTTGGATAACGATAAGTCAATAAAAAATATAAAACCCTTGTTGACATAAAGATTGAACTATTACATGGAATTCAAGATTAGATTGATCCTAATCCTAAATTTCATGAAGTAGTTCAATCTTTATGTCACCAAGGGTTTAATATTTTTTATTTTGGACCATTTTTTTGGCTAGTTCATATGATTCCATATGCATTCTAAAGTTATCTAATGGATCCATGACATGGTTTCCAAAGACAATTTCACTAGTTCCTAATTTAAAGGTGTACATGTCGGGTTTTATTTTTACATTCCATTGAAATTCATTTCAATATCCTTTAATAGATGAGGTGAATTTAATGGTTGTCTTTAAATGTTTTAAATTTTGGTTTCCTTATTCTTTTCCACCTAGTCTTGGTAGGACTTGGGAATACAGTCCTTGATTTTTTATTTTCCATGCCCTTAAGCTTGAACCCTAGTGAAGGTTTTTTGCATTCCATTCAACACTAACACTAGTCTGTAGTTTATAAATGTCATTTAGCTACATCATTAATCACTATCATTTGGTACTATCATTTGAGACTATCATTCAATAGTGTTTTTTGGCATTACCATTTAGTTAATCAATATTTGAAGGTGTTTTATTGTTTGATATCAAGATCAAGGGGTATATTATGTGTGTGTGTGTGTGTGTGTGTGTGGAAAATTAAACTATTTTTGAAGATAATAATGTAAAGGGTTGGTGAGATGACCCTAAAAATAATATATATCCCTAAAATTTGCATATTTTTTCATAATTTTAAATTTGCTAGCATTTTATCTTTATGGTATAGTCATAGGTTCAATAGAATCTCATTTGGGACTGAACATGCTTAGGGTTTTGTGATTTAATGTTAAATTGATCTATTGTTAGACTTTTATCTATTAAATATTAATTATATATATATATATATATATATATATATATATATATATTCAAATTAAAACCCTAAATCCAATTAACCAAGGTTCCTTTTGAATCAAATTCAAATTTGGTAGGAACACTTTACGTAGGAACATTTCAATTATGCCATAGACTTAGTTCAATTTTTATCCTATAGATTAGTTGTATTTTTCAACATGACCAAAAATTAGGTTAAAAATGTTATGCTTGGTCCCTCTATGTCCTATAACCTCATGGTCTATTTCATTATTGGCATGGTCTAACTAATACATGGTCCCTTTGTTATAAATCTTAGCCTAAAGCCTTACCCTAAGGTTTATTGTATTTAATTAATACAATAAAAAAAAACCTTATGCTAAAGACTTTATGCTAGGTATTTTATTGTTTATGGTCCCCTTTAACATGTTTTAAAACTTAGCTTAAGACTTTAGCCTAAATATTGAAAATATTAGTCTAAGACTTTCTCTTAAGTTTTATGTTTCCCAAGTAATAACTTAAACATCATTTTCATTTGTAGATCCAATAATCTGTATTTACTTGGATGATCAATATCTAATGGTTCAATTTTAAATTCAAATACCCCAACCTTAAGTTAAATCTCAAACATCTTCCAAGGATTGATCACACACCTTTACTCGGGTAAGATTAATCCAATGATGTGTATTAAGTCAAGACTTCAATGGAACCCTAGGACAAGTGAGAAGGTGATAAGTGTCACACTCAAAACAAAATAACATTGATAATCCAATGGAACTTGATGCTATAGATCATGATATAATGTTCCATGTTTTCTCATATTAAGATGATCAAATGGCACATAGTAGATGTTTGAAAGTCAAGGACAAATATAGAGATGACATGTGGCATCCATCTAGACCACCAAATTAAAGATCAATCATATTTTAAAGATAGATGGTATGCATTAGAAAATACACATTCTAATCAATGGTCTATGGAGTTAGATGCATTATCAAGTAGATCAAGATCCAATAGTCCACATTTGCTTGCATGAAGATGATCAATGGTGTAAGATCAACATAGACTTTTCAATAAAGCTCTAGACCAATGGCATTCAACCTTGTAGATCAAGATCAATGATCCATGTTTATCCATGAAAATAAATCCAATGGTGAGAGATCAATGTCGAATTTTCAAAAGATAATGGTCATTTTTTAAATATTAATGAGCAAAGTGTCGTGAAAATGTCACTAGATGACATGATGGAACCACGTAAGTTAGATCAATAAAATAAAGATATTTTTTAGATTTGAATAAGGCAAAGGTATAAATATAAAGATCTAAGCATAATATAAGTCATGAATATCATGTAAGTTTAAATAGCTACCACCATTAAAGCACTGTAAGGGATAATAAAAAAACCCTAACACATCTAGAAGACTTAGACCCTATGATCATCATAATCAAGCCAAGAAGATTGGATTATCATTTAAGCAAATATAATTTGATATTTTTACCTTTTGAGTCACCCTTATTCAATTTTTCATGAATTTTTCCATAAAATAAGTTCACCCGCTTATCACCTTTTGTGTGTAAATTCTTAAAATAATTGAACCTTTGAACCTAAACCCTTTTTTGGCATTCAAAATTTCAACAGTTCAAGAGTTCAATGGTTCAATAAGTTTAATGGTTCAAAGTTTCTCAAAGTGAACTATTTGTCCCTTAGTGTATTTCAATTATGATTTTGAACCTTTCAGTTGAACTTGAACCCTTTTTCGGAGTTCAAAAGTTCAACGATTCAAAATTTCAATGGTTCAAGAGTTTAACAATTCAAGAATTCAATACTTGATGTTTTGTAAAGAGTCATGTTCACTTAGTTCCCTTGTATAAATTAATGTATTGTTGAACCTACCAATTGAACCTAATGTTTGAAGCTACATATCAAAGTTCAAAAGTTCAATGGTTTAATGTTTCAAAGTTTGAAGTTTATCTAAAGATCATATGACTATGGTTGATCTATGTAGTTCATCTTATATCATTGAACCCTAAAGTTGAACCACATTTTTAAAAGTTCAATGGTTCAATTAATATACTCTCATCTTGCCTCGAGGCTTTCTCTAAGTTAAAATTAGTAGGAGATTTAGAAGAGAATATATCCAAAACTCATTATAAAGCAAAAATTTTGAATTTTCACAAGGTTAAAAATAATCATTACTCATTAAAATCATGCATAAAAAATTCTTTCCATTAATGCATATGTTAGAATGCATGTCTTATCAAACATGTTTATCACATATTATTCCAATTTAATTATTTGATCTAGTTAATATCTGTATCAAAAGAGAATAATTCAAATTTAGCAAACAAGCATACTGGGTGATACAAAGGAGAACAACACAGGTGGTATAAGATATTTGATTACTCAAATTCATAGTGATTTTAGATAAATGTAAAGGTTAGTTTTACAATTACTATAAGTTGTTTCCTTTATTTGGTTAGAAATAAGGATCCTTTTGAGTTTACGACATTATTTGAGGAGTTCAAAACTTTTTGTTTTTATCATATCCTTCAACCTGTAGCCATGAAATCTACATATCTTTATTATGAGCATGGTCTTGGTCTCATATCTTCTCCTCCTAAAATTGGGGACACCTCTCTGGTCCAATATAACTTGGAAGATTTTAAAGAAAGGGATAGAAATCCTATTTCAAATCCTATAATGCAGAAGATAGTAGAAAGTGGCTTGGTTGAAGTTGCAACCTTTCCCATGGTTGTCCAATGCCCCAAATTAGTCCTTGAATTCATGAATAGATATGAACCTCAGAATAGGTGCATCAAGACTATAGATGACAATGTTTTACTACATATCAATAGACAAACCCTAATGTCTGTAATGAGAATTCCTCCCAAGGAACCATACTTTGACCTCAGTATTACTTCTTCCTATGGTTATTTTTCCTTAAAGAAAGCAATTTACAAGAGTGTGATTGCTAGGAATTGGCTTTTGAAATTCCAAAATGGGGGTTCAAGACTACCCTAACCATTAACAAGAAATCAAATGATTCTAGAAGTATAAGATATTATAGTATTACTACACAGACTAAAAGGTAATGCTCATGCATATTATTGGGAAGACTGGATGTACTGCTTCATATAGGTGATCCTCCAAGGAAAGCAATATTTGGATTGGGTAGAAATTGTAGCTAAAAGTTTGCATCAGGGTTTAAGTAATTGTTTGGGAAATAAAGAGTTTTATATGTCTTCATACCTCTTCTATTGCTTAGTATCTACAAGACAATGGCTAAGATTTCCACATGCACCCTTGCCTGAAGATAGTAAAATTTATGAATATTAGTCACAGTTGCAAATGCATAATTGCTATGAGGATTATAGGAGAGCTAATGATGTTTTTATTGGGAGGATAACTTTAGAATTATCAAATAACATCAAAAAAAGGATGTCTGATGAAGCTATGCAATTAATCTATATTTATGGTAGTTTCTTCACTATATTTTCCAAGTTCACTTATATCAGAGTTAGGGGTTTTGACAGTGAACCTTTAAGGTTACGTAGGTATGTTTTTGACTAATTTGTGTTAATAGAAGTCTACAGACAATTAGCACATATAGATAAGAAAATTCCCAATGATAAAGAAATATAGTATATCTTTTCTTATTAAACTTGGGTGTTAATCATGCAAGTCAACTTTTGATGCTTTGAATTTAGAATTGGGTCTTAATAAATTCAATTTTCAATAATTCACAACTAGATCACAATTTGATAGTAAAGGTTTTGCCAGAGATAACTTAGATCTTGGAATAGAGTTGTCACATATTCCTCAATTAGAGGATTATTGGGAGGATTGTTCAGATGAATTTGAAGTTAGAAAAAGACTATGGTCTAGGTTCCCCTTAGGGAAAATTATTACCCTCAATTTAAATATGGACATTTCTAGAATTTTTGACAATGATGAATAGGTAACTAATCCATAATTTAAGCAAATAAAATAATCACCTATTCTAGAAATTGACTGGGAGAAAATTGAAGAAGATAGAATTGAGCTTAAGACCCTTCCAATGATAAGGAGAACTAAGAAATGGTTGAGAGAGCAAAAAATAGGGGGAGCTCAAAACATAGCTTCCCAACAATGTACATCAATAATTAAATCACCATTCCCAATAAGCTCCTCTATTCAGCTTATTATTATTTATGATGCAAGTACTTTTAGAGAAAAAAACTAGAAGGGATCCTATCATCAAAGAATTTGAGAAGGCTCTTATAACTACTATGCCTCCTTGTGCCACCAGATCAAGGACCCAAAGAAAGAGAAAGAGTCAGATTTTTGAAAAGGTAATTGTGGATTTGAATTTTGAAGAAGATTCAGAAGAAGCCAAAGGTGATAAATAATCTAGTTCACCAATGGTAGAAGAGGTTAGTGCAGATCAATAGATAGTGATTCCTTATGATTCTACTAAACTAATGATTATTTCAAATGTACCTTTTGATCAACCAAATCTTGATAAAAAGGCCTCAGCCTCTACACCCAAGTGGCTAGAAAGCTCAATCAACAAAAAAAAGAAATTAATACCATTTTGTTTGTCCTTGGAGGATATGGTGAGTAAATATTTAGGGAAAAATCTAAATCCAAAAAGTTAAAAACAACATCTAGGATAGATGTCGACCCTAATATAGGGAATTAGAATGTAGAAATAGCTAAGCCAAGAACCAATGAAGAAGTTCAAGATCCTACACTTTAGGATTTTATAATTGAAAAGGTGGATCTTAGGATTGCATCACGTGCCATAGATGTGCATCACCTTGAAGTGTCCACCAAAAGGATAGTTAGTAGAACCTATAAGAATGAAAAATATAAAAGAGAATTAAAACAAATTATGCAATCAATGGAAGAGTACATTGATGCCATTCATAGTCTAGATAAACAATTGATCTCCCAACTACCCCTATCTTTTGATCCAAAATTACCTATCAATCAAAGGATGTTGGACTAGATACATAGAGGTAAGATGGTTACTAGGGTATTTGATAATTGGTTGGATAGCATCATTCAGAAAGGTATGAAATTCATCCATAAATTAAAGAATGTATATGATCTAACCACAATTACTATTGAATATTTGAAGACTCAAAATTCTTTGTGGATAAAAGATGAAGGAAAATGGATGAGCATGATGAACCAGATTGATGAAGTACAAAAGTATGGAATAACAAAGTTTTTGTCAAAGAAGAAATTGACAAGTCTGGATGAAGATGTATTATATGTAAGTAAGAAAAATATTGCATAGAGAAATTCATTATCCCAATAAGGATAAATGGAAATCACAAAAATGATCAAGGAAATAACTAAATCCATTTAGTCATTATAACATGATCTATAGACTATTGATATCAATACATAAAAGATGATGGAAAACTAGAAAAAGACATCAATATTGTGATCTAATCCTTTAGGGAAAAGATCAACATCATTAAATAAAGTGACAACTTATCAACTAAATATTTTTATCATATTTCAAAGGTAGATTCACTTCTTTATTGTTGCATCGACACTCTCCTAGAGCACACAAAAAAGATGGGGAAATTTTGGAGGGAAGAAAACATCTAAAAAGCAAGGATAAAACACTTTAGCATTCCCAATATTTAAAAAATTCAAGAGTTTGTTATGATATTTCAGGAGTGGAAAGCTCAACGTGTCTACCCAACTAAACACAGTAAATTTGGAGATCATAATCTATCACTTCATCAATGGTTTTACTTACATAAGTTTCTTTTATTTGGTGATTTAGTTGCTTTTCTATTTAAAACTTAATATTTAAGTGAATTTGTTTAAAAACTAAATCCCATATGGGTCAGAGTTACTTTAACTCTAGTTTAGTTTGATAGGTGGATTAGTTATGGCAAATATATATATATATATATATATATATATATATATATATATATATATATATATATATATATATATATATATATATATATATTTGTAAAAAGAGAACACAAAAAAAAGGAAGAGAGAAAATTTTAGAACTGGACCACCATTATTGACAATATATTTGATGTTTATTTGAAACATTTTTCATCTATGAATGAAAATGAGAATTAATTACTGAATACTTAGATCTATGCATGTGAGTATTTAAAATTAGGTTTTTTGTGTGGAATCTTCTTTTATACAATTATTAATCTTCCATTAGACAATTCATTATATGTGTTTTATCATTTTACTAGTTCATCTATATATATATATATATATATATATATATATATATATATATAATCATTATTGAAAATAGAATCTATGTATTCTATTATCCATTACTGTTATAAAATATCGCATTCATAACATGATGATGTGTGGATGTTAATCTACCTTTAAATCACTTTTTGGTTAAAAGCGTATCTAAATATTTAAATTCATTGAAAATCTTAGAGGGAGTTGTACCTTAATTTAGAGGGGAACTAGTCTTAATAGTTCACCTATTTTTTGTTTAACTTATTTTTTCTTGAAAGAAGAAGAGTATGGAGTCAAAATAAAACATTTTTTAAGATAAGGACAAATCTATTAGCCAACAATTTTTGGTGACTCCACTAGGGAATCAAAATTGAAATCTTTACTGAAAGATTAGTCACCTTAATATGAGACAACAATGGTGCTTACACATGAAAATATAATTCTTGTTTTGCAACCTAATATTAGTTTTCAAGATGAACAGGAAGATATAATTAGTCAGTTAAATACTCTTACTTGGAATTCTCATCAAAATATTGATGATTATAGAATAACAAGTAGAATATTAGAAAAAGAAGAAGAATCAGCTAATAATATAATATTGATGTTACTTAGGCAAAGGAGATAATAAAAAAATGCAGCAATGAATTAATCCGCCTAAAGTACGAAGTTAATAATTATAATATCATAAGTTGTATTCTAGAAGATACACAAGGTCTTTGAAAAGAGAAGGAATTAAGGATTCTACTTTTTTAGCATTTCAAAACTTAAATTTTCCTTATATTCCTACCCATATTATAAAATATATAAGTATACCTCCTATCCCTCCTAAACCCTCTACATCCTCTATCTATCAAGCCTTAACTCTTTCTGGTACTATCTTTCCTTCTGCCATAAGTTTTCTTCCAATGGACCAACCTTGGGGTGCAGCCATATGACCTCTAAATTTTGGGGCCAATGTAAATCCTTTGCCTAAAAATGTAAGGGAAAATTTACCCAAATTTAATGGAGATGGAAGACAATCACCGGAGGAACATCTGAGTGCCTTTGCAATGGCATGTGGTGTGTTAGGTGTGAAACACCAAGATGTAGCCATAAGGATTTTTGTGTAAACTCTAACTGATATTTCAGCATAATGGTTTTATCATATAACTAATTCTTAAATCACAAAATGGAATGATATGAAAACTATGTTTGAAAACAGGTTTAAAAGTCCAAAAGATGAACATTCCCTTCTTGCTCAATTGACTCAGCTCAAGAAGGAGATACATGAACCCATGAGGGAATTTATAGCCAAATTCAATAGAATTGTGCACAAGATTCCTACTACTAAAAGACTGACTGCTAAGAATCAGAAATGCTTCTTTATTAATTATATGCCTCATGATATAAGTTTTCATCTCAGAAGAGGTGTAATTGTCAATTTAATAGATGCACAATCACTGGTAGTTGAATTATAGGATGATCTTATTATGGCCATAAAATGGAAGAAAGAAGTCTAAGTACCTAATGCTCATCTCTCATCCTTTACAGATCATATAGTTCAAAGGCTAGTCAATGATATGATTTCCCTTAAAAGACAATTACCAAAGACTAGTACTTCATTCCAACAACCATATCAAGATATTGGTAGGAGAAATCAGCAAACAAATGTTGGCAATACATTACCACTTGCATCAACACAACTAAGATTAAATATTGAAGCCCCTCTTGGAAGAAGTAACATGTTTGTCTTTCATCTGACTACTGACCATGATAGATATTCTTATCTAGAGATGCTTAGATATACTTGAATGACTACTACTCAAGATGTCTTGGGGGAGATTATTGAAGAAGAAAGGATCTTTGAAAGACCTAGCAATTCTGAAATACACTTTCTATAATATGATTTAGATTCAAAAAGAGGAGGTAAAATATTGGTTACTCTTGAAGATATTTCATGTGATGTAATTACAAGAAGTCAAAAGAATCTAAAGTTTTCTAATGCTCAAGAATTACCTATTAAAATTAAGGAACCTTTTACGAAAATTTTTGATGCTAAGACACAAGAAAGTAAATTGTTGCATAAAAATGATTGTGAGACTTATTTTCCTATTTTATAATTTTGTAAGTCTATAAAAATTCAAATATCCCTTACTAATTACCTCAGGTTGAAACCCAAAGAACTTGATAAATTGGTTAAATATGTCAAAAATGGTCCTACACAAGTTAAAACTGAAAGTCAATTAATTGTTAACACTAAGTCTCCCATTTCCCAGTTATTTACTTCTCCACCTGACTCACCCACTCATACTTTTAGAATGACCCTCAATTCATCTGATGATACTCCTTATATGGCTGATATGAAACCCAACCCATTTTATGTTTCTTTGTTCATAAATGGTCATAAAATCAGCAATCATATCATAGACTTAGGTGCTTTTGATAATATAATGCCGTATTTTGTAGCCAACACCTTAGGCTTATCCCTTAAAAAAACATTTGGTAGATGTTATTCCATGGATGGTAAATAGATTTCTTTGCTTAGAAAAATTAAAGATGCACGAGTTGCTCTTGTAGCCTATCCTGATAAAAAGGTAAAGTTGACTATTTTAGTAGCGAATATTGATGCTAGTTATGGGATGTTGTTGAGTAGAACTTTTTGCAAATATTTGGGAGGGAAGATTAAATTGGAATGGTTAGAAGCTATAATTCTAGTGGGAAAGCATAAAGTTAAGCTAGAACCTGAACCTAAATGCAAGTTTACAGTATATCCTTCTAATGATCCTAAGTCTTAGATTATATTTAAAGAATGTGAATTTGGTAATTATTTTCTCTCCTCTAAAGATTTTAAGGAAGAATCTATCCCAAAGTCTCTTCATTTGATCTATGGACCATGGAATTTGATGGCAGTTGTGTTACCGCTAGTTCAGGAGTAGGAGTTGTGTTGATCTCACCTAAAGGTGAAACTTTTCCTTACTCTTTCAAGCTAGAATTTAAAAACACTAATAATACTACAAAATATGAAGCTTTATTGCTTGGGTTAAGTGAATCTAAAGGAAACGGTATAAAGATACTCAAGGCAAAATGAGATGCTGAATTAATTATCAAACAAGTGAGAGACATTTTCTTAGTTAAAAATGACAGATTAAGACATTACAAAAATAAAGTTTGGGATGAGATAGAATGTTTCGATGCCTTTTTTATTGAAGCAATTCCTAAAGACTAGAACACTCGAGCAGATTCTCTAGCAGTATCAGCTTCTCTTCTTCTCCCATACCCTAATTTCAAAAGGGATTCATATAGAATAAAACTAGTCTATCATCCTAATGTCTTGGATAATGCTGAAAATTGGCAAGCTTTTTAGAGTAATAAATAGATCAAAAAAAATTGGAGAATGTTGATATGTTCTTGGGGACTTATTTTGAAGGTTCTAAAATAGAATGTAAAGAATTCAGTCTTGATCTTGGGATCAATCCAAAAGATGATGTAATTCAAATAAAAGGAAACAAATTCCCTAAAGGATTGGTATCTCTAGAACATTTATTCACTAGACAAGATGAATATACTAAAGGCAAACTTGCTCAGAATCCTAACAAAATGGAGGATTATGAGAAAATCAATATTAGAAGAGAGATTAACCCTAAATGGATCTCCATTGGTAGGTGTTGTTCACCAGAGGAGAAAAATGAATTGATTAATCTATTGATTAAGTATAAGGATGTCCTTGCTTGGTACTATGATGACCTTAAATATTTTATATGTGGATAGTTTCAGCATCATATTCCTTTGAAAGCAAATGCAACTCCTTTCAGGCAAAAGCTGAAAAATTATAACCCAAAAGTTTTTGAAGATATATTTAAAGAGATTGACAAGATATTGAAGGCTAGGATTATTTATCCAATCCATCACTCTACCTGGGTGGCAAACATTATTCCAATATGTAAAAATAATGGGGAAATAAGAATCTATGTTGACTTCAAGACTTTAAACCAAGCTAGTTTAAAAGATAATTATCCCTTACCTATGATGGATCACATCTTTCAAACTATTGCTAGGTTAGAAATGATGCCCATGTTAGATGGGTTCTCATGTTATAATCAAATAAGTGTGGCTACAATTGAACAACATAAAACTTCTTCCACTACACCTTGAGTAAATTTTGCTTATAACCGTATGCTTTTCAATTTGATTCATTTTTTAAAAGATTTAAAAGATAGAATTATTGTCATTTATCTTGATGATTTAACTATTTTCTCTAGAAAAAGAGAAGATCATTTGAAAGATATGGATACCATTTTACAAAGATGCCAGAGTCATGGAATATCTCTTAACCTTAAGAAGTCAATTTTATATGTTATAGAAGGAAAGTTATTAGGACACCTAGTTTCAAAATGTGGAGTCAAAATTGACCTAGAAAGATTTAGAGAAATACAACAATTAAGCCTTCCTTCTAATAGGACTAGAGTTAAGTATTTCTTTGGTCAGATTAATTTTCTCAAGAGGTTCATTCCTGATTTTGCTGAGATTACAAAACATATTGTGGGGATGATGAGTGAAAAAAAAGCATTCAAATGGAATGAATCTACTAAAAAATTATTTTAATATATTAAAGAGGCAATTGTACAAACACCTACTTTGTTAAATCCTAATTTCCAAAAAGATTTTGTTATGTACTCTTATGCTTCAAAACATACCATGTTTGGTATCTTGTTACAAAAAAATTAAGTAAATATAAAAGCCCTAATAGCCTTTATGAGTGTTCCCCTCAAGAAGCATGAACTCAAATATTATTTGGTTGAGAAACAAGATTTTGTTATAGTAAAGGTTGTTAAACAATTTAGATATTATATACTTCATTCTCATTCAGTTGTATTTGTTCCTAGTTCAGATGTGAAAAGCATTCTAACTCAGTAAGAGGTTGGGATGAACAATAGAACAACATGGGTTGCTAAAATTCAAGAATACAACTTGGAGATTGAGCCAACCAAACTAGTTAGAGGTCAAGGTTTGTGCAAATTGATAGCTGGAAGTAAAGAAGAAGAAGAAGAAGAACTTCTTACTATCCTATTGGTGAGCTTAAAAGATCCATGGTTCCTAAACATGGCACACTTACTTATGGAGATTTTCCCAATCATTTATCCCTGAAGGAGAAAAGGAATATGAAGTTAAAATTAGAAAAATATGTGATTTGAGGTGATGTCCTAAATAAAAAGGGACTAGATGGAACCTTTTTGAGGTGTGTAGATAAGGAGTAATAATACAAATTGTTAGAAGTTTTTCATAATGAAGCTTGTGGTGTAAATTTCTCTTCTTTGGTCATAGCATTAAAAATCCTTAGAAATTGTTATAATTGGCTAGGTATGTTCAAATATGCATATAAATGGGTAGCTAATAGTGAAAAATGCAAATTGTTTTTAGGAAGACCACAACTTATGGCATTACCTCTAAGACATGTCATTATTGAAGAACCTTTCAAACAATGGGGATTAGACTTCATTGGGCCTCTTTCACCTCTATCAAGTGCTGGTCATACACACATTTTAACAACTAATTATTTTTAAAAATGGGTTGAAGCAGCCTTGATGAAGAGAACCAATTCAAAAGTGGTATATAATTTTCTCAAAGAAAATATACTGGTATGTTTTGGTGTTCCTTAGAAGATTGTGGTAGATAACACTACCAATTTTTATTTAATGGAATTTAATTCATTCTTCTATGAACATAGTATCTCTCTTTCTCACTCATCATATTATTACCCTCAAAGGAATAGACAAGTAGAGTCCATTAATAAGAATTTGATATCCATCATGAAGAAATCGGTGAGTGATAACCCTAGAGATTGGCATAAGAAACTATACAAAGCACTTTGGGTTGACAGAGTAAACCCAAAAAGAGAAATAGAAATGGAACCTTTTGAGATGGTTTATGGGATAGGAGCACAGTTATCATTACCTCTATCATTATGTATAGATAAGTTACAAAATGTTATTGAAGATCAGTACTTTAAAGATTCTTTAAAGAAAATAGTTATGTACTTAACTAAGATTGAGAAAGATAGGAATGAATTGGTTGATTGGATTACTTCTCAGCAAACCAAGATTAAAAATATTTTTGATCCAAAAACTAGGCCTAAAAAGTTCATGGAAGGAGATGAAGTATTGTTATGGGATAGAAGGAGAGAACCTAAAGGAGCACATGGAAAATTTGATTCACTTTGGAAAGGACCATTCAAAATTCATCAGGTACTTGGTCCCAATTCTTTTAAACTGGAATATCTAAATGGAGTTGTTTTACCCCTATCTTATAATGGATAGGATCTTAAGTTTTATTGACTATGAAATAGGTATCCCCTATTTTGTATATAGCCTTTCTTTTGTTGTCACATTTTTTGTTTTCCTTTCCAATTTTTGGTTTGTCTTTCTCTTTTTCTTTTATTGTTGTGTTTCAATATGCATAATTAGAGTTTCTAAGTTATCTACATTTTGTCATAAAATACAATCCCCAATCAGAGCCAATGTTACCTTTTGAGTCACCCTTATTAAATTTTTAATGAATTTTTCCATAAAAGAAGCTCACCCACTTATCACCTTTTATGTGTAAATTATTAAAAGAATTGAACCTTTGAACCTAAACCCTTTTTCTAAGTTCAAAAGTTCAATGGTTTAAGAGTTCAATAGTTCAATAGGTTTTATGGTTCAAAGTTTCTCAAAGCAAACTATTTGTCCCTTAGTGTATTTCAATTATGATTTTAAACCTTTCGATTGAACTTGAACCCTTTTTCAGAGTTCACAAGTTCAACAGTTTAAAAGTTAAACAGTTCAAGAGTTCAATGGTTTAAGAATTCAATACTTGATGTTTTGTAAAGAGTCATGTTCACTCAGTTTCCTTGTATAAATTAATGTATCATTGAATATATCATTGAACCTACTAATTGAACCTAGCGTTTGAACCTACATCGTAGATTTCAAAATTTAAATGATTCAATGTTTCAAAGTTTGAAGTTTTTGGAAAGATCATATGACTATTGGTCGGTCTGTGTAGTTCATCTTATATCATTGAACCTCGAAGTTGAACCACATTTTCAAAAGTTCAATGGTTCAATGTTTTGATGACTATACTCTCATCTCACCTCGAGGCTTTCTCTAAGTTAAAATTAGTAGGAGATTTAGAGGAGAATATATCCAAAACTCATTATAAAGTAAAATTTTTGAATTTTCATGAGGCTACAAATAATCATTATTCATCAAAATCATGCATAAAAAATGCTTGCCATTAATGCATATGTCAGAATGCATGTCTTATCAAGCATGTTTAGCACATATTGTTTTGAATTAATTATTTGATTTGGTTAATAGCTGTATCAAAAGAAAACAATTCAAATTTATAAAATGAGCATACTGGGTGATACAAAGGAGAACATCATAGGTGGTATAAGATATTTGATTGCTCAAATTTGTAGTGATTTCAGATAAATTTAAAGGTGAGTTTTACTCTTACTATAAGCTATTTCCTTTACTTGGTTGGAAAGAAGGATCCTTTTGAGTTTACGATATTATTTGAGGATTTTAAAACTTTTATTTCCATCATATCCTTCAACCTGTAGCCATGAAATCTACTTGTCTCGATTATCAACATGGTCCTAGTCTCATATGTTCTACTCCTAAAATTGGGGACACCTCTCTGGTCTAATATAACTCAAAATATTTTAAAGAAAGGGATAAAAATCCTATATCAAATCCTATGATGCAGAAGATAGTAGAAAGTGGCTTGGTTTAAGCTATGGCCTTTGACTTGGCTGTCCAATGCCCTAAATTAGTCCTTAAATGCATGGATAGATATGAAACTCAGAACAAGTGCATTAAGACTACATATGGCAATGTTTTGCTACATAACAATAGACAAACCCTAATGTCTATAATGAGAATTCCACCCAAGGAACCATACTCTGACCTTAGTATTACTTCTTCCTATGGCTATTTTTCATTAAATAAAGTAATTTACAAGAGTGTGATTGTTAGAAATTGGCTTTTGAAATTCCAAAAAGGGGGTTCAAGACTACTTAGACCATTAACAAGAAATCATATGATTCTAGAAGTACAAGTTATTATAGTATTACTACATAGACTAAAAGGCATTGCTCATGCATATTATTGGGAAGACTAGATGTACTTCTTCATATAGGTGATCCTCCAAGGAGAGTAATATTTAGATTGGGTAGAAATTGCATTTGAAAGTTTTTCATCAGGGTTTAAGTAATTATTTGGGAAATAAAGAGTTTTATATGTCTTCATACCTCTTCTATTGCTTGGAATCTACAAGACAATGGGTAGGATTACTACATGCACCCTTGGCTAAAGATAGTAAAATTTATGAAGATTAATCACAGTTATAAATGAATAATTGCTATGAGCATTATAGGAGAGTCAATGATGTTTTTACTAGGAAGATGACTTTTGAATTGTCAAATAACATTAATAAAAGGTTGTCTGATGAAGCTATGCAATTAATCAACATTTATGGTAGTTTCTTCACTCAATTTTCTAAGTTCATTTATATCAGAGTTGGGGGTTTTGATGGTGAACCTTTAAGGTTAACTAAATATGTTTTTGACCAATTTGTGTTAATAAAAGTTTGTAGACAATTAGCATATGTAGATAAAAATTTCCCAATGAAAAAGAAATCTGGTATATCTTTTCCTATTAAACTTGGGAATTATTCAAGCAAGTCAACTTCTGATGCTTTGAATTTAGAATTGGATCTTAAGAAATTCAATTTTCAATACTTCACAGCCAGATCATAATTTGACAGCAAAGGTTTTTCTAGAGATAACTTGGATCTTAGAACAGGGTTGTCACATATTCCTCAATTGGAGGATTATTGGGAGGATTGTTCAGATGAATTTAAAGTAAAAAAAAGACTATGGTCCAGGTTCTCCTTAGGGAAAATTATTACCCTCAATTTAAATATGGACATTTTTAGAATTTTTGACAATGATGAATAGGTAACTAATCCATAATTTGAGCAAATAAAATAATCACCTATTCCAAAAATTGACTAAGAGAAAAATGAAGAAGATAGAATTAATGTTAAGACCCTCCCAATGATAAGGAGAACTGAGAAATGGTTGAGAGAGTAAAAATTGGGGGGAGTTTAAAACATAGCTTCCCAACAATGTACATCAATAATTGAATCACCATTCCCAATAAGCTCCTCTAATTCACTTATTGCTATTTGTGATGCAGGTACTTCTAGAGCAAAAATTGGAAGGGATCATGTCATCAAAGAATTTGAGAAGGCCCTTATAACTACTCTACCTCCTCATGCCACTAGATTAAGGAACCAAATCAAGAGAAAGAGTTAGATTTTTGAAAAGGTAATTGTGGATTTGAATTCTAAAGAAGATTCAGGAGAAACCAAAAGTGATAAAGAATCTAGTTCACTAATGGTAGAAGAGGTTAGTTCAAATCAACAGATAATGATACCTTTTGATTCTACCAAACTAATGATTGTTTCAAATGTACCTTTTAATCAACCAAACCCTGATAAAGAAGCCTCAACCTTTGCACCCAAGTGGCTAGAAAGCTCAATCAGCAATAAAAGGAAAGTAGTACCATTTTCTTTGCCCTTGGAGGATATGGTGAGTAAATATTTAGGGAAAACTCTTAAATCAAAAAAGTTAAAAATAACATCTAGGGTAGACATCAACCCTAATATAGAGAATTGGAATGCAGAAATAGCTAGGCCAAGAACCAATGAAGAAGTTCAAGATCTTATAGTTCAAGATTTTACAATTGAAAAGGTGGATCTTGGGACTGCATCACGTGCCACAGATGTGCATCACCTTGAATCATTCACTAAAAGGATAGTCAATAAAAATTGGAAGGACAAAAAAGATAAAAAAGAATGAAAACATACTATGTGGTCAATGGTAGAGTACATTGACACCATTCATAGTCCAAATCTACAACCAATCTCCTAAATACCCATGTTTTTTTATCCAAATTCACCTATCAATCAAAGGATGTTGGACTAGATACATAGAGGCAAGATGGTTACCAGGATATTTGATAATTGGTTGGATAGCATCATTTAGAAAGGTACATAATTCATCCATAAATTAAAGAGTGTATATGATATAACCACAATTACTGTTGAAGATTTGAAGACTCACAATGCCTTGTGGATAAAATATGAAGAAAAATGGATGAGCATGATGAACTAGATTGATGAAGTACAAAAGTATGGAATAACAAAGTTTTTGTCAGAGAAGAACTTGACAAGTTTGGATGAAGATGTACTATATGTAAGTAATAAAAATATTGAATGGAGAAATTCAGTATCCCGACAAGGATGAATGGAAATCATAAAAATTATCAAGGAAATAACTGAATTCATTTAGTCATTACAACATGATCTATAGATTATTGATATAAAATACATAAAAGATGATGGAAAACCAAAAAAAGACATCAATATTATGATCCAATCTTTTAGGGAAAAGATCAATATCATTAAATAAAGTGACAAATTATCAACTAAATATTTTTCTCATATTTCAAAGGTATATTCACTTCTTTGTCACTACATCAACACTCTCCCAGAGCACACAGAAAAGATGGATAAAATTTAGAAGGAAGAAAACATTTGGAAAGCAAGGATAAAACACGTCGGCATTCTCAATCTTATAAAAATTTAGGAGTTTGTTATGACGTTTCAAGAATGGAAATCTCAACATGTCTACCCAACCAAATAGAGCAAATCTAGAGATCTTAATCCGTCACTTTAGAAATGATTTTACTTACATAAGTTTCTTTTATTTAGTTACTCAGTTGCTTTTCTATTCAAAACTTGATTTTTAAGTGAATTTGTTTAAAAACTAAATCCTGTATGGGTCAGAGTTACTTTAAATTTGGTTTATTTTGACAGGTGGATTAGTTATGGAAACTATATTTATTTTTTTATTTGTAAAAAGAGAACACAAAATAAAAGGAAAAAAGAGAGAAATTTTCAAAATTGGACCACTGTTAATGACAATATATGTGATGTTTGTCTAAAACATTTTTCATCTATGAATGAAAAGGAGAATTAATTGTTGAATACTTAGATCTGTGTGTTTGTGTATTTGAAATTAGGTTTTCTATGTGAAATCTTCTTTTATATAGTAATTACTCTTCCATTAGATAATTCATTATATGTGTTTTATCCTTTTACTAGTTCAGCTATATATATGTTTATCTATTTAATCATTATTGAAAATAGAATCTGTGTATTCTATTATCCATTACTATTATAAAATATTGAATTCATAACATGATGATCTATGGATGTTAATCTACCTTTAAAACACTTTCTAGTTAAAAGCGTATCTAAATATTTGAATTCATTGAAAATCTTAAAGGGAGTTGTACCTTAATTCAGAGTGAAACTAGTCTTAATAGTTCACCCATTTGTTGTTTCACTTATTTTTTATTGAAATAAGAAGAGTATGGAGTCAAAATTAAACATTTATTTTTAGATAAAGACAAATCTATTAGCAAATAGATCTAAAATTAAATTATAAACAACTTGTATCTAATTTAAAAGAGCTTATAGCCATGATAGCTAGGAAAAGTGTCTCCAGAGAAGATGTAGAGCTATATCTAACCTTAGATGTAGAAGGATTAGTTTTCAAGGATACATAATTTGATGCCACAACTTTAAATATTGGGGATAATAATTGGTTGAGCTTATTTTGGACCATTGAGAACCAATAGCCCATCATGAGATAAGAAGAGAACAACATATCATCTAAAAGGCTTTGCTACGACATAGTTGACATTCAAATGATGACTCTCCATTATGTCTCAACAAAACCTAAGGTAATTCATTATATATAAACTATCTCTCCTATTTTTGAAGAGGGTAAATTTGATAAAGGCATGTTAATCACTGAGAATACTCATAGAAATATATCTTATATCTCTACCATAACATTTTAAAACTATTACAAACTACCTAAACCCAAAACAAACCAAACCACAATCAATAATTAGGCCAAAGATAATGACTTGAAGACCATCCTTTCCCTATGGTTATATTTTAGAAATTAGGTGTTTGCAGATTTAAATGGAAACATTCCCATTAGTTAATCTAGACCTAAAATAAGAATGATCATGACTTTGATGAATAGGTTATGTGCAAATTTAACCACCACATATGTAGATAAGATTTTAGTTCCCTTCGTATATTTTATGGTTGAGAAATATCGCACCCCTCCCCTTGGTGAAGTGGTCATCACTTGTTTGAGTAGGAATATCTTTGTAGTCAAGAAGAAAATCAAGAATTAATTCTACATGATGTCATACCTTTTAGATGCCTTACTTGATACCATGAAGATCCTCAACCTAAGAGAATGGTCACCTTGTGGGAAACAAATAATCTCTCAATATTATTCAAAATTGTAGATATTCAAATACAGGAACCATATCCAATTCATATGTGACTATGTTTATCCATCCCTATCCAAAACCATAACTTGGAATCCAATGCCAAGGTTGGCCCCTTGACCAAAAATTTAATTAAGGCCATGGGAGACATCTAATTGTATCTATATTTCACAATCATCAATGTTTAAGGAACATAATGCCTCACCCTTGATTACCAGTCCATGTGCCAAACAAGTTAGTTAAATAGGAGGCACCTTACCAAATGTGTAATAGAATAAATGGTTTGTGTAAAACCAAGAGGAAGGGACTGCTTCATAGCTTCCCCTTAACCATTAAAAGGATTTTTTATGCTCAATGGGAAAACATTGAGGCTTCTTCTAAATAGAGGACCTATTTCAATCTCCAAGTGGATAATCTAAGGTAGTGGGATCCATATAGAAAGGTTAAAGGACACTTGAAATCTAAGGGAATAAATGTACCCTATGATCATCAACCTAGTTCTTTTGACCCCATATATACAAAGGCCTCTTTATTCTCTGAGGTCACCTTTAGGTTAAAAAATCACAACATCAAACTAGAGTCCAAAATGCAAAGCGATAAAAAAAGGGATGATGACAAATGGTAATTGGGGCCAAGGCAGTACCA
Organism: Torreya grandis; assembly: GCA_037957365.1. NCBI lineage: Eukaryota > Viridiplantae > Streptophyta > Pinopsida > Cupressales > Taxaceae > Torreya > Torreya grandis. Next base: position 2,580,955 of record JARHVA010002129.1, on the reverse strand, counting down.
TTCACTAAATGGTAAACCTTTTAAACCTCCACCAACCTAGTTACAAACTGAATCTAGACCTAAGGAATAACTTAACTAAAGGATAAAGGAGAGACGTAACTATGAAATTACATCTTACTCAACTCAAATAGAGGAGAAAGGATCACCAATGGAAGAAATCCATGTGGTAGCACTAGACCCTAGTGAAATAATTGAATATTCTATAGAATTTCTATCATCATCCTATGAGTCTGAGGATGAAGAAATAGAGGTGTCTAAATAATAAAATGGGAAGGAAGTGTTGGACCTAGTTCTCATAAACCCCCTAAATGAAAATATGAATTGGCCATTATCCTAGTGAATGCTAAGAGGCCCAAGGTGACCTTCACTCATCCTTTGAGTGAAGTTAATATCTTTAATGAGGAAAACTTGATTTAGGGTCCAAACATTCCATAATGGTTCATTTATGGAAAATTGTAAAGGGTGCCTACCATGCACCATCCTTTGGCATTGGTGTAAGCAACCAATATTCTAGTGCATGAGGAATCCAAACCATGGGTAATTGCATTATTAAAGGAGGAAGAGAAAATAATGATTCTTCTAGGAGAATAAAGTAGAACACAAATGAAGACCCTAACTCCCAAAGTGATAAAATATTCAGTTGGTGTCAAGTTTGACCGAACCATTGTTAGTTTGTAGAAGGTAACTAAGAAGAAAGCCATGATTGGTGGAGAATAATTCACTTTCTAAAAATTGGAACCTTTTGAAGGATTGACCCTAGTTGGAGGACAAAAGCCTGAAGAAGATCCAATATTTGAATAAAATTTCATTTAAGTGGCTCAAGCTCAAATAGATTAATTATAGATAATGATCAAAGGCATCCTCTATTAGAACAATAACATAAAAGAGTAATCCATCTTGTCAATTAAAGAAGATAGGTTAGGTAATTTGAAGACACCATGACTGATTTATTTAATTCTTTAAAATTAGTCAAAACCAAGAAGGATGCAATAAGCAAAAAAAGTACTAAGGCTATAGGCCAAGTTGTCCAATGGCAAGCTTCAAGCTACCAAGTAAAGGTTTTGATCAAGGTATTGACTAAATATCAAATCCCTAAATTTAAGATAGTTAGCCTATCCCACCACATTATGGTTATGGATATATTAATTGATAATATCAAGTCCTTGAGGATCTAGTCTAAGTAGATGGAGGACATCTCTAAGGACCTCAAGCAATAAGAAGATAAAATGTTACACATTTTGGATAGCTTTAACAAGGAGCCTACCACACTTAGTCCTTTGGGTCTAATAATTTATGAGGAGTTCAATCATAGAACTACTTAATTCATGCAATAAGTAAGGAATCAAGGATAAGGGAAAATAGGGGCTGATGAAAAGAAGGTTATGGGCATGTTCTTATCATCAGAGGAGAAGATAGTAAATTCTAGGGGCATCAAGAAAGATTTGGAAAGGGCTAAGATGTATCTCAAGGGCCTATAAGACCAAGAAAAATAATTATTCATGAGACTTATCATTTATCTCCAACTTATCAAGGAACAACATTATAGAATGAAGAACTTGTAGGGGAAGCAAAAGACTGTGATAACATAAGGGTCTCCACATTGGATAAGATGGGAATATTATTTTCTATTTAGGATTATATAATTTTTAAAATGGAATATTCTTTTCTAAAGGCATGTGCAACTTGTAAATCACATTTCTTATAAGTCAATCCATTGGGGAAAGTCTAGTGTATTCTAGAACATTTATGGAAAGGATAACTATCCTAATACTTGTACTTTTGTAATTGGATATAACTAAATAACATGCTTCCTTACATCTTATAAAAGGAGCATTATAAATTATATAAAGGTGGGAGTTATTAGAGCTAGGAGCTAATTGTAACTTTTGATAAATTAATATAAGCAAGTCATTCTACAAACTTTATCCAAATTTGCTTATGTCTTTGGTTATCTTGGCTTCTCTCTCACTTGTTTGTTCTAATTTCCAGATTTGAATGGTTCTTATGAATTCTTGATGTGTACATTTGAATGCATAACTTTTAACTCATGTAAATGCTAGGTTGATTAAAATCTTTTAGGTTCATTTTGTTTGCTTACTCTTCTTGCATTTGGGCTAATGTTGTTTTCTTATAGGGGTAAATCTTTAAAGTGAAATTGATTCTTATTTGCATTATTTCACACCATCCTTAGATGTTTACTTGATGTCTAATAGGATTTGAGCTTATTATAATTCATGTCATACATTGGTTAAGTGCATGCCTGGATGATATTTGAATTTTGTCATGATATTTGGAATGAAGATCAACATCTCTTCTTTGCCTTACCTTTCCTTTTGATCATTTTTAATCCAAATAATTCTAGCTTACTTTTCATTATAAATACATGTCTTAGGTTAGTTTTTATATTACTTATTGATCATAATTCACCATTCTTAGCATAGCATAATTTATATCTTGCATAGGCTAAATTTTGGCCAAGGTGGCTCCCAACCACCAAACATTATAAATATTGTGAAATAGTCCACTTGCTTTAGCTCTACTTCATCGATCGATAACAAGATTATCAAAACCTATAACTCATGCACTAAATTCTTAGAATTCTAAAATGATAAGTGTTCTTGAACACTCTTGACACATGTGGCACATATTTAGGCATCAACACACCCCTAAGTCTATAAGATTGTATAACTTATAATACTCTCATACAACCCACATATTATTATAATGGATTAAATATAATAGTTGTGCATTATACATCATCAAATTTTATACCATGCAATTATATTATCTTGGGGTAAATTAAAAAATCAATATTCAATGGAGAAATGAAGCGAGTCTCTCAAAATTGAATTTTTCATCAAATTTTACATCATGCAGCTATAATGTCTTAGGGTAAATTGAAAAATCCATATTCATGAAGAAGTGAAGTGAGTCTTTAAAAAATCAATTTTTACAAAATCATAGATTGATATTCAGTTCCAAAAACATGTGGCCCCAAAATAAAGATGAGGTTACAAATTGTGTGTCATGGATAAATGGAATTATAACAACTAAAGCTATGTAACCTATAGTTATTTGAGCTAAAATTTAACCACCACTACAACAAACCTAATTAGGATTAGAATGGGTGACCTAAAAATTCTAAGTTAATTCATTTATTTATATATTTCATTCCCCTAATTTTAATCAATATATAAATAAACATAACTAAAACCTTAAAATAAAAAAACCTACACTTGGAATTTTTATTCAAAACCCAATTTTTAGTCTTATAGACTCATTATTTTCCTAGTTTGAAATTAGTAATAGCTTAGTGATTAGACCTTCAAATATTCTCTTATCTTCATCACATTGAACTTCTTTGTTGTGATCTCTTATTCCTCTTTTCCCCATTTTTAAGGTTTTTGTCTTTGGATTCAAACAAAAAGTCCTTTTCTTATTCTCTATAATGGAATAAACCATGAAACCTTGAATTTTTCACCTTCTATGTAAAATTCACCACATAATATCTTCCTTATGAATAGAGAGTCCAAAATTAATAAAGCACTAGTAAAAACCAAAACCCATTCATAGTTCTATCAGCCATGCTAAAATAATAGGATTGTTTATCTTCACCATGTGAACCCCTCTTTTAGGGGTTTTACACCCTTTATACAATTCTGAACACTTATACAATTCAAATAAACTCACTGATTTATTTTGGATAATACTTAATTTTAATTATCTCTTATAAATTATTAATTTAATTGAGACCAAAATACTTTCACATAATTATTAATAATCCATTCGTGTCCTACACCCATTATGTCCAAACAATCTAGTAATACCTATAAATCCACCATATGGGATTCATTTAATCATGATAAACCCATAAAATTTCATGTTAAAAACATGAATTTCATGCCTTGTTCATTACCTTCAAAATTATTTCCCAACAAATCAAAGAGATGACTGTGTAGGCAACCTAAGGATATGATTATGCAAGTAAGTTATAGACAAGGGTTACAAGACTATTAGATAAATTACATGGATAAAAAATAATCATCATGATCATGAAAATTATTATCACCATACTTAAATATAGATGAACATAAAAAATAATGGATGGAAAAACCTATGTAATAAATACTAAAATAAATGCAATCTAAACAACCATTAATAAATCAATGCTATGTGAGTGTGTGAGTGTTCTCATATCACTCTACCCACCCCCAACTATCATGATATTCTACCTTTTCCCCTATGATGATCTTCCTTAGGGTTATACTAAGATGGAAGGAATGAACTATCATGTATCCACATCAACTAAGGAAAAGGGGTAGTTAGTCCCCTCTCATATTTATATATCATGACATTTAAAAATAAATAACTTTTAATTAATGCATCATATGTAACCATACTATCTTAATTAATATATATAATAATCAACATAATTCATATATTTTATATAATTGAAAATAATTTTATAAATACATATTAATATATAATAATCTAAGAAAGATTAATTATAGTAGTGTTGAACTCAAAAAACCCCTGTAATAATTATTAGCTTCAAATAATTAATGTCATATTATTTTTTCATTAGGTTAGAAGTGGATGTAAGATCCTTCCCCTCTTGTAAAATTCATCATCCTAATTATGTTATTAATAAATGAAAATAACATCATTTTTTATAAGTTCAATATATTTAATCAAAATAAATGTGGAAACGGTCTATGAAATTCCTCATAATCTTCCAAAGTGGCACTATCTCAAGAATATTGGTTCCACTAGACATTACATCTATCCACTTCTATATTACACAAGTTAAGCTCGTGTGTCTCAATTATTATAAGATGATTTATTGTTAACACTCATAGATCTATTACATGTAAAGAATTCAAATCAATCAAATGTGAAGTATTAGCCACATATCTCTTCAAATAAGACACATTAAAAACAATATAAATCTATGCAAGTGCTAGTGGAAAATCAATTATTATATATGCAACAAAGGTTTATCACTTCCAAAATATTTAAAGGTCCCACATATCTAAGTGTCAAATTATAATATTTTCCAAAATTAATTGAAATTTTTTGTGTTTAACTTTTAGAAAAACTTTATCTCTAGATGAAAACTAAATTGTATTCCTTTTTAAATTAGCATAACTTTATTTTACCTATCATTTTCTTCAACCAATATTTTTAAATCAATCCTTACCTATTCTTCCATTTTTGTAAGTATTTCATACCTAAAAATTATTATATCTTCTAACCTATGCCATCTTATAGGTGTTCTACATTTTCTATCATATAAGGATTGAAATGGTGTCATTTTCTATTATATCTTCTAACATAATCATTACTTATGTATACCATCTAAATCTAAGGGAATATACCATTATATTATATTTTCCATTTATGTAATGTATATAAAAGTCAAAATATAAACTAAAATCAATGAAGTGCCTTTTTCAATAATTCAAGTTGGTTTGGTGAAGATATACTTAATACCCAAGTTGTCAGTCTTGAGATCAAAGGATTTTCCTAATAGGTAATGCCTCTAAACCTATAATGTATGCACTATGGACTATAATTCTAGATCATGAGGGCATTATTTACTTCATACAACTTAATATTATAATTTTTTTAATCTAACACTTAGCTTTCTTGTAACATTACTATTCCTAAACCCTCCCTATAAGCATTCGTTACCACAAAAAATGGCCATTTAGATCATAAACATGCAACATTGATATAGAGGTAATCCTTTTTTTCAAGATTTAAAATTATTTTTCACACTTATTTTTCCACAATAAATGTTTTTATTTTCTTTGAAAATAGGTGACGAGGTTAAATTTATTGGAAAAGTTAGGTACAAACTTCTTATATTAACCTAATAGACCTATACAGTTATGCATCTTATGAACATTCTTTAGTTTTGCCCATCCCATGATAGCTTTTATTTTTATGGAT
>JARHVA010002129.1:2545000-2572500 GCA_037957365.1 Torreya grandis | reverse complement strand
GATTATCATGTTTCTCCTCTTACTCTTCATCCTCAATAGGCCCATGGAATTATTGTTCCAATGTTGTTATTATGTCTCATGTTTTAGTTAAGATTATGAATATATGATCAATCTTAATATCTTGTTCTATTGCTAATTTATTAAGATCGGGTAGCTAATACTAATTAGATACATCCTTATTAGCATTAGCTCTTTAGGTTTAGTAAGGAAAACATATATCAACACTAGTGGACTTGTTTGGTCCAAGAGTTTGAACCTACACTCTAATAACACATGTTATAACCCAACTAGATTGCTTTCAAATATTAAAAAAAAATTGTCTTTTATTTTTTATCTATAATATCAAATTACTATTCATATTTTAAAATTAATATAACATATCCATTTCAGATTCATATGATTCTTTAAAATCAATACTAAGGTTAATTAATAAACAAAAGTTTTTTGCGTAAAGTAATAACATTAAATTAAGTATAAATTCCAAATATAAAAAATAAACTCCTTGAGACACATACAATACAACAATGTAAGGATTTCAAAAATATGATACTATTAGTCATAACATATTGTACAACAAGATGTAATAATGTCTGCATGAGTATGTCAATAGACTTAGGTGTAATGATCAACAAAACATAACATTACTTACACAATAATACTTTTGAGCAATGAAATTTAGATCTAGATTAGTTTATTAGCCATGAGTAAGAATCAATATTGGTTCAAATTAGTTGTAAGGAGGGACAACATCATCTAGGAAATTTACTTCCAACCACAAACCAACACTCTCACACAACCTCTGCATTGGGAGTGCCGCTTTCATTCATAAAGGGGAAGATAATGTAATGATAATGTAGGCATATAGAACCACCTGAGAACAAATGTGTAAGTACAATCACTATTATATGTAGCTAGTCATATATACCCCAGGTATGCCTATACCTAATGTGACCTCAAGCAAACATTTAAATAATGAATAATAATTGAAAAAAATGTATATAGCTATAACATCACTTTGGCCAAATAATTTACAGTATCCATAACTAAAATAGTTAAGGTCATTATATGTATAAGCATTACTCTCTACTTTAACACTTAATCACCAATATGATTCTTGCTAGACTGATGATAAGTGACATACAACCAATAATCCTACCTATCATTTTTAATTACTCTATAAAGGAGAAATATTTTTGACTATACATGGTTATTAAGATATTACATTATATTTATAATCACATCTAACAATCTTTGAGTGATGGGTGGGAGCAGTGGAGTAGTGGAAAATTTGAATGGCAGTGATGGGCGAGAGTTAGGGGATCCATGTATAGATGTTTCCCTAATGCAGACTCCAAGTAATGCAACTACCTAGGTCAAAGCTTTAAATAATAAGAAGTCAATATATAAGGAGTCTATTCAAGGCCCATATAAATCGGTTCCCCTTCCCAATATTGGTAAACATCAAGTCTTGTGGGCAAACCTAGTTTTGAGAGATTGGTATCACCTTGCTTCTCTTGAATATATTCTTTTGTCCACATGGGATTATAATGAGGTAATTTTATAGGTCATAAATGGTATTATTGATAATATCAACTCATCTCTTTCAAATTACCTTTTAGCCAAGTTTAATGCTTGTTGCCCTAATATTGACTCCTTCCAGAACTAGGCTATTCTCAAATGGAAACCCAAAGGTTAGATGGACATTATTGCTATGCCTCAAAAAAATTCTTGATTAATTTATCCCTTATTGAAGAAACTCTTAGGACCCTAATGGGTGGCCCATGATTTATGGGAAAATCCATTATGTATCTTTGTGAATGGAAGGCAGGCCTTAATCTTAGTTTCTCTATTTTTGAAGATATTCTAGTTTAGATCAATCTCTTAAAACTTTTGCTAGAATTTTGGGCTCTAGAAGTTATTCTCAACATAGCAAGGGCCCTCAGTTAGCCTATTTTTATTGATCTAGTCACTCACCTTAGAAGGTGCCTACTGGTAGCCAGGGTTTGTATCTTCATTCCTATTGACAAACCTTTGATACATTCCATCACACTCAAATCCAAATATGTCTTTTAGACATAGAAGATCATATTTTATAGGTACTTAGATATTTATCAGACATGTGACATCCTCATCCATTATTATAATGCTAGTCCTTTCCTCAAGAAGCCTCCATTACCCCCCTCCTCGACCTGGGTTAAGAAACCCCCCCCCATCTTCGTTCCCCCTCCCCTCAACTCTTGTATCCATCTTCACCCCCCTCCTCCCCTATTGTTTCCCATTCTTAGGGTCTTCTTCCCCTCCCCTCATCCCTTCCTCCCTCTATTCCACCCATCCTTCTTTTCTCTCCCTCTTGATCCTCCCCTTCCACTTGGCCCCCCTCCCCCCTCCTATGTCCCCCTCCTCTTCCCTCCCTCCCTCCTCCCCCCATCCTTCCCCTCATATTTTTTCCCCCCTCCTTCCATCTAGTCCTCCCCTTCATTTTGACCCCCCTCTTCCCTCCTAAGTCCTCCCTCCTCTTCCCTTCTTCCCTCTTCCCCCCACCCTTCCTCTTATATTTGTCACCCTCCTTCTCCATCTATATATCTCACCAACAAAGGGAAGTCATCATGAGTCTTATGTACACTCAATATTTGTATTCCCCCTTATTGTCCTCAACCTTCACCTCTTCCCCCATTCTACCCTCCTTCACCCACCATACTCCCTCTTTACAAGATCTTTTGCTCAAGGTTGCTTTTGCATATCTAGGTATTTCTCCTTCTCCCCACCACCCCTCTTTAGTTCCTCTCTCCCCCATTTCCACCTATCCCTTACCTTGTGTTTCATCTTTGATTAGCAATGATCTGATGCTTTTAGAGGTCCCTACCCCTTCTTTTCCTCAAGGTTTTAGATGTGAACCAAGATGTCTCAATTTCTCAGAAGGTCAAAGGTTTATGGATTCTTTAAGGGAAAGAGATAGTCCTTCCTAGGATGAGGAAAAATGGGCTAATGTGCACAATAAGAGGGGTAGGAAGAAAGCATAATAGGGAGTGAACAAAATCAAAAGGTAGACCCACTTCCCAAAACTCTCTCTAAGAGGAGACAAATAGATAGGTAGCCAAAGGAACATAGATGACCCTATGCCACTATCCTAATATTAAGAAATGAAAGTTATCTCCTAGGACATAAGGGGAATAAATAATCCCACTAAATAAAGAATAACTCATAATCTCATTTTAAAACATAAAATAGACATTTTTCTACTACAAGAAACCAAGATGACTATTGAGAAACTCAAGAAGGTTAAGTCTAAGATCTAGGAAAGTGCTTTTTATAGTTACAATAGTGTTAGATGTGCATTGATGGGTCTATCAATTTTATAGGACCCTGTTACCTTGAAGGTAGTTCATATCCTCATTAAGGATAACCATATCTCTGTTATCTTTATAGATGTATGATAAAAGATGTCTTGGATTACCATAAATGTCTATGCCCTGAATTCAAAATCTGAAAAGAAGTTATGGGATGATTTGAATGTTATTAAAAAAAATTAGTAACTTGGATTGGATGGTTGTAGGATATTTCAACTCACCTTTATTCCCAAGGGAAAAAAAGGGGGGATCCATTTCAACCATGCCAGTATGGAAAATTTGCATGATTTCATCTTTAGTGCTAATCTCCATGATGTTGAACTCAAAGGTAACTAGTTTACCTAGTCAAATAGAAGGCTTGGTGACAATCATATTCAAGTAAGACTAGATAAATTCTTAATTGCTATAAATTGGATATAATCTTTCTCTCCTTTTATCTCAACTCTCCCAAGGATTGGTTCTGATCATTATCCCATTCTATTCCAAAGCAACATAGTCTTTAAAAATAATTCCATTCCTTTTAGATTTGAAAGAATGTGGTTATCCAATTATACTCTGGAAGGTCATATTAAGGAGTAGTGGACTACCAACTTTCAAGGAACAACCATGTTCATCCTGGTAATGAAACTAAGGCATGTCAAAAATATGTTTAAAATCTAGAATAAGAATGTGTTTGGGAATATTTTTATTCAAAAAAAAAATTATTGAAGAAGAAATCCACAAGGCTAATTTGGAAATTTTGGATGCAAGCTATTCTGATGAACTCCACATGAAATAAAATGATCTCCTTAGTAGTTTTCACATTCTAGAGGCCAAATAAATGTATTGGTGACAAAGATCTAGAAAACTGTGACTTAAAGAAGGAGACAAAACACTAAATTTTTCCACACCTCTACATCCAAAAACTAGCAATGAAATATCATCATGAAAATTCAAGGCAAAGATGGAACTTGGTTCAGGAAGGAGGATGAAATAAATCAATATTTGGTAAATTTTTTCAAATCTCTACTCTCCCATTCCTCTTCTCAAGATTTTAGTCCTGAGGATCAAATGGTCAAACTTTTTAGCAGGGTCCTTACACAAGAGGATAATGTTTCAATCCTCAAACCCCCTTTGGATAAATATATCAAGGCTATCATTCTCTCCATATAATGGGACAAGGCCCCTAGGCCTGATGGTTTCCCTCCTTTATTTTTCAATGTTTTTAAGGACACTATTAGTCATGATGTTTGTTTGGCTATTACCAATTTTTTCAAAATTGGATCCATATTATAGGATTTAAATAACACATTTATTGTCCTAATTTCCAAGAAGCAAGGTGCATCTAAGTCATCATATTTGAGACCCATTAGCTTGTGCTCCACTTTCTATAAAATTTGTTCCAAAAGTCTTACCCTTAAAATCTAGCTTGTTCTCAACAAAATAATAGCAAAGTAGTAAGGTGTTTTTATCTTTGACAGATTAGTTTTTGATGAGATCATTATGATTCATGAAACCATCCACTCAATTTCTCATTCATATCAGTAAGGTATGTTTGTAAAACTTGATATGAAAAAAGCCTATAATCAAGTTTCTTAGTTTTTTCTTGACAACATTTTGATAAAAATTGGGTTCAATTCTCGAGTTAGAAAATTAATTAATACCTATATTCACAACTATTTATTCCTGGTTTTAGTTAATGGAGTACCCAAAGTTTTTTTTTTGGATAGAAGATGGTTAAGATAGGGGTATCCTCTATCCCCCTACCTCTTTATCATCTTGGTAGAGGCCTTAAGTTGACTTATCTCTGTAGCCAAATCTTCCAATATTATCAAGGGAATCACTTATGCCCCAAACACTAATCTCATCACTCACCAAAAATTTGTTGATGATAAAATAATGATGGGAGAAGCCTCGATCTCTGAATCCAAATGTTTCAAGAAGATTATTGAGATGTATGAAGGGGTTTCTAGTCAAAGTGTGAATTTCAATAAGATCTCTATTTTCTTCATTAACAATCCATCAGATCTCCAATCTAAATTCAATAACATTTTGAGGTGAAATTTTTCAAATTTACCATCTAATTACCTTGGCATCCTTCTATTTGAGGGCTCCTAAATTTTTCTTTCTGGATTCCCTTCATCGATAGGATGTAGAAGAAGTTGGCTAGTTAGAAAGGGAACATCTTAACTCAAGCTAGTAAAGTCCAACTTATAAATAATTCCCTTCAAATCATAATAATTTATTTCATGTCCATTTTTGACATTCTAAAATCTATTGCTGACAAGGTGGAGAGTATCCATAAAACCTTTCTTTGGAGAGGTTGAAAAGATAAATTTAGATTTTCACTCATTTCTTAGGACCATGTCTACCATCCTATTTCCTCTAGAGGCATGGGACTAAGAAGGGTTTCAACCATGAACCAAGCCTTTCTAGAAAATCAAGGCTAGAGAGTGCTTACAAAGGAAAACTAATGGACCAAAATTATCAAGGCCAAATACCTCTCCTTGTGTGAAGCCTAGATCCCCTCTTTTTCCCTTAACTTTGAAACATCTAAATTTGGTCATCCCAAGAAAATCTTAGGCTAAAGGGGTGGATAAATCTCTCATAAAATGGTCTCCCCCATTCCTTAGTGGGTTAAATTAAATTTTAATGGGGTGGCAAAGGTCAATCCTAGCCTAGCTAGGGTGGGTGGTTTGATTAGGGACTCTTCAGGAAATTTCAAAGTGGCTTATGTAGGGCCTCTTAGTATTCAAACCAACCATGTTTTAGAAGCTTCGGTGGCCTTGTGGGGAATTGAATAGTTATTTAAACTAGGTTCTCAATTTTTACATATAGAAGGGGACTCAATGAATATCATTAATTTCCTTAAGGGCCTATTCCTATCTTCCTATAACATTTCAAGAATAATCAATAATGCTAAATCCCCTCTCAACCAATTCAAAGGAGTTGTCATTGATCATGTTCATAGAGAAGGAAATAGGGGTGTTGATTGCATTGCAAATATTAGGGTCCATAGACGTGATTACATCACCTAACATGATGAATTTTTGAATGACATCATCCAAATTGTCAACAAGGAAAAGGGACTTGTCATTTAATGTCATGATGTTAAATTCTTTTAAGTTTAGATTATGGGTTATGTGAAGGGATTTCCACATGTGAAGATATATCTCTTCTAAGGTGTGGCATGAGGGCCAGTCATCATACTCTTTCACCCATCTTGTGACTAATCATTATTCTACATGATTTTATTTTTTAATACTGCTCAGTGCTTCTCAAAACACCTAAAAAAATAACAACAAAGTTAAAGTGAAGATGGCCAGTGATAGAGATCACTTAAAACTAATTTCTTATTTTGATATCAAGAAAAATGATCATGTCTAGAAAAAAATGGTTAAAGGGGGGCTAGCCCCATTCATAGAAAGGCTAGTAGGGCATGACACATTATTCTCAAGGTATTTTTCCTATGGTTGGAATGATCATGAGGTGAGAATGCATGGGTTAAAGATTAAAATAATAGAAGAGTTGATAGTTGAGACAATGTGTATGGAATGCCACAAAGTGAAGGCATTCAAAGATAAGCACCGTAAGGAAGAACTCATGTAGATTTTCTTTAGGAAAGAAAAGGAGAAATACAGGCCAAAAATTTTGTCCAACAAAGGCTACATGTGCATTGATTTGCCAAGGAAATGGCTAGAGGTATGTCTCCAAATAATGTGGTACATCACTTTGGAAGGTAAACACGCCATCCTCTAATTGCTTCACTTCCTACTTTAAACCATTTCAAGGGGCATCTCATTAGTATCCCCTTCTTTTTATTATAATCATTGGAGGTTTCTATTTTAAATTTCAAGAAGAACCCTGCCATGGATCTTATCCACTAGGGCCTCATTTTTATATTGATTAAAAGGGGGAACTATTTTAGTCCAAGAAAATTTATGAGGCTTTTTATATTAACAATGACAAGGAGTTGGTGGTGGAGAGTACACAATCCTCAACTTCTGAAGAGGAGAATCAAGGAAAGTAGTTGGGGGCTTCTAGCAATCAGGTTTAGAATAATAAAATTGATCTTAGAAGCTCCTCAAAATTTAATAACGAGTTGAATCTAATAATTTTTCCTTATAAATTTACCTTAATGTTTAGCTTCAAAAATTATAGATCATCAAATTTTATATCATGCAGCTATAATGTCTTGGGGCTATTAAAAAATATATTCGAGGGAGAAGTGAATTAAGTCTATCAAATTTCTAATTTTATGAAATAATATATTTAGATTCAATTCCAAAAATATAAGTCCCCAAAAGGAATATGAGGTTATAATTGGTATTTTATGGATAAATGGATTTATAGCCACTATGTCTATGTAACCTATATTTTTTTAATCTAAAAGATAATAACCAATGTGGAAAATTTGAATAGGATTCTAATGGGTACCATATAAGTTATAAGGTAATTAATTTGTTTATATGATTATATTCCCATATTTTAATTAATATATAAATAGAATAGAATAGAAACCTTAACAACAATAAACTTACACTCATGTTTTATATTCAAAACATAATAATCAATATTATGGACTTGTTACTTTCCTAGTTTGAAATTAGTAACATATTAGTGACTTATTCTTCACAAATTATTAAATCATTTATCTCCTCTTCATTTCATCCACCTCATTTATTTTTCCCTCTTATTCATATTTTCCCTATTTTTAAGTTTTTTTCCTTGGATTTGAATTAACAATCCTTTCTTTCTTATATTTCATGTAATAAATCATGTAACCACAAATTTTCTACCTTGTATGCCCACTTCACCACATATTATCTTAATTATTAAAAAATATCCCAATATCAATAGATTAATGATAAAAGACAAAACCCACTGTGCATTTCTATCAACCATTCCAAAAATATAATATTGTTTCTCTCCACCATGTGAGCCCCTATTTTAGGATTTTTAACTCTTGTTACACAACTAAAATCACATCTATAATTTAAATGCACTCATTGACTTATTTTATAGAAAACTTGATCTATATTATCCCTAATTAATGACTAAACATAATTACCCATAGATATGATTATGTAAGCAAATTATAGACATAGATTATGAGACTATCAAATAAATTACAATATATAAATCAACTGACATGATCATAAATATTATTATTACCATACTTAAAGATATATGAATGTCAAACATAATAGATGGAAACACATATGTAGTAAATACTAAAAATAAACACAATCCAATAAACTACTAATAAATTAGCACTACAATAGTATGTGAGTGTTCTAAAATCATTTTGTCTATCCCCAATTGTCATACTCTACCTTCTACCCTATTATGCTCTTCCTAAATATTCTACTATGAAGGAAAGAATTAATTGTCATGCATCCACTTTAATAAGAGAAAAATGTTAGTTGGTTTTAATCACCTAAAAGTCTTATTTGGATGATAAGAGTGTTTCTTGAGATATTTGATTCCTATCTTAGACCTAAACCTATCTTAGATCCTTTACCACACTTTTCAAGACATTATGTAGACTAGAGACATCTTTTATTATCCCAAACATAGTCCCAAGACAACATTCCTAGATCCTAACCTAGTATGCCTAGCAATCTACCAAGTGGACATTAGCGTCACACTAAGGACACCATAGCCACATGGTGATAGTGTCCCTAACTTAGTACTAGTGTCACTTGCCCTAACTCTCTCTAAAGGATAAATTTTAAAATGTCTGCCCATCTTAAGGTCATCCTAATTACATTTTATTATCCATATAAGATACATATCTCTATAAATATAAAACTATTTGATATCTATTCACTAGATGGAAAATAGATACAAAAGCCTGTCCAAATAAGAAAAAAGTTGAGAAAATTTAAGGTAATTGATCCCTATTCTACCCTACTTCTACATACTACCATCTACAATTTCCCTAAGCCCAATTTTAAAATATTTCAAAGCTCAAGCACACTCAAGGCATTCAAGACCACTCTCATTCTATAATTAACTTGCACTTATACCAAGCACTAGGTGGGAAAAATACATCAGGTTGGATCCCTCCTTAGAGTATTGGTATGTATGAAACACTCTTCATAATAGGGTGTTTAGGATGTCCATCCTATCCTACTAATGAACACACATTTTTATCTCATGCCATACTTGTTAGTAGGATTAAATTTTTAACACTAAAATAGATTTTCCAAGCACTACATAGAGTTCTAGGTTTCATGCACAAAGGGACATGACCCAAAAAATAGGCATAGGTACTCCCATAAAATAAGAACAATCTTTCAAAAAGGAAACTAGTGCCATTATGAGGGCACTACAGTAGTATGATACTAATATCTAGTTAGGGTGCTATTATCCAATGAATAATCAGTCCTAAGACCCTATTGATGAAACTTAGATTTGTCTAGAACTTATATCATCCATGACACTCACATTCTATATAAGTCTCTATTTATTCATATTTATTACTATTTTTATAAATTCAAAAGAAGTCAAAATCCATAATAAATCAATGGTTAATTATTACATATCATTTAACTAATTTAGACATCTCATTCCTTTAATCTATCTTAGGATTTACACATGTAAAACCCTAAAAGGTTAAATCATCTAGTGAACCCAACTTACTTTAAATATTTCCTTAAACCCTTGTTTACATTTTTTTTAAAATTGTGTAATAAATTAGGGTTACATACTTTTTTGGACAACCTAGTTAATTAAATCAATCTCATATTAGGGTTTAAATTTATTTAATTATAATTTACTTTTTTTTCAAAATAACCTTGGGTCAACAAAACTGTAATCCTAGACACACTTAGGGTTTGTATCCTTTTTCTATTTATAGTCAACTTTAAGATCCATATATCTTTTGATTTTTATTTCATATAATCATGATCATAATGACATAATAAATTAAAACATAAAATCACAATGTTACATATCAAAACATAAAATCACAACAAAATACATCCATAACTAGTAATTAAAAAATAATTCAAAGTTCAGATAAAATTTCAAGTAAGATACTAGGGGAAACAATTAAAGCTAAGTTGATAAACCTACCTCCTATACACCCAATGAGGAGATTTATATATTTTTGTGCATATTATAGAATCCATGGGCACCACACATACTCATGTTTAGCTTTAAAAAGGAAAATATAATAGATAATGGATATAGATGACTCACATAATGACACAACATCCACACAACATTTAGTGTCACATATACCAATTCAAAAAGGGTCAAATTACAAAATAATATAAATTTTTTTAACAAAGCATAATTTAGAACAATAAAAGGTTCCAAAAGCACAATCATAGCAAGAAGCAATACAACAAGAATAGGTAAAGAAAGAAAACCTACCTCTCTAAAATGAGTCTTAATGTTCAATATGGCATTATTTTGGTCACAAATATCTACAATAGTTTGATTATAATGTTCAAGGTTTGGGTAAACATGTCCAAGGCATCACTTCTCCTATTCTAGTAGTTGATAATATTGGTCAACACGGTTTGGTATTTATTAAACATCCTAAGGAAAATCATTTA
Organism: Torreya grandis; assembly: GCA_037957365.1. Taxonomy (NCBI): domain Eukaryota; kingdom Viridiplantae; phylum Streptophyta; class Pinopsida; order Cupressales; family Taxaceae; genus Torreya; species Torreya grandis. The sequence continues at coordinate 2,561,603 of JARHVA010002129.1, read as the reverse complement.
AAGACATAGTTTATCAAGTCCAAACATCTAGATACATAGGATATGCTATAAAAAGATCAAGATCTTAAGTTGTAAATTCAAAATAATGCTACACAAATAAACATTCTCAAAATATGTTTTCTAGTAAAAGATCCTCCACAATATTGTATATCTATAATAAGCATAGTTTTTAAGGACAAAATAACAATCAATCTTCCAAAGCATAATTTAGAAAGTTCAACTCCATAATATGAGGCAATTACCTCTAGTATAATAGGTTATTATGATTTGAATAATGAATAATACTCAGATTCCTACTACAAAAACATTCAACTAAAACATAGCAATTACACTATACAAGATATTACCATTCCTATTTTTGATGCAGACCATAGTGACAGTGAGTCTCCCATTAGACCCATTGGTTAATATGATTCCTACGCTTTACACATACTTCTTTCTATCTCACTCCTTATACATAGTTAATTTTCATTTTCTTTTACATAACTTATATACAAAAAATATAACATATCAAAACATTAAAAAAATTCAAATATCACTAAGAAAACAAAAATTTATAGATTATGTGCATTGTTATGTTTACATTTCTTCTATTTCCATATATTACATATTCTATCTATCTTAGTATAGTTAGTTTTATCATACATATATGGTTTACTTTTTCTTGTTGAATTCTTGTAGATTACATACAGGACTTCAGTCCACTACACTGATCCAAAACTATTATCATCTACCCAATGGGGGCATATACACTGATCTAGGTTCATTCATTTGATACATTTGCACACTTGAGAGCATCTCATACATAGTTTCTACTACCAGGTTCTATCCTAAATTCTATACATTCTACTTTACACATTGATATATATTTACATTGATCATTACTACTCATTTCTCATATTTTTTGTCAACTATCACTAGTTATACTCAACATATTTAAATCCTAGCATTTACATAGATTTGTACTACATAGTTATACATGCTTTCATTTCTAGTTTTATTAGATTATACTTGATTGTGTTTCTTATGATTCTTCCATCTTTGAAGACATTTAAATATGCCATTATTCTTTAGATATACATCACTTTTAGGTTTTTATGCCTTGGACATGTGCCCATGTCCCTTGCATGTGCTTTACTAATTTCATATGTAGACATTTGAACATATCCTTTTATGTGGCTCTAAGCCAAATTTCTTGTTACTTGTGTATGTGGAAATTTAAACATGTCCTTATATGTATTCCATTCTCATATTTAGTGACATGTGTGCATGTCCCTTGTATTATGACCCCTTGTATTACTTTTTCCTACCTCCTATGTTTGTATGTATGATTAATTGTATTATTATTCACCATGACACTTGTCTTTGATTGTTATACACACCATTTTTTGATGCCATGAGGGACCTCATGCATCTACCCTTCCTACTTGGGTGTCATAACAGACATCATACCCCATCCCCCTAGGTGCCTAATTATATTTTTTGTTATACACATTGATTACATATATATTAACACCCTTGTGCAATGCTAGATTACAACATACATCTTACATCATCTAATTATGCTCAAATACTTTTGCATAATAATTTTTTGTTTTCACATTGTAATGGAATATCATGCATATGTTCTACCTAACAAATTTTGCAGAGCTATTTATTTTGAGGAAAATTATTACACAGGTTCCATAACTACCCTCAAAAGATGGTAAAATTTTAGAGTCTTACTATTACTTATGAGTAAATTAGAGTAATATGATTGATTGAATTGATGGGCTCACTATCATCATGTTGATGTCAGTCCCCTATCTCCCTATCTAGGTAGGGAATGAACCAATCCTAAACTAGAGGTGAGAAGAGAATAAGAGATTAATCTTTGATAAGAGATTCACAAGGTTTTGTCATAAAGATCAGGCTCTTACTTTGTTATTCATAGATTATTTTCAGCACACAAGCTTAGTTTTATAAATTAGACACATGTCAGATACAAGAAAAAATAGTGACTCAAAAAGTAATTTAGTCACCTAGATTTTAGATCAGATAGACATTAGTACCCATATTTTTACACTAGCACCATAGGGCACTATTATCCACTATAGGGTGTTATTGTCCAGTAGTCCCAAGTTCAAGGTAGTCTCTATTATCTAGACTATTACACCAAGTATAATATTTGCACAAGTATAGTCATAGGTTTGATAGGTGTGTTCATATTTTACTCAGATACACTTATTTCAGCTTGAATTCATACTAGTTTCTTATATTTGGGGGAATAATGTGTGGAATTATCACTCCCACATTTAGTTTAGTTACATGGATTCAATTATTACACACTCAGTCTAGAATCAATATAGTCAAGTATCATATTAGGGGTATGTGCATGGCACATAGTTTCTATATACTTAGCTACACACAGGTTGATCATATGGAATAAAAAACTCCATATTATTCTCTATATTATAAACAATTTCTATCATATTACAGGTTTTCACTAGTCCCATACCTTACTCCATCTATAGTGGTTGGAATTCTTAAGTGGTCTAGAGTTGCCTAATGTACCTAAGTGACCACAAAGTTGACATACATAGTTTGATATACCCAATTAGATCATTTCAACACTTTGTATAATTCAATTTTAGATGAATTCTACTTCACAAAAACATGTAACGATGGATTCATGGCCTACTTGAGTTCTTGATCCACTCACATGAGAGGGATAGACACACTTATAGTCTTATCCAAGCTATTCACATATCATGATCCACCAAGCAAGGATGGGAAATGATGGAGTCAAAATCAAATTGAGTTATTGAGCCAACCATATAAGGATTGATCAATCTATCATATCAATCTAAGATATTCAATGATTTTATCACTATGTACACTCACACACACACACACACACACACACACACACACACACACACACACACACACACACACACACACACACACACACACACACACACACACACACACACACAGGTTATCACTAGTTTCATGCATTGGTTCAGAGGTTATCACTAGTTTCATGCATTGGTTCATGTCCCCAATGAGGTGTATTCATTAATTTCCTCTCTTTACTCAATTTACTTTATTTATCATAGTCTTTTACTTTTTATAATCTCTTAAGGACTAATTTTTACATGTTTCATTATAGGTCATTATTTTGGATCATGTTTCACATATGTAAACCCATATTCACATACTTAGACTCATCTACATGGGATTTAACTCCTATGTAAGACTAGATATGCTTCTTTTTCATTTATACTATTCATTTCATTTTGTTGCATTTATAACATTAAGGGGGTGGGGGATGTAATCACCTCAAAGTGGTATTTAGATGCTAATAGTGTTGCTTGAGATAGCCTATTCCTAGCTTAGACCTAAACCTATCCTAGATACTTTACCATACTTTTATAGTCATTATGTAGACCAAAGATATCTTCTATCAATCTATACTCAGTCCTAGGATAACATTTTTTAAATACCAACCTAGTGTGCCTAGTAGTCTACTAGGTGGACATTGACATCATACTAAGGACACTATAGCCACATGGTGTTAGTCTCCCCAACTTGGTGTTAGTGTCCTTTGTCCCAAATCTCTGAAAAAAATATTTTTAAATGTGTGACCCTCTTAATTTTTTCCTAAGTATATTTTATTATCCACACAAGCTATATATCTCTATAAACATAAGACTATTTGACCTCTATTCACTATATGGAAAATAGATTCAAAAGCCTATCCAAAAAAGAAACAAATTAAGCAAAGTTAAGTTATTTGATCCCTATTCTACCCTACTTCTACATATGACCATCTATATCTTCTCCAAGCCCAAATTTAAAAAAAATCAAATCTCAATCACACTCAAGGCATTCAAGACCACTCTCATTCTAGCATTTACTTGCACTTGCACCAAACACTAGGTAGGAGAAATACATCATGATTGATCCCTCCTTAGAGTATTGATATGTAGGAAACTCTATTCACAATGGGGTGTTGAGTATTTCCAACCTATCTTAGTAATGAACACACATTTTTATCTCATGCTATATTTACAAGGAGGATTAGAGTTTTCACACTAAATCAAATTTTTGAGGCACAACATAGAGTTCCAAATTTCATGCACATAGTAACATGACCTTAAAACATAGGCTTAAATACTCCCATAAAATAAGAATAGTCATGAAAATAGGACATTCACACCAATGTGAGGACATTATATCATTATGTTGTTATTGTCTAGGTAGGGCGTTAATGTCTAGTGAATAACTAGATCCTGGGACCCTGCTCATGACACTTAGACCTATCTAGAACCCAAATTTAAAAACCTAAATCATTCATGATAGTCACTTTATAGATAAGTCTCCATTTATTCATATTTATTACTATTTTTAGAAATTCAAAAGAAGTCAAAATCCATAACAAATTAGTGGTTAATTATTACATATTATGTAGCTAATTTAAACATCTCATCCCTTTAATTTAGATTAGGATTTACACATGTAAAACCCTAAAATATTAAATCATTAACCCTTAATATATATATATATATATATATATATATATATATATATATATATATAACTTTTGATTAATTAATCATATGTAACCACATCTTAATCAATAAAAATAATAATCAACATAATTCATCTATTTTATGATAATAGAAATAACATTTTAAGTAAAAATTAAGATATCATAATCTTATCAAGATTAATTATAGAAATTCTAAATTCAAAAATACATAATAATGAATATTAACATCACATAATTAATTTAATAATACTTTTTCATTAGGGAATAATGAGATGTAACAAATCCAATCATCCTCAATCCATCTTGAGCCTTGTTTTTGTGGACAAGGAATACATAAATGGGAGGTTAGTCTTGTGTTAATCCAAGAAATAAAACTCAAATAAACATAATAAAATCCTAAAATGTCTATCCTAAACACTAGGGAGAGCTTAGGTAACAAGAAAACATATGAAAACACACAAAAAAGACATAAAATAATGCACTCTTAGGAGCTCCAAATGGCTTGTTGAATAGCTTACTCGGCTTATGGAAAAAGAAGTCTTTGACAATGAAGCTTGTTTTTCTCCTTATCTCCTTATCACCTTGGCTTTGATTACTTGGACTAATATTTGGGCATGGTAATGTCATGAGGCTTATGGAGTAAATATTTTATAATAACTCTTTAATATCTAAGCTTAGGGGTATGGCCTTGATTTTATAGTCTCAAGAATTAACTCTAACCCAAGGTGAGTTAAGTTTGAGTTTAAACATGGAATGGGTTAAAAATAACCATAAGTTAGTTGACACTAACTCTATTTGAGTTAATATTTATCATGTAATTATTATTTTTAATTACTAGTTATGGCTTTCAAATTAGATATTTTTAAAGAGCTTGATAACTCATAAAGGCAATGATGAAAAAGCTTGATATTTTAAATTTTGGAATTTACATTTTTAGATATTCAATAATTGAAAATGGATAATTTAACTAAGACTTTAATATTTTTTAATTTTTTAATTTAATTTGATTATTATTTTTGTTCTTTCAAGATTCAATCAAGTGCCCCATTTAATAGGTCCATAGGCTAGATTGATAGTTTTTATTATGCAAGGTGATTAGGAATGAATCTATGAGAATTTATTATTTCATATAGGCTAGTATCCCAAATAAGGATGCCTCAATATGATTATTTTGATTTATGAATGATGTGTAAACAAATTTTGGATATTTAGTGATTCTTAAGTTTAATTTGTAATGGTTAGTAGGAATCAGTTTGAAGTCTAGCCAAAAGCTATTTGTGGCCAGAATTAGGTGTCTACAATTTTTAACCTTTTTAGTATAAGAACATAACCATCAATCCATGATTCTATCACTTTCATTTGGTGGATCCTTTCCGTTTATTATGCTTCTTTGTGCCTTGATTTTTAGTTTTCACTATTTTAAGGTTAGAATTTGTGCAATGTGTCATTTTGAAACATATACATACAATTTTACCCTAATCCATTTCATATCTTCTATCAATATTTATCCATAAATTTTATCAATACATTTCTAGTATATTTATTACCGAGATTGTATTAAAACATTGAAATAATAGAGAAAATTGAATCAATATTACTTTGACAAATAATCAATCCACAATGTTGAGATAAAATTTCACAAGTGGAGAAACCATCAAATGGTGAAAACCCCCATAATCTTATTATAAGTTTTGTGAACATTCAATTCTAAGTATATAGTAATTATAATCCAAGAGAGATAGATAGATAAGAATGGCCTTAAGCCAAAATATCATCACAAGGATACAAGAACAATATTTTTCATGGAAGAGAGGAGGGGAGGGATATTTAAATAAAACAACAATAAGGATGAGGTAGTTAAAACAATCCCATCATGACCTTATAATGACTTATTGGTGTATACCATGTGTCCTATTCCTAAATAGATTATGGGGGTGTGTGACATATGGGAGGAGGAGTTACTTGTGAAAGTAACTCCCAAATGTGATGAATGGATAAGAGAGGTGAGAGACATATCATAAATATAAGATAAATTCATTTATAAATGTAATAAATTTACATCTAAAAATATAACTAGGATAATCTTAAAGGACTAAATAAATACTCAAATAAGGTTAATCTCCATCCCCCTAAAGCTTAATTTGGGGTTTAAAAGTGGATAGAACCTTTAAAAATAAGGAAGGGAGTTGAAATGGCTTAATAATTCCCCTTAATATAGACCTCCTTTAATAGGAATTACAATAATTTGAGAAATAAAGAAGAAGAGAAGGTGTCAAAAAAAGTCACAAGGATGAAGGTGTGATCATCAATGGTCTCCAAGAAGCATCTTCATTAAATATGGTTAATCTACAATGAAACAAAGACAATAAAAATGAGAAATGATACACTAAAGCCTATCAAACAAACAATCTAACACCAATCATGAAAGTTAGGTAAACAATATGCTATAAAATTATCTACATAAAAATAATATACTAAAAGTATATCTAATCAATGGAAATAAATTAAAATACAACTTACATCACAAAGTGAAAAATCATGCATGAGAAAATAAGTTAGTCATACGAATGAGCTCCAATCAAATCATTTTATTTCTTTTCAACATAAAATCAAAGAATACATAAAAAGATTGATTTTATCAAAATAGAGATAAAAAATATGTTTTTTTAAAAATATATTTGATGGGAAGTAATAAAATAATTATCATAAGAATACATATCAAATTCTCTAAAAGATACATTATCTTTAGGTATCCAATTTTGTTTTACCTTAAAGGAAGGTGTTTTAGTCATTTTCAAACAATACAAAGTTTCATGAGTTTATTTACCACAAGATTTTCATGGATGCAGTTCCCAAAATTTAAAGATTTGATACCTGTGTTTTCCAAAATGTTCACAAGTTTTACAATTTTTTTACTAAAGGATGATAATTAAAATCATTATAATCAAACAATTTGTATGATAATTAATTTGGTGTATAGTAAAATAACATTTAAAATTTGAATTATAATAATTTAAATAATTATATCCAAGACCTCTATAATTTTCATTAGAATTAATTAAAAAAGGTTCAAGGATACCAATTTCACACTTACCAAGAAAAACACCAAAAAACTCCATGGAATGTATTATTTTTATTCTAGGGTTAGAAGGATTGTCCAAAGGAGCATAAGTTTTTTTAGAAACATATTCATCAATAGAGACATTATCATGTGCAAAAGATGCAAATTTAGCATTTGAAACATCAAAATAAACTTGCATTTTATATTCATGAACATGGAAAGAGTGTTGAAAATCATTTGATAGTATCAACTTCACATTGGATTTGATCTTTAAGAGAAATAATTTCAACATTATTGAGATATGTATTTTGTGTATACTTCTTAAAAGTTTTTAAAACATCCAATTTAAAATCCATTTGAATGTGGTTACACAAGTTCTAAGCTTGTAAAAAATATTATAAAAAAAACTAATAATGCTAAAAAAAATTGTTTGTCAAAAAATTAACACAAATATTATATCATTAAGCTTTTAAATTTAAGTCCACACCAAAAAAAATCAAATTGATTTTAATATTTGAATATAGATATTTTCTTTTATTAAAAAAGGTATCGAGATTACCTTTGAAAAAATGAGTTAATTTAAAACAACTCTAAAAAATAAATCAACCCGCTTAAGTTAATAATCCTTTTTTAATTTTATTTTAAATGGAAAAATAAAACCAAATATCTATAATTTTAATTTTAAGGAAAGGAAAAACATTAATCTTATCCAGAGAAAGGAAATCATTAGAATATGAGTTACACCTTAATACAATTTTCCCTCAAAGTATAAAGTAATTATGTGAAATAAACATGTAAAAAGAGGTGTTACACCATCATAAAGTGTTCCCTTACTAATTAATATCCTTTACAAATGCAAAATCATTAAAAATAATTAAATATATCAAATGATAGATCCTTAAGAACTACACAACAATTGAAAATGACTAAAACCAAATACTACACTATTCTAAATAAGAAAAATATAGCATACAATAGAAATAGAGGACTCCATAAAATATTTAGAGAATATCATATTAGTTCAAAAGCATAGAACAAAAGTAACACAAGGAAAATATTAAGAAATAAACAAATTTATAAGAGAGATGGAACAATTCTAACATAAAATAGACTATCAGATAAATACACCAATGATAACTAATAGAAATGCATTACCATATTAACATGTTACTTATTAAAGGATAAAAAAGATAATGCCAAGCGCAGGTGTAAGGTGTTTATAAATCATTAAAATATAAATATATATATCTAAATTTTTAATAAAAAATATACCCTAAACATATTATTATCAAATATAATTTAAAAAATACCATAATATATTTGGAAAAAAACTAGTTAGATGTGTAAATGGCAAAAAAATAGAAGAATGTAAAAATATAGCTTATTTTTACTTATTCAAACCTACACAAATCTTAGATTAAAACACTATTCTCTAATACCATAATATATTTATCTCCAAGACTATATGAAAACATTAAAATAATAGAGCAAATTAATTCATATTACCTTGACAAAGAATCAAGCCACATGGTTGAGATAAGATTTGACAAGTGGGGAAATCGTCAAATGGAGAAAACATCCAAAATATTATTATAAGCCTTTAAAATAATTAAAATCTAAATACGTGTAAATTATAAGCCAAGATAGATATAAATAATAATGGCATTAATCCAAAAGAGCATCACAAGGATTTAAGAGCAAGGTTGTTCGTAGAAGAGAAGAGGAGAGATATATTTAGATAGAGCAAGAGGAAGGATGAGGGTGTTAATATAATCCCATCATAACCTTACAAGGCCTCCTTATCATGTTCCATGTATCTTATTCCCAAAAAGAGTGGTAAGAAGTGTGTGACATATGGGGGAAGGAGTTACCTATGAAAGTAACTCCCAAATCCTACAAGTGGACAAGAGCAGTGAGAAACACCACATACATTTAGGATAAATTACATTTATAAATATAATAAATTCACACCTAAAAATAGACTTGAAATATGCCTATAGGAATAAATAAAGATCCAAATAAGATTAATATACAACATTTTCATTCATTTAACTACATATTTAGTATATTTATTGCACATTTATCAATGATCCTACACATTGATCTAAATCTACCCTCATAATCTATTCAAGTATTGTGATAATAAATTTTTATAAGACTAAGGACATAGTTAAGCATATGGTTGCATTTATTATCTATGGACAGGAGGTGAATCCATTTCTCTCATTTGGTTGGGAACACTAAAAATTTACTCAAACTATATTGAAAACTAATTATGTGTGTGTGTGATATGTTTCTATAATCATCAAAGGGGCATGGGCCACTAATCTTGAACATATTATATGTTATTATGATTTTTAGTGGTGAATTAGGTTTACATAAAAGGATAAGTGATTTGGAGGAATACACATTAAAAAATAAGTAAATCCAAATTCATAGGCATTCATTATTGTTGAAGAATCCTAGAAAGTTTCAAACATATAAGATCAAATATTCCATAATCGTAGTAGTCTACAAGAATCATTAAAAATCTGTCATAGTTGGAAATAATTTTGACCTATTTTTTATTAATGGTAGTTGATTTTGGTCATCCTTTAAAATATAGTCATATTTTTATATTTTATTTTGATCAATATTAAAATTATTTTTCAAGCATAAAAATTTTATTCCATAACCTAGCTAATTCATATTAAAGTATGCATCTCTCTTTATTCATATTTTTCTCAATTTACCAAGTTTATTAATCATTCAATCTATCAATATCTAATTTTATCACATTATGGTGGTGTAATTAATTTATTTTATTATATTTATGTGATCCCCTAAGCTTAGTGTGCCCTTTTTAGTATATTGTACACCTTTAATCAAGAATTTACCAAAAAACAATTGGTCAATCCCTCTAATTTATGAACATATAAAACTTAGGGTTTCATGCTCTCTTTCCCTCTAGAGATTTGTTGTTGTGGATTATTTTAGATCTAATCTATCTAAGTTTTTTAATTCATTATTATAATATCACTATTGATATCTTATTTCATGCATTATAAGTTATCCATGTTTACATATTATTATAAGTAATAAATATAGATATTTAACCCCTACTAGCTAAAGTGTTGGATTTAATGGTGCTACTATTGATTTGATTCAACTTTCTTTGCTCAGTTCTATTTCTTATTTGAAAGATAAAACTCTAGTTTTTACTAAAATTTCCTACTACTTCTATGATTAATAATTTAAATTCTACAAGAGTGAGTTATGAATATCTATATGTTGAACATGATTATAATTTTGATGATAATTACATTGATTATAATGCTAATATGTATAATTATGATTATTTTCCAATTTTTTATACTATGGATAAAACTGATTTTGAGAATTATGTTTTGAATTTTTATAAATATATTAATGCTACAATTTATTTTTTTTAATATGAAAAAAATAAGAAATAAATGGATAATGTATATATATTTTAGATTAAATATCTTACAAATGATCCTTTGAATGTTTATAATTTACTTGCTATAGGATTTCCTTCTAATCAAGTGGTGAGGCTATTTCTCCTAGTGTGCCTACTAATACTTATGTGACTCCACATACTAATTATACTTAGGTTACTAAAACAATTCCTATTCAACATATTACTTCTCTTATGTCTCTTACTTTTGCTAAATCATATTGAAATGCTCCTAATCCTAAATCTATTGCTATTGGTTTCGGTTGAAATTTAGAGCATCTATTTATACTAATGTTAATAATATTTTAGATTATACACATGTTAATATCTTTAAATATGCATTGATTCAATAATCCATTCATGATATGAAATTTCATATCAAATAATCATCCCAATAATATCAAGGACCTATTCATTTGTTAAATTATCATGATATAATACATATCCCAAATGATCATGATGTCCTAGTCTACTCCTTACCTTCTAGTTTTATTGTGCCTAAATTTGAAGTATATAATATCAAGGGTGATCCTTCACATCATATCATGCCCTTCTATTCTTCATTTTTTGGTTCTATGTAAAATGATATAATTATGAATAAGTTCTTTCATATAAGTATTAAGTAATATTTCTTAGATTGGTTTAATACCCTACCATTCATATTTATACTTCATTTCAATGATTTTTAAAACACCATCTTATCTAAATTTTTATTGACATTATCTAAAAGGGTACATTTTCATAGTGTGTCTAACCAAAAAGAGGACCTAGTGAGATATTTTAGTGAGTATGTGATTAGATTCAAAATTATGTTTAAAAAAAAAATTCACCACATACTTCATAACTAATTACAAAGTATTTTATCCAATAGGTTTTTTTCAATCTTTTAAATACAAAGTGATGTTTTACATGTACCAATATTTTGATGAGATTTTCCATATGGTTCACAAATATGAGATCATATAGGTCAACATTCTTAAATATGAATCTCATTACCATACCTATAAAAAAATAAAATATCCATTAAATCAAAATTCAAGCCTAAAACTAAGTATACTCCCACTATTAAAGATAATAATGAGGCCAAAAATGTAGTAAATGTGGTATTTCAACCACCTAACACACTTTTCCTTCCTTATAGAGCACCTATACAATTTTTAAGGTTATCTAATCCTTCTCATCAAATGTGTAATTTTTTCTTGATTTCAATTTTATCTCTTTACCTCCACAACATGAGTAGGATATATCTCAACCTAACCTTAGAAACTATGATGAGAAAACATTTTATGAATAGCATAGAGCTTGGACATAATACAAATATATGTTATACATTGAGACATTAGGTACAAGATATCATTGATAGTGATTTTATTTTAAAGTGGAAGGACATAATAGTATATTTAATGAATTAGTTAATCCACCAACCAATTATTGAAAATATTTCAAAATCCACTTCCATATCATGATACTCCAAGGTAAGACAATGTTCACATTAAAATACCTACTCAAAAATTAATAATTTCCATTTCTCATATATTATATAGTGTTATAGGTATGGTTAAAGGTTCACAAGATCCATATACTACACTTTAGAATCATGATATTCTAATGGATAATTTTAAAAATGGTTAACTATTCATACATGATGTTATATTTTTACATCCTATGATTACACATAATATTATTTAGGCAATGGTTTGCATAAAAACTTATATACAATGTCATTATTTTGTAGTAGATGGTCCACTAATTAATAATTAATTTTAAAAACCATGGTTATTAATAGTTATTGTGGTCTCACATGGACACCTATTGAGGGTATGAAACTACCTTTTTCCATAGGTCCTAATACCCTTTCACCATGGTTTTATTTATTTTTGGATAATGATACATATGATATATTACTTGGTCACCCATGGATAAATTAAATGAGAGTTACCACATTAATATTACACCAATTTATTAAGTTTTTGCATGATAACATAGTATTTACAATTCTTGACACACCTTATGGGTTACCTAAATAACATCAACAACATGAGGTATTATATAAAGTGATTCCTAAATAGAAAATCATAAAATATTAAGTCACATTTTATATTTAACCTCATATGGTTATTGTCCCTACAATTATCACATCTATATTTACACCTCCTTGAGTTATATATTTTAGAGTTACAGTTCTTATAGCTCAATAACTTAGAGTTGCATCTCTTATAGTTATAATGTATAAATTTATAGTACCTAATCATTCACATCACAATATTATTAAAATATATTATATATTTTCATTCTAAAGAACTTACAAATATTTCAACTACAAAAAAATATATTTGAACTAATACATGTAATTATTTTTAATAGGTTAAGGTAGCTCCTCTAACCCACCACTATGAATAATCTCATAGAGTTGATGATTTAGCTTACCATAGATATTATGATAAAATTTTTGATACTTTTAATTACACATTTAAATCCTTGTGATCATGTTCCTATGTGTGATTTAGATGGGATTATAGGCTAGTGTTTCTAGCTTATCTCATGCACTTTAAAGATGCAACATATTATACATATCTTATTTTTTATCATTTGTCATATACTTCATTACTTTAATATTCCTTCTTATAGAGTCATATTTCAATTTTGGTTAAGTTATGCTTCCATAATTTTTTTCATTTCCTTCCTCACTTGCATTTCTCCTTTCATCATACTTCTTGGTTTGACATCTATGTACTTTTTAAGGCCCAATTTTCTTAGATTTTTATTTTATCATCTAGTTCACTATATGTTTCCTTAAGATAAAACTTATGTATTTTTTTTATTTTATCATCATGATTTAGTAGTTGAAATATAAGTAAATAAAAATTTAATATTTCAATTAAATTTATTGTAGCATTCTTTTGTGCCATTGATGTGGCAGTTATTTATATTTACAATGATGCATTAAATTTTAAATAGTGTCATTATCTTGTTTTTAATGGTGGATAAGGGTCATTATGAAAACATCCTCCCTATGACTATGTACATTACCAATGTAGACATAGTGGTTGCATGTGGATTTTGGCTTTGGTCACTTTGGCAAGCCTACACTAGATTTTAATCCAAACCTTTATCATTGACTTTAATTTTGTATTCATTATGGCCATATATAATATATAATTCTTTTAAGGGTGATAGAAGTGATATGTTCTAGTATTTGATTCTCTCATGGTCAAAAAGTAGTTGTATATCTTTATGTGACTTTACTTTACTGAACCCAATCACTATGAACCATGTGATAGTCTCCTATTCCTTGAAATTCATGGATTGACCTGAGGTTTTTAATTTTTTTATTTTGAAGTATATGAACCTATAGGTTAATTAAATTCACTGTGATATCTTTTATCATCTACTATTGGTCTTACCATTGCTTGTGAACCTTTAACCCCATTATATCATTCTAATTAAATCACAATACATGGTAGCCCCCCATAGGGTTCCACCAAAAAATTAAAAAGGGTCCATGAGGACACCTTTTTCTTTGGGGATGGTCCATGTATGCATTGGGTTTTGTGATCTAGCTTAATATCTTACATGTATCTACCCTTTATATTTACAAAATAAAAATCACCACAATTAACTTTAAAACATATTAAAAATATTTGAAACCATTTTTTTTAACTATGATCATAAAATGACATGTGTAAAACCCCAAGTTATGAAGTCATGAGGTTAATAGAAATTATTTGGGGCTTTGGAAAATACACATGGAAAATATATGAATTCATATAGTTATGAGATTCACAGGATGACCTTTTGGTCTTTAGTGAGGTCTATGGACCCATTAATATTTGTGATTCAATTTAATTTGGTGATCATATCTTTGTTATAATACAAAGGAGCCTCAAATTAGACCTGGATTCTTTTATAGTTACTATACAATTAGGCTATGTGAATAATGTTATAATCTTAATAAATGTAAATATGCCTTAGAGTGATCTTTAAAACCTTAGTCTTATAGTTTAATCAAATTGGTTGCCTTATATTTAAGGATATATATGATTTAAAGTGTGGCCACTAATTTAAAAAAAAATCTAGAAGGGTCACCATGAGTTAAATAGGGAATACATTTAGATAATGAAGTTGACTTAGTTCACTTTTAATCAATAGAGGTTCCCTATTTATAAATAAATGGGGCATTTTTTCCACAAAAACTATCTCTTATATTCCATGTAAGAATGCTAAAATTAATTTAATTTGAAATTTTCATATTTTCTTTACTTATATTTCAACTATTAGGTCATGCTTAACTATTGGCCATTTCCCCTAGATATGAATGAAAAAGTGAAAAAACTAATTAATATATATGTGAAATATAATTTATACTTGTTTTCATGTCACTTAAATGAACTTCTCTTGATGGTATGTAGTCCACATGTCATTATCTTATCATGGTTACATAAGAGAATCACAACCTGTAACTTGTGTTGTGGGTCATATTATGTGATCCTAAAATGAAAGGGTGAAAACTTGTCACCTATTGCGGTGGGTCATAATACACACATCAATAGTAATATTAAGCCATGAACCTACATTGTACCACTACCAGTGCATCTCTCCTAAACTTAAGTATGAAAATGTTATTTATAATTTGAAAAATATTTTGGCTACATAATTAAACATTAATCTTAATATATTTCTAGTTCAATAATTATGATTTTTTTGAAATAAATATTAATATTCCACTCATATTTAATAAATAATAAAACATTATTAAATTATTAACATACTTATACATGCATGATAAATAATTTGATGAAATAAATATCAATCTTCAATTCATATTCACTAATAGTATAACTATAAGGTATTATTGAAACATGCTTTGGAATAGAAATTTAAAAAAACTCGCATCTTATGCCAAGATGATATCAAATATTAATTTATGATCTTAAATAGTTTCAACTTAGAATTCATTACACATTCCACCAGTTCAAGATATGATTTAATGGCCTCATGTCCTTTATCAAATATAGTAATCAATCATCCTTTCCATATTCTATTTGGTTTCCATGACTAGATGATGCTATCCACATTAATCTCACATTTAATATAATCTAATCTGGGCCATGTTTTATTAGGCCTTAAATAATCTTAATATAATGCTATACCCTCTATTTGTTATAATCCCACCTTTATATAATCTATTCTATTGTTAAGATATTATTATTATTAAACTAACTATTGGTTGTTATTTTAGCTGGACTATAGGTTGGTACTTATTGTAGCGGTATTGGACTTCATGTTTAATTCTTCACTTAATGATCTCATGGAATAATTATTGTATTTGATATTATTATGAATCTATAATTATTTATCTATTTTTGATATGGTATGATTGATGTCCTTTTGGTGGTTTTAGGTTCTATTTATGAGATAGGTAGATGTTGGTGGTAGTACACCCAATACCAAAGGAATTCTAAGCAAGTGAGACATGTCCAATAGGTATACTTGTTTGGTCATGTTTTCTATTCTTTAGACATTATGATTAGTTGTTAATTTTGTTTTT
>JARHVA010002129.1:2380000-2540000 GCA_037957365.1 Torreya grandis | reverse complement strand
ATAGTTATCTAAAATGACTCAAATATCAAATGAATACTTATTTTTCTCTCTTAAAATAATCAAATAACAAAGTTTATTGATTAGAAACTTTAGATGAATATTGTTTTAGTCTCTCTTGTTTCATAATGGCATATTGGCTATGCCAATATAATAGTTATATGAATTCATTTTTTGAATGCTTATAGGATAAAAATGTTGATCATAACTATATCATTAATCATTATTCTAAATAATGGCATCCATTTTAGTAAATAAATGATGTATGAATTATTTAAACAAGTGGTGTTGTGACCTCAAGGGTCATGAGGTGTTTATGACCTTGGATGGTATCACTATAAGACCTTGAGTTTTAAATATGTATTCTCTTTATAAAACAAATTTTTTGCTCCTTGAATGATTATAAATCTACATGTGATGAATTTATTTTTATTTGTTGATTATTTTTACTTATTTGAATTATGTTTTGAATATAAAGTTAATAACTTGTACATTTCACGTAAATTTATGTTAATCTGAATGATAAATTTGAATAATAAAGTTGTTAGTGTAGGATATTATTTTCCTTATATTTATTATTATGGATTATTCCTGCACTTGTATTTAGCTTGATTAGATGTTATTTTTAGGTCACTTAAGTGTCATAAATGAGGTAACTAAGGTTTACATGTACATGAGAAAATTGTAGTCAAATTGGTGGGTAAAGATATCCTTACCCACCAATATTGACATATGAAGCACACAAACCATTTGAAAAAATTCTTTTGTTCACATTGTTAAATGTCTTGCCTCTATGCTTCCTTTTTACCTATAAATATGCCTCTCATCTAAGCTATTTTTTAATGAGTTATGAATGCAATATTATTATAATTCTACTCTATTTTTATTTCATTCTCAACAATAGAGTTATACTTTTATTTGCTTTGCATTTATAGTTCATGTGTTTGATTCTATTAGTTATATCTTGGAAAATTCCATCATGGTATCAGATCTTTTTTCTGGTAATGAACACCATTTTTTTGTTAATTTATTGAAATCTTGAGTAGTTTTTTTATTTTTTATTCTAATCGAGATTGTAAAGGAAAAAATTGTAGATCTATGTGTATCATCTATAGTTTTTTCTTCTCTAATTGGTGATATTCATCAGTATTTACAAGTATTTAAATTATATTAGATATATAAATGACCTTTTTGGATATTAAAGGATGATTCAATCTGGTTGGAAAATAGACTAAATCATTTTTTGATAAGGAGACAAGATTTACAAGTTATTGTTTTTGCAAATCCATTTTTGATAAAAAATGACTATTATTTTGCCAACTACTAAAAAACCATAGATAATCAGTCATAAATTTTTCTATATTCTATTAATATTGGTTTTCTCTTTCTATATAATTTTTAAATTCATAATTTCACTAATAATTATGAAAGTTATCATAGTTTTACTGACTGTGATACACTTCAGAAAATTGTAAAAAAAAATTATATTTTTGATGATGAAGAAAATTTAAGGAGTTTTTTTTTAATTTTTTTTATAAAATAAATATTTTTGTGAGAAATCATATTTTAATGAGTTATTTACCATTGTTTTTCAACAATTTATTTCATGAATATGAAGGGTGAGGTCTGGTTTTGGTAAGTTGTCAAACCCCTTCACAAGCAAAACAAAATTTATTATCCTTTGTTTAACTCACAATTTAACACTCTTTTTCTCCTCATGGATGTTTTTTCAGTTGATCCCAACATCCATTTTTTATGATCTTTCACTTTCACTTATATAATTATTGCACATATTTCTCTTTTGTAGATGCATTCGTGACTAAGTTCGACATCCATTTTTTATGAGTGTGCATTGTTGTTTATACCTTTAATGTAAAGATTTCACTCATTTCTATGCTAGCCACTTTGTTTTTATGTGTATTATATGATATTAAATACTAAACTATATTTTGTATTCAGTAACCTTGGATAGTCATCTTGTTGTTATGTGTATTGCATAATGGTGAATACTATACCAAACTATGTAATTTGATAACATTAGCTATATCTTTGTGGTTTATTGTGTAGATCTGTAACTATAATTCATTGTATCAGAGTATAGATCTACTATGTAGTATCTTATTTGTAGGTTATGTATCATCTGTCCTTAGTACATAATTTGAATCCTCAAGAATCAACTATATACTCATGTTTATGGTTGTCTTTGGCCCTGCATGATATCTTAAGATTTGATGGTCTTCATTGTGAAAAAAAGTTGGTGCTCATTGTATATGCACTAAATTTTTGATTTTATATGCACTAAAATATAAAGTAAAATTTTTATTTTCACTAAAGTGCTAATTATATATGCACTAAAATATAAAGTGCCAAACCTTTGTAATTGGGGGGTTCTTTCTGATAGTTTTAAGGGGGGTTGTTGAGTGCCATGCCTTCTTTATTACTCATTCAATTTCTGCTTGCACTGCATCATGGATCACAATTTGGTTCCATTTTTCACTCTATTCAATTATCATGACAAGAAATCTAAAGTGGAAATTTTTCTATTAAGTAGAGGTTTACACAAGATAACCATGAATATGAAAATTAAATTAGAATTTGGTGCATATAAAATTAAGTGGTATAATAGGCGTGATGAAGCATATGGTATTTTGTGTTTTTTGGTTTCTTTTGACTTACTCTTTCACATTAAATCTACTAATTCACCACATGATATTTGGAACACTTTATACTAACTCTTTGGGAAGTAGGATGTAATGAGGGGTCATGAGCTAGAGAATGAGCTCATTAGTTTGAGTCCAGGCAATTTTGACACTATAGAAGACTTTTTCACCAATCTTAAATCACTTAGGTTGCAATTAAAATTGTGTGGTATAGAGAAAAATGATGAATAATTTATCCTCTCTATTATTTTCAATTGTGGTCCTAACTACTCTATTTTTATCTCTACCTTTCATGCTTTGAAACATGCCTTATGACCTGCATGGAGTATGCCATCCTGAGATTATTTTGATAAATAACTGGCTAGGGATCAATACAAACTCATCCAAATGGGTACATTGAAGTCTTCCAAATCACATTCTTTGTTGAGTCATGACAAATCAAAGACTTCAATAAATAAGGAGAAGAAACAAAACAAGGACCAAGAGAAATGAAAGGGTCAAAATTCAAATACTAAGCTAAAAGTATAATTTGATTCCTCCACTTTAGGTGGGAAATCTAAAAAAGAGAGGATCTCATGTGCCTATTATAAGAGACTTGGGCATGATGAAACAGAATGTGTGAAAAAATAGATCGATCATTTAACAAATATGCTTGAGAAAAACAACATCAATGTCCCTGATACAATCAAATCAACCTCATCAACATAGGAGTATTTTAAGGCAAAATAAATTTGTAAGGGGAAAGGTAAGGTCAAGGCCCTTGTTGTAGTATCATCTCAGCCATCCACATGGGTGTTTGGTTTTGGTGCCTCACATCACATGGTTTCTTCACGATACTTGTTTTCATCTTTATAGCCATGTTATATGAAATCTATTCTAATAGGTTATGATACTTGTATTGAAGTTTTTGGGAGAGGATATGTTGAATTTAATGATGGAACATTTGAGAATGTCTTATGTGTTCCATCACTATCAACTAATCTCCTATCTATTTATCAAATCACCCACAATGGATCAGGTAAGAAAGTTGAGTTTACTTTAGATTTTATTGTCATTAAGGAGCTACATAGTAATAATATAGTGGCCATTAGAAAATAAATTAAATAATAAAGGTTGTACACCTTCTCAAATTTTGCTCTTGGTTACCCTTCTACTAAATTACTCACTCATTCTGATGGAGTGAGAAAACTATGGCATGAATGATTTGGCCATCTAAACTATCACTACTTAGAACAACTTAGTCATGGTAATAGGGTTACCTCATGTTCCTTTTTATAATGGTTTTTTTGAATATTACATTCTTGGTAAACATCTTAAAAATAAATATGACAAAGGCAAATCATGGAGAGCCACTAAAATTTTGAAGCTAATTCATAGTGATGTTTCTAGACCTTTTCCAAAGCCTTCATTCAACAAAGCTAGGTACATGATTACCTTCAAAGATGGCTTCTCTATATATACTTGGGTGTATTTTATTCAACAAAAGTCTGAGGTCTTTGACCATTTTAAGGATTTCAAGGCTCTTGTTGAGAAATAGTCAAGGAAAACTATTAGAATTTTGTGCACTGATAATGGTGGTGAGTATGTTAATCATCACTTTGATAAATTATATACTTTATAAGGTATTGATCTACAATTAATAATTCCATATAGTCCTTAGTATAATGGTGTGTTAGAATGTAAGAATAGATATTTAAAGGAAATGGCAAACTATATGATACACTCCAAATCACTTACACCATAATATTGGGTAGAAGACATTAATTATGGTTGCTATATCCAAAATCATGTTCCTCATAAAACATTGAAAGGGATCACTACTTTTGAATCTTGGAGAAATAAAAGACCTAAATTTAAGCACTTTAGGGTATTTATATCTCTAGCTATGGCCTACATTCCTAAGAAGAAATGTAAGGCCATGTACCATTAGAGTAGGACTTACATATTTGTTAGGTATGCAAAAGGTGTTAAGGGATATAGGTTTGTTCATCCTACCACACATGAGTTATTCATTGATAGGAGTGTACACTTATAAGAGGGTCCATTAGACTCCACACATGACACTTCTCCCTTATCTTTAGACTCTTTAGGATATGATGATAACTTAGATTATTCAGATCATCTAGATCAAATACCTATTGATGAAGATTCTTCTTCCAGTTTAGATGATGAGGATAGTGATAGAGATTCACCTCATTCCATTCATAATCACATTTTTGAAGTTGAATAATCTCCCCCTGATTATTTTATTTTGTGTCCTCTTTGGGATAGATAGATTCTATAAAGTGTAGGTGATTGGGCTGGGGATCCATCAGATGTCAGACAAACTCATTCATAATTTCAAAGTGTTCCACATGTTTTCATTTCTTATGTTTCTGATCCATAATCATTTCATGAAGCATTTGGCATTCCTAAGTGGGATACAACTATGCATGAAGAATATAGTTCCTTAATTAGGAACCACACTTGGGATCTAGTACCCCTTCCTAAAGGAAGGAAACTTGTTTGATGTAGGTGGATCTATCGAACAAAATTTATAGCAGATGGGTCAGTGGATAAGTTTAAAGCATGATTATTATCAAAAGGATTGCATAAGTTCTTGGCATAGACTATACTAAAACATTTGCTTTGGTTTCTAAAATGAATTCTATTAGACTCATTATTTCCATTATTGTAGCTTATCATTGGGATGTTCATTAGATGGATGTGAAGAGTTCCTTTCTTCATGGTGACCTTGAGGAGGAGATATATATGGAACAACCATAAGGTTCTTTGTAAGATTCTTCCTTAATGTATAAAATTTAGAAATCTATCAATGGTATTAAATAGGCCTCTCAATCTTAGTATGACAAGATGGATTCATTTCTTCTCATAGTTGGGTTCACTAGATGCAATTTTGATCCGAATGTATACATCTTGTGGTAAGATAATTCACTTTTGATTTTGGTTCTATATGTGGATGACCTATTGATCACATGGAGTTATTCATCCTCTATTTTAGTAGTGAAAATTGATCTACATGATAGATTCTCTATGATTAACTTGGGTTTATTGCATTACTTCCTTGGTATTGAGATTTCACAATCTGACTCAGGTATTACCATTGCACAATTCAAGTATGCTTTTGATTTTCTCACATGGTTTCACATGGGTACTTTTAATCCATCTCCAACTCCCTTTCTTTTTGGATTTAAACTAGAGGATGAGTGTTCTTCTCCATTGTTTGATTCTACCTTGTATCGATAACTAGTTGATAACCTCATCTATCTAACTCACACTAGACCTAATATTTTATATGTAGTAGGCATGGTCTCTAGGTTTATGTAAACATTATATGAGATACATTAGAAAGTATCCAAATAGATTCTCCAATCCATTCAAGGTAATCATAGTTTTGGGATTTAATATGGAGTAGGCATTGATATTGACCTGATTAGATACACAGATTTAGACTGGTCTGGTGATATTCAACATCAAAAGTCCACTTCAAGATATAGTTTCTCACTTGGTTTAGGATTGATTAGTTGTTTTATTAAGAAGCAAAATACTATTTCATTATCATCTCCTGAGGTTGAATATAGAGGGGCTATCAATGCTTCTAATGAAGCTATTTACCTTTAAGGGATTCTTAATGAGTTTGGTATATAGTTCAAGTGACCCAAAATCATCCTTTATGATACCAAAGCACCATTCAAATTTGTAGGAATCTAGTCTAACATCAATACACCAAGCACATCAAGATTTATATGCACTTCATTTGGGAGCTCATTCATGGAAAAGTCATTGATCTCAATGTTTTCTAGACTATGAAGTAGATAGATGATATCTTCACCAAACCCTTCACTAAGAGTAAGTATATTCACTTGCATGCTATTTTTGGGGTATGAGATGCATCAACATCATCTTCAGGGGGGTCTTCTAGTCCTCTTCATCTTTTCTTTCTTTTAGAGGGGAGGAGTTTTTTCCTATGGGTTTTTTCCTTTTCCTCTACTTTGTGAGAGTTGTATTGTACTTGGGTACCTCATCAAGCCATGTTGTCATGACCTAATTTTGTTTGTCCACCTAAGCTATGCTTAAGGGTGGTATTAGTGTAGGATATTATTTTCCTTGTATTTATTATTATGGATTATTAATACACTTGTATTTATCTTGCTTAGGTATTATTTTGAGGTCACTTAGGTGTCATAAATGAGGTAATTAAGGTGCACATGCACATGGTAAAATTTTAGTCAACTTGGTGGGTAAAGATACCCTTACCCACCAATATTGACATATAGAGCACACAAACCATTTGGAAAAAGTCTTGTGTTCACATTGTCAAATGTCTTGGCTCTATGCCTCCTTTGTACCTATAAATATGCCTCTCATCTAAGTTATTTTTTAATGAGATATGAATGCAATGTTATTATAATTCTACTCTATTTTGATTTCAGTCTCAACAATAGAGTTTTGCTTCTCTTTTCTTTATATTTTTAGTTTATGTGTTTGATTTTATCAGTTGGATCTTAGACAATTCCATCAAGAGTTATCCTTCCTATTTAAAATAATATTTAAACTTAACCATCCTTGAGTGGGATTGAAACCCACTAAGGAGAGTGATTTTTTTACTTAGGGTTAATAGCCAAAAAATGGTCCTATGTGGAAGTACGAGTGCCACATATGGTTCTTGATTCCTAATCATATATGTATACACTAATATGTCCTAAACCCCATAAAACATCTTTTAAAGTAGCATTTTTCCCTATACCACCTTTTGTATGTATTTACCTCTAGCTAATTACCTCAGTTCACCTCCTTTGATTCCATTTATGTGTATGTGACTATGCTAAATTTTTATCACTTACATTAGCAAGTGAGGTATTTGGGTCCAACATGTATCCAAAACATACTATGATATACAATTTCAAAATATTTTTGGGGGGTCATTTCATCTAGTTTAAAAACAATTTTATGCTCTAGGGAACTTTGGGATCGATTTTTATCCTTATAATTTAGTAATCTATTGAGTTATCACTTGTAACTCTTAAGATGGTTGGAACATGATTAATTAGAGGTAATATTTATGGGAACCTTTTTAATTTCAAACTAGTTAGTGGTAGAGGTAGAGGATGAGGAAGGGGTCATCATGGAAACATCCCCATTTGTAACCAAGAAGAGATGATCATGAATAATGATGACAATAATATTGAGGTACATAATGTTGAAGTAGTCAGTCGGAATCGAACTAACAAGCATGAGGAGATACTTAGTGAAATATTGATAACCCTTAATACCTTGTAAGGAAAGATTGATAACCAAGAGTAAAGATTGAACAATATTGAATGGATATCCAAAGAGGAAGTACCCAAATTAGAAATGAGGTATGTAAAATGACATATGATTTAGGAACTTCCTTTAACCATAGTTAACCCAATCATCAAAGATTTGAATAACCTCCCACTACCTACCTTTTTGGGTTAAGAATCATGTGATGTATCTGATGCATAGATGGTACACCTACAGAAGTATTTCAACTTGCATAACATGCCATTGAATGTGAAATCTAGGGTGGTAGCCTATTAGCTAGTTGGTCTTGTAGCTTTATGATGGAATCACCTTTATGTTATTGAAGGATATCAACCCTTGAACATGCCTTGGTATGTTTTTGAGACTTGGTTTCACAAAATATACCTCAACACAAATTATAAGGAGAAAAAAATTATTGATTTTTACCTTTTAAAGAAAGAAAACATGTTTATAGTAGAGTACGAAAGCAAGTTTTGAAATTTGTTGCATCATGTGAACTATATGCATGATAAAGAAATAAAGATTACTTAGGCTCGAGGAAATACTTATGCATGATGTCAATATGATGAACCTAATGACTTTGTTTTCATCAATTGAATCAACCTATAGGGTTGAAGAAAAAGAAAAGTGTCACCAAAATTCAAGATAAGAATTTAAGACAAGCAAGTAGTAGTCTAAAGTGAAAAACCTTTCTCCCATGAACAAAACTTTCAAAAATTAGATCAAAATTATAGATTTTTAGGTAACAATAATTTTTTTAGCAATTTTTCTAGTCAAAGCAAAAATTTCAAGGCTCGTGGATCCTCTAAATCTAGTTCTTACAAGAATTAACAACATCAAAATGACCAATGTGGACCTACCATGAGTGCTAATACTATTCCAGTGGCATCTTCTAGACCTATTATTTGTTGGGAATGTGATGAAAACCACTATAAAAAAGGACTATCCTAAACTAAAACTAGGGCAAGTAGTGAATCATAGGGTAGTTTTTGATGTTGATAATCATCATGTTAATTTACATGCCACTCTAATTAAAATTAGAGGTACAATAAATAGTTTTCCCTTGACTATTGTGACTGATTCAGGTGTAACAAATTGTTTTATCTCTCCGTTTATTTTTTAAAAAAGTAACATTTATTCTAACTTGATAAGATAATGTTGGGAGGTTGAGTTCAATATAGGCAATAAAGTGCCTATTATTGAGTGTTTAAAACAAGCAGAACTAGATATTGGTGTTTTTAAGACCAAGGTGGATATTTTTATCATGACTTCAGGGTCTTATGATCTCATCCTTGGGATGGATTGGCTGCATGAACATCAATCCATGCTTTATTATGTGGGAAAAAAAGTGTAGTAAAACAATTACCTTACCCAAATTATATAATTAAAATGTATGCAAGGGTCCAAAAGATGTAAAAAACTCTCAACCCTATAACTAAAAAAGGTTGTTAGGAAAGGCTACAAGTTTTATGTAGTCTAACTAAAAGAATTACCTAAAGAAAAGGAGTTAGTGCATATATTTTTCTATTTTAAGGGAATTTATGGATGTTTTCCCTAAGAAACTACCTAGTTTACCACCTTAAAAATAATTTGATGTATCCATTGATATCATGCCTAGTTCTAACCCTACTTCTAAAGTTCCCTACCACATCAATGTGGCTAACCTACAAAAACTCTTGGATAGTAGAAGCATCCAGCTAATTGTGTCCCCTTAGGGTGCTTTGATGGTATTTATGAATAAGGATAGTATATTTAGGCTTTGTATTGATTATTGCATGCTAAATAAGGTAAAAACCAAAAACCATTATCTTTTGCCTATGATTGATGACTTGTTTGACCAAATGAAGCATTTTGTAGTCTTCTCTAATATTTATTTGAGATCAAGATACCATCATTGGAAAATCAAGGATGAGGACATTCATAAAACAACTTTTAGAACTCGATATGGACATTATGAGTTCACAGTTCTACCTTTTGGCCTAACTAATGCACCTACAACTTTCATAAATCTTATGAATAACATATTTAGAGACTTTTTGGATAAGTTTGTACTAGTATTTCTTGATGACATTCTCATTTATTCCAAAAATTAGGTTGAGCATGATCAATACCTTCATTTAGTCTTGAAAAGACTAAGATAATATAAGATGTTTTAAAAACTCTGCAAACGTGCATTTTATGAGTCTAAAATTCATTATTTGGGACACATTATTTCTAAAGAGGGCATCATTATTGATCTCATGAAAATTAAAGATATTCAAGATTGGTCTACTCTTACCAATGTGCATGAAGTACATAACTTCATGGGTTTAGATGGTTATTACCAGTGTTTTGTTGAAAATGTTTCTAGTATGGCCTATCTCATTACCTCTTTGTAGTGAAAAGGCAAAAAATTTGTGTGGACCACTCAGTGTGAGGAAGCATTTAATAATTTGAAAGTGATACATAAAATAACACCTATTATTATGATTCTAAACCTAAATGGTAACTTTGAAGTTTGGTTTGATTCTTCTAAGGAAGGTTATAGAGGCATCTTAACCCAAGATGGAAAATTTATGGCTTACGAGTCACAAAAATTGAAGGATCATGAAAAGAACTATCCTATATATGACATGTAGCTTGCTTCCATTATTCATGCACTCAAACAATGGAAATATTTTCTTCTAATAAATCCTTTCAAGGTGAAATATGATCACTATAGTCTCAAGTATTTATTTTCTCAAAATGATTTATATACATGCCAGCATAGGTGGCTAGATTTTTTGAGTGATTTTGACATGGACATATCATATGTCAAAGGCAAGGAGAATCATATGGCTAATGCATTTAGTAGACACACATACCTTTCTACCTTATCAATGTTATAAATAAATTTAAGAAGTGATCTTTTGGAACAACCTCTTATTGATGAATTCTACCATGATGTAAGAGAAGATTTATCTAATGATCCTATAACAAAGAGATTTTTTGATTTTTCTATTGTAATAAGTGGTCTTATAAGGCATTAAGGTAGAATTTATGTACCCAATTTGGATGACTTGAGAAATTATGTGCTTAAGAAAGTTCATATAACACCTTATTATGCTCATCTATGAGTTATAAAGATGATGCATGAGCTAAAAAGGCTCTATTTATGGCCTAGAATGAAGCATGATGTCAATAAATTTATAGCAAAATGATTAGAATGCCATCAAGTTAAAGTTGAGCATTACCATCCAAGATGGGTTTTTTACCCTCATGATATTTCAAGAGATAAGTGGGTTATAGTCTCACTTGATTTTATTTTGGGGTTACCAAAATCATGTAGGAGACATGATATAATCCTTGTGGTGATTGATAAGGCCACTAAAGTTGGCCACTTCATTGTTGGAAACTTAACAAATGACACTTATGTATTCATATATAATTTTGTGAAGGAAGTGGTTAGACTTCATAGCATACCTAAAGTGATAATTTTAAACCATGACAAGTTATTTACTTCAAGGTTTTGGTGTATATTGACTATAACCTTTGAAACAAGGTTGAATTTTAGTTCTTCATATCATCTAGAAATAGATGGATAAATAGAAAGTCTCAACCAAGTGGTTGAAGACATGTTATTTATGGATTTCATGGATCAACAAACTAAATTTGAATATTACCTCCATCTAATTAAATTTGCATATAATAATTCATATCATTATGCAATTTGAAGCTTTATATGGGCATAAATGCATAACTCCACTTGGTTGGAATAGCTTGGAAAATAGAGTCATTATTGGACCTAATTTGCTATTGAAATATGATAGGTATATGGAATTAATAAGGCATAATTGTAAAATAGATTCAAATCGGTACAAGAATTACGTTGATCAAAAGATAACTCTATGTGAATTCAGTGTGGGGAACAAAGGTTTTTTGCATGTTAGACCACTCAAAAGTTCTATTAAATTTAGTAAGGATTCCAAGTTAACTCCATGATTTATCAGGCCTTTCAACATTATGGAAAATATCAATTTTTTTCTTATTATTTGTTCTTCCTCCTTCTCTATCAATGATTCATGATGTATTTCATATTGATTTGCTAAGAAAGTATATACCTGATCCATCTCATGTTATGGATTGGACTAATTTATAGATAATAGGAGAGAAAAAGATCTAATTAAAGCTAATGAGAATCTTAGACCATCATAGCATTAAGCTATATATATATATATATATATATATATATATATATAATAGTTTTTGATGTAATGGGACCTGCTAAGTGAAAGGAGTGCTACTTGTGAAGATTTTCATCTTTTCAAACAACATTATGCATATATTTTTAACTAAGTCATGAGGATGTCTCCCTTTCAAGAGGGGAAAGATGTTATGATCCCATATTTATATAATTTGTTATGCTATTAATATATTATTATTATTATTAAATTAATTATTGGTTGTTATTTTGTTTGGAATAGATTTTAGTACTTGTTGTAGTGATATTAGACTTCATGTTTAATTTTACACTTAATATTTTCATGGAATAATTACTGTAGTTGATATTATTATGGATATGTAATTATTTATCTATTTTTGATATGGTATGATTGATGTCCTTTTAGTGGTTTTAGTTTCTATCTATGATCTAGGAATATGTTGGTGGGTGTACACTTGATACCAAAATAATTTTGAGTAAGTCAGACATATCCAATAGATATACTTATTTGGTTATGTTTTCTATCCATTAGACATATTAACTGGTCATTAAGTTGGTCATTATTCTAACATTGGTACTTGTTAATTTCATTATTTCTATTTTAATTTCATTTTGTTATCACAAACTATTACTTACTAATACTATTATTATGGTCATATTATTTTATCCCACTTTCATGTTTAGCTCCAACTTATCCTTCCATGTATACTTCCATTCACTTTTGCACAGCTACATAGATCATAGTTTCCTAATCAGATGCATTACTTAAGACCTACCTAGACCTACCCTTGACACCCCCTTAGAACCCTTGGCACCACCCCGCTTTGACTAACCCTTCAACTTTATGAACACCTTATATCCTACGGTGGTAACATGTTTATTAAAGTGGATTGATTATATTGTTGGCATCATCCTTAATGTTAAACATGGTTTAATTGGTTTTAAATATTTTATTTTAAATCAACTTAAGTTGATGGCTTGTTATGGTCTTTGTTTTAATGTCATTTAATACGGATGATGTCATAGATTACTAGGGTTATGTTACTAATCCAATTTAACTTACATTAAGTATATGGGTTAGTCACTAACCTAAATTTATATTGGTTGATAGATGGGTTGTTGAATCAAGTTTTCTATATGGGTCATTTAATAACCAATATGGTGAATTTAGCTAGAGATTTACTTTGGGAATGGAGGAGGATTTCTATCTCCCCCCATTCAATGCATACATTGAATGGGTATGGGGAAAATGGATGGAAGGAATGGGGAGTTGGATAGAAGATGGAGAAAGTTGATGGGATTAGGAATATGGAAGAAAAAGAGAAAAAACATTGGGAGTTTGACTGGTTTTTATGGTGGCTATGATGGATTTTTGGGTAGGCAGAGCTTTCTTGGAAATACTTGAGATTTTTGGATCCAATCTTGTTGGATTTTGAGTTTTTTTTCTCCCTGTAATATCAAGTAAGTTATATTTTTCTTGGTTAATTTTTTTATAGTGTAAATTTGGAAAAAATAAAAGGATATTTATGTATCCTAAAGTCTTAAGACTTCTGGATGTATACATAAAACCTCAAGGATTTGATATATCGATATATAATTTGCATATAAACTTGTAAATCAATATATATAAATATATGGTGGTTATTGTTTCAAATCTTTTATTTTTTGTTAAGGCTCAAGTGGTTTTAACTCTATGTGCATGGAAGTGTTCAATTAGTCTAATAAAATTTATACCCTAAAGGGTTTATCTATTTTGTGTTAAATAATGGTCATTTGTTTATTTGGCTTGTTGAGAACTTATATCGATTTACTTGTTTCTGAAATTAGTGTTCTTATTTTTGTATAAAGATATGTTGTTTGGTTGGTTAAACCCACCTGTATATTTATTATCATTGCATGGAATGATCGTAAATGATTACTATTGTAGTGTTAGGATTTTATAAAAATGTGTTATTGTCTACATTTAAAAACCTAAAGGTCAGTTTGGGTTTCAAGTGGTCACCGTGTTTCCCTTATTTAGTATGATTTGGGTGTGTGTGTTACACACAATGTTTAGAGTGTGTTTGTGTTTTATTCAAGCCTCATAATAGTTAGTTGGGTCTCGACTAGGTTAAATTTTGTCTATGCATTTGCTTTAATCATGATTTTTGTATTCATAAAAATTTTATTAGACTCCATTATATAATATATATTCATGTTGGTTTATTAATTTGTTTAAATAATTATAAGGGTTCATAACCATAATGAATATTTGTAAAATAATGGTGTTATTCCCTATGTTATATCTCATGTTACATTATTTTGATATGAGGTTTCTTGCCATGTCTCTAGATATGTGGAATATACACATGACATGAATCTCTAATTTGGATATATATGTATATATTACTCAGATGTCAACTATATTTTGATATTTTGATTAAGTTATGTTTTGAGTCATGACTAAGTATTTAAGTAATTATGTTTTACATAATTTTTTCATGTTGTTTATATGTCGTCACTTTAAATGGATTAGTATTGTTTTGTGACTATTTTTTTTGTTTATTGTGTTGTGATTTTTTACTAGGATTTTATGAATGCCTTGGCTATGTCTTAAAAGGAATGTGTTATCCAATTTATATCTAAGGTGTTGTATATTTATATGTTGATTGTGCATATATAAATAATTTATCTTTGAAGTTATATTTCAAGTTGTGTTTTGTTATTATGTTTCAATCATTATGTTGTGGTTTTAAAAAAATGGATTTTATGACTGTGTCTTCTTTTGAAGCTCTTACATATGTGATTTTTACATGGTCTTAAACTTCATTGGGTTTTATTTTATATCTTTGGCTATATTTTCTTATCACTAGGTTGTGATTGTTTAAGGCATAAGGGGAATAATTTTTGGGAGTTATATTATGATTATGTTTTAATAGTTCTAGCCTATTGCTTTTAAAGGCATGTTTAAGTTGGTTGTTTTTGTTTGATTGGATCCCATGCAATACTTAGGGACTCACCTCTATTAAATTGGCATGAATATACTTGGTTATGTTCTTTTAGGTCTGAGAGGATCGAAAAAGAGTTTGAAGGAGTCTTGATTCACTTTATGAAATGTTTAGATTTGTGTTGTACCTTTAAACCTTATATTTTGGTTTGAATTATTATTCTATTTTAAATGAATTAAGTTATTTATTGGATGTTTATTTAGTTTTTGTATCAATTTTATATTGTTTAATTACTATTCCTAGACTAGACTTGAATGATTAAAATAAATAGATATAATATATACCAATATATATTAACAGTGAGGAAAGTTAAGGGTAACTGTAACTTAGATGGAGATCCAATGTGGTTAACTCAAAGACAATAATAATGGATTAATTTTAATCCATTATATAAAATTCAACATCAATGATTAACCATCCCTAATTTTAATCTATATTATAGATGGATTAATTATTCTCATCTTACCTTGGAATGGTATAATTGTCTTCTTGTATTCTTTTATTTTGAGATATCTTTTTGTTGAAAAAATGATTACTCATAATTATCTTAATGTTCTTAGTTACCACAACCACCATCCTATTGATGGTTGGGGTGGTGAGGGACACCGATGGTTGGGCTCATAGGACTATTTGGGTGGGCTTGTTCAGTTCATTACTTTCCTGATATATGCTTTGGTGATATAAAATACATGTGAATTAAGTTGGTAACAATTTAATTATGTAATTATGTTTATTAATTAGTTTATTTTATCATTATTCTTAAGTTATATGACATATATTTTAATGGGGTGATTATGTTAATGTGAACCTCTATTAATAAATGGATGCGGAAATCTAAATAAAAGCTAAATAATGCTTGAAGGATAACATGGCTAAATGGATATATGTTGAAGAATGTAATATACTTTAGGTATATTAAATTATTATTCATGTAATTGGACTCTCTTTATGTTGAGGAATCAATCCATTAATATTATCAATGTTGAATTACTCTTTTAATTTTATTTATGGTCAATTTGAATCAATACAAATTCATGCATATGGTTAATTTATACATTCTTATAAAATTGATTCCTAGATTCAATTAGATAACTTAGATATTCAAATTAATCTATGAATGTTATCCTTAGTAGAATTTACTTATATGTTTATATTTGTTAACCACAAATCATATAAATCTTATTTGAACATTGGGTTTCCTATCCCAATGTCATAATAATCTTTGGTTAAATTATATAGTAAATTAAATATAAACTATGTTGTTTGACTCATCAATATGTAGTTATAATTTAAGTATAAAAACTAAAATTAATAGATACCTTTAGTTTATCACATTATATATGATAAATTCATTTACATAGATGCATGTATATGGAACTTTAGTCATTTTCAGCTATGCATAAACTATTCAAATTACTATTTGTTGGTACATGTAAAAACAAACTAAAATCCTTCCTTCTAATTCTCATTTCAGACAAATCTTGTTATGTGTAAGGTATGTATGCTACCTATATATGGTCTGAACATTATTACTTTCATTCTTACATTAAATATGAAATGTATTAAAACCTTTTTCTTAATCAAAATGTTTTATAAGCATATGTAATAATTCTTCATAGAATAATCATGTGATTAAGTGAAAGATATTAAATGAATATAAGACAATATCATCATTACAAATCAATATAAGTAAATAAGCTAATTATATAATGCTTCTACTTCATTTGATGTTACATAATTAAATAACTAAAACCTACATGCATACTAATTTATTTTACTTGGGATGCATGTGCTTTCACTTTTACTTCTGATAGTTTCACTTACTTGCCTCATTGCCATTGGCTTGCCCAATAAAAAAATTGTAAGATTTCTTTAAGTGAAATATTTTATTTGGGTTCCACTCAACTTGAAACTTGGTTATATTTTGTCTTTTATGATTTTTTTGTGTTTTCTTACTGTGAATCATTTGTTGGCTTCTTCTAGTCTATTTAAATTATGATATGCGAACATTTATTTGGTATACATTTACATGATAATAATATAACATTATGTGAAAAAAAGTAATTCCTTTCTTTTATAGTTATCTAAAATGACTCTACTATCAAATAAATATGTAGTTTCCTCTCTTGAAATAATCAAATAATTAAGGTTTAATTGATTATATACCTTAGATGAATAATGTATTAGTTTCTCTTGTTTCATAATTTTGTATCGGCTATGCCAATATAATAGTTATATGAGTTAATTTATTGATTATTTATAGGATAGTGATGTTGATCATAACTATATCATTAATCATTATTCTAAATAATTACACCCATGTTAATAAACAAATGATGTATGAATTATTTAAATAAGTGGCATGGTGACCTCAAGGTCCATGAGGCATTTATGACCTTGTTCGGTAGCATTATGAGACCTTGAGTTTTAAATCTATTTTATCTTTATAAAACAATATTTTTTGTTGCTTGAATGATTAGAAATATGCATGTGATGAATTTATTTCTAGTTGTTGATTATGTTTGCTTATCTAAATTATTTTTTTAAATATAAGTTTAGTAACTTGTACTTTTCACGTAAACTTATGTTAACCTAAATGATAACTTCAAATGATAAAGTTATCCTTCCTAGTTAAACTAACCCATAAAATTAATCATCCTCAAGCAAGACTGAAACCCACTAAAGAGAGTGAGGTATTTACATAGGGTTAAGGACCTAGAAACAATCCTATGTGGAAGTACAAGTGCCACAATAGAATGCATGTCCTATCCATGTATGCATACACTGATACACCTCAAACTCCATAAAATATCTATTAAATCAACATGCTTCCCTATATTACCTTTTGTGTATATTTACCTCTAACTAATTACCTCAGTTCACCTTCTTTACTTCTAGTTAGGCATACATGAGTACATTAAATGTTTATCATTTATGGTAGTGAGGTATTTTGGTCCAACATGCATCCAAAACATACTATGATATACAATTCAAAAAAAAATTGGGAGGTTGTTTCATCTAGGATCAGAGTAGTTTTCTGCTCTAGGGAACTTTCAGATAAAGTTTTCTTATAATTTTTTAATCTATTGAGTTATCAGTTGTAATTATCAAGATGTTTAAAAAAAAAAAAAGTAGAGAGTACATGTAGGAAAACCATTTTAATGTCAACCCAAATAGGGGTAGAGGTAGAGGATGAAGAAAGGGTCATCATGGCTACATCCCCTTTCATAATCAATAAGAGGTGCCTATGAATAATGTTGATAGCAATATTGAGGTACCCAATACCGAAGCATTCGATGAGAATCCAAACAACAAGTATGATGATATCCTCAATGGAATATTGATAGACTTTAATACCTTACAAGAAAATATTGATAACCAATAGCAAAGATTAAACAATCTTGAAGGGATATCCCAAGAGGAAGTACCTAGATTAGAAATGGGGAGGGTAGAAGGACCTATGATTTAGGAACTACCTTTGACCATAGTTGACCCAATCATTAAAGAGATAAAGAAGTTCCCACCACATACCTCTTTGGGTAAAGAATCAGGTGATGTAGTCAATGCATGGCTAGTACACTTGTAAAATTATTTCAACTTGCATAACATTCCATCATTTGAAAGCCAAGGTGGAAGCCTATTAGCTAGTTGGTCTTATTGAAGGATATTATCCCTTGAGCCTATGTTAGTCTATTTTTGAGACTCAGTTTCACAAAAAATACTTGAATGAAAATAATTAGGAGTATAAAATCATTGATTTTTATCTTTTTAAGTAATAAAACATGTCTATTGTAGAGTATGAAAATAAGTTTCTAAATTTGTTGTTTCATATGAACTATATGCATGATGAATAAACCAAGATTACTCAGTTAAAACTTGAGCTCAAAGAAATATTGATGCATGATTTCAATATGATGAACCTAAGGACTTTGGCTACAATAACTGAATCAGCCTATAAGGTTGAGGAAAAAGAAAAGTCTTGTCAAAAAGCAAGACAAGAATTTAAGATAAGTAGGTAGTAGTCTAAAGTGAAAATCCTTTATCTCATGAAAAAGAACTTTCAAAAATCAGATCAAAACTACATATTTTTATGTAACAATAAAAATTTTAGCACATTTTTAAATTAAAATAGAAATTTTAAGTCCCATGGATCCTCTAAATCTAATTCTTACAAGAAGGAACGATATCAAAAAAAACAATGTGGACCTACCACCATTGTTAATACTATTCTAGTGGCATATTCTAAACATATTATTTGTTGAGAATGTGGTGACAACCACTATAAAAAGGACTATCCTAAACTAAAATCAGGCCAAGTAATGAATCATAGGGTATATGTTACTATTTATCATCATAATGTTGATTTGAAAGCAACTCTAATAAAAACCAATAAATTATCTTGATTGTTTCAAGTGTAACTATCTTGATTGTTTCAAGTGTAACATATTTCTTTATTTATCCTTTTACTACAAGATAATGTAACATTGAACCTATCTTGATAAGAGAAGGTTGGGAGGTTGAGTTTGGTACTAGTAAAAAAGTGCCTATTCTTGAGTGCTTGGCAGAAGCAAAACTAGATCTTAATGTTTTTAAGACCAGGGTGAATCTTTTTCTCACACCTTTAGAGTATTATGATCTCATCATTGGGATGGATTGGCTGCATGAACATCAATCCATGCTTGATTTTGTGGGAAAAAAAGTGTAGTGAAGTAATGACCTTAGCCAAATTATATAATTACAAGGTAGGTAAGGGTCTGTAAGACGTAAAACACTCTCAACCCTATAGGTAAAAAAGGTTATTAGGAAAGGTTGCAACCTTTATGTAGTCCAACTATAGGAATTAACCAAGGAAAAGGAGTTAGTGCATTTAGAATTTCTTATTTTTAGGGAGTTTATGCATGTTTTTACTAATAAACTACCTAATTTACCACCAAATAAAGAATTTAATTTTTCCATTGATATCATGCCCAGTTCTACCCCTACTTCTAAATCCCCCTGCCACATGAATTTAGCTAACCTATAAGAATTAAAAGTCTAGCTGTAAGAACTCTTGGACATCAGAAGCATCTATCCAAGTATGTCCCCTTGGGGTGCTCTGGTGGTCTTTATGAATAAGAAGGATGGTACATTGAGGCTTTGTATTAATTATTGCATGTTAAATAAGGTGACAATCAAAAACCATTATCCTTTGCCTAGGATTGATGATTTGTTTGACCAAATGAAGGGTGTTGCAATCTTCTCTAAGATTTATTTGAGATCACACTACCATTAGTTGAGAATCAAGAATGAGGACATTCATAAAACAACTTTTATAACTCGATATGGACACTACAAGTTCATGGTTCTTCTTTTTGGCCTAACTAATGCACCTACAACTTTCATGAATCTTATGAATAGTGTATTTAGAGACTTTTTGGAGAAGTTTATGATGATTTTATTGATGACATTCTCATTTATTTTTAAAATGAGGCTGAGTATGATCAATACCTTCATTTAGTCTTTCAAAGACTAAGACATCATAATATGTATGAAAAACTCTCAAAATGTGCATTTTATGAATCTTAAATTCATTATTTAGGACACATTAATTCTAAAAAGGGCATCATTTTTGATCTCACAAAAATTAAAGCTTTTCAAGATTAGCCTATGCCTACCAATGTGTAGAAGTGTGCAGCATCATGGGTCTAGTTTACTGAAATTTTATTGAAAAAAAATCTAATATTGCCTATCCCATTACCTCTTTATATCACAAAGGAAATAAATTTGTGTGAACCCTTTACTGTGAAGAATTATTTAATAAATTGAAATCATTGCTTACAATAACACCTATTCTTATCATTTTGGACCCAAATGATAACTTTAAAGTTTGGTTTGATGCTTCTAAATAAGGCTATAGAGTCATCTTATCCCAAGATGGCAAAGTTGTGGCTTACAAGTCATGAAAATTTAAATATCATGAAAAGAACTATCCTATACATGACATGGAGCTTTTTGCTATTGTTCATGCATTCAAACAATGGAAACATTTTTTTACTAAGAAAACCTTTCAAGGTGAAATATAATCACTGTAGTCTTGAGTATTTATTTTTTAAAGATGATTAAATGCATCCCAGTGTAAGTGGCTTGAATTTTTGAACAATTTTGACATGGAAATATCATATGTCAAAGGCAAGGAGAATCATGTGGTCGATGTACTTATCAGATGCACATACCTTACTACCTTGTCAGTGTTACAAGGAAATTTTTAAAGTTCTATTTTAGAATAACATCTTGATGATGAATTCTACTATGATGTAAGATTAGGTTTAACTAATAAGCCTATAGTAAATAAATTTTCTTATTTTTCTATTGAAATAGATGGCCTTATAAGGCATAAAGGAAGAATTTATGTACCCATTTTGAGTGACTTAAGAAATTTTTTACTTAAGAAAGTGCATACATCACCTTATTATGCTTATCTAAGAGTTACAAAGATGATGCATGAGATGAAAAGGATCTATTTTGGCTTATAATGAATCATGATGTCACTAATTTTTTAGTGAAATGTTTGTAATGATAGTGGGTTAAAGCTAAGCATTACCATTTAGGAGGGTTTTTTTACCCTCATGATAATCCAAGAGGTAAGTGGGTTTTAGTATCACTTGATTTTATTATGGGGTGACAAAATCATGTAGTAAGAATGATACAATCCTTGTGGTGATTGATAAGGCCACTAATGTTCACCACTCTATTGCTATAAACTTAATGGATGATGCTTTTACATTCAAAAAACACTTTTTGAAGTGGTTAGACTTCATGGCATACCTGAAGTGATCATTTTAGACCATGACAAGTTGTTTACTTTAAGGTTTTGGCATACATTGATTAAAGCCTTTAGAACAAGGTTGAATTTAAGTTCTTCATATCATCCATAAATAGATGGACAAATAGAAAGGCTCAACCAACTGGTTGAAGACATGTTGCACATGTACATCATGGATCAAAAAATTAAATAGGAATATTACCTCCATCTAGTTGAATTTGCATATAATAATTCATACCAATTTGTAATAAATATGGATCCATTTGAAACTCTATATGGGCATAAATATAGAACTCCACATGGTTGGGATAGCTTGGAAAATAGAGATATTGTTGGGTCTGATTTGCTAATAGAATAT
The DNA here is from genome assembly GCA_037957365.1 of Torreya grandis. NCBI lineage: Eukaryota > Viridiplantae > Streptophyta > Pinopsida > Cupressales > Taxaceae > Torreya > Torreya grandis. The sequence goes on along the minus strand of JARHVA010002129.1, from coordinate 2,517,730 downwards.
GATAGGAAGATGGATTTAATAAGGCATAAATTTAAAATAGTTTCAAATCAACAAAAGAGTTATGCTAATAAAAAGATAAATCCACATGAATTAAATATTGGGGATAAAGTTTTTCTACATATTAGACCACATAAAAGTTCTATTAAGTTTGGCAAGGCTTTCAAGTTAGCTCCATGATTTATCAGGCCTTTTGAAATTATGGAAAATATTAGTCATGTTATTTATCAGATAGATATTATTCTTTATCTTTCAAAGATTCATGATGTATTTCATATTTCTTTACTAATAAATTATATACCTGATCCATCTCATGTTTTGGATTGGACTCTTTTACATGTCAAAGAAGAGGAAAAGATCTAGTTGGAACTAGTGAGAATCTTGAACCATCATAACGTTAAGTTATGTAACAAAGATATACAATAGGTTTTGGTCCAATGGGACTTGCTAAGTGAAAAGAGTGCTACTTGGGAATATTATCATCTTTTTAGGCAACATTATGCATGGCCTTTTGACTATTATTATTAATTTGACTATTGGTTATTACTTTAGTTGGATTATATGTTGGTACTTGTTGTAGTGGTATTAGATTACATGTTTAATTTTTCATTTAATAATTTAAAGGAATAATTATTTTAGTTGATATTATTATGAATATATAATTATTTATTTATTTTTTATATGGTATAATTGATGTCATTTTGGTGGTTGCAGGGTCTATCTATGAGCTAGGTAGATGTTGGTAGCAGTACATCTAGTACCAAAGGAATTCTGAGTAAGGCAGACATGTCTGATAGGTATACTTTTTTGGTTATGTTTTATATATTTCAAACATCTTGATTAGTAATTTAGTTTGTCATTATTCCAACATTGTTTCTTGTGCATTTTATTATTTTTATTGTACTTTCACCTTATCGTAAACCATTACTTACCATTACTATTCTTGTGGCTACAATATTTTATCCTACCTTCACTTTTATCTCTAACTTGTCCTTTTGTATCGGATTCCATTCACTTTTACACAACTACATAGATCCTAATTTTCTAATCATATGAATTACCTAAGACCTACCTAGACTTACCCTTGACACCCCCTTGGAACCACTCCCTTAGAATAACCCTTTGATTTTATGAACACCTTATATTCTAATGTGGTAGCATGTTTATTAAAGTAGCTTGATTATATTATTAGCATCGACCTTAGTTTTAAACATGGTTTAATTGGTTTTAAATATTTTATTTTAAATTGACTTAAGTTGATGGATTGTTATGGTATTTGTTTTAATGCCATTTAATATGGATGATGACATAGATTATGGGGGTTATGTTGTTAATCCACTTTACTTTGTGTTAAATATATGGGTTATTTATTAACCTAAATTTTTATTGGTTTATGAATGGGTTATTGGATCAATTTTTCTAAAGGGGTCATTTAATGATCATTATGGTAAATTTGGCAGGGGATTTACTTTAGGAATGAAGGAGGATTTCTCTCTCCCCCCATTCAATGTAAACATTTATTGGGTATGGGTAAATGGATAGAAGGAATGGGGATTGGATGGTGGATGGAGAAAATTGGTGGGGTTGGGAAGATGGAAGAAAAAAAGAAGGAACAATGGAAGGTCAACTAGTTTTTATGGTGGCCATGATGGATTTTTGGGTAGGTAAAGATTGCTTGGAAAGATTTGAGGTTTTTGGTTCCTATATTGTTAGCTTTTGAGTTTTTTTAGGTTGATTTTTTCTCAGTTAATTTATTTACTTTATAAATTTAGAGAAAAATAAAATCCTTTATATGCAGTTGGACTTCCAAATACATACACAGGCCCTCAATGATTTGATATATCAATATATCATTTTCATATAAACTTGAAAATAGATATTTATGAATATATGGTGGTTATTATTTTGAATCTATTATTTTATATTAAGGCTTGAGTGGTTTTGAATTTGTGTGCATGGAAGTGTTTGATTGGTTTAATAAAATTTATACCCTATAATATTTATCTATTCTATTTTAAATAATGGTCATAGGTTTCTTTGGCTTACTAGGAACTTATATCAATTTACTTTTTTGTAAAATTTGCATGCTTATTTGTGTATAAATATATGTTTCTTGGTTGGTTAAACCCACCTATATATATATATATATATATATATATATATATATATATATATAAAATCATTGCATGGAATAATGGGAAACAATTATTTTTGGAGTGTTTGGCTTTTACAAAAACATGTTATTGTTTGCATGTAAAAACCTTGAAGGTTGGTTTAGGTTTTAAGTGGTGACTACATTTCCCTTATTTAGTATAATTCAGGTGTGTATGTGTTATAAACAATGATTAGAGTGTGTTTGTGTTTCATTTAAGCATCATGATAGTTAGTTGGGTCTCGACTAGGTTATATTTTGTTTGTGCATTCACTTTAATAATGATTATTGTATTCGTAAAAGTGTTTTAGACTATATTCTAGAATATACATTCTTGTTGGTTTATTAAGTTGTTTAAATCATTATAAGGGTTCATATCTATAATGAATATTTGTAAAACCATGGAATTATTCCATATGTTATATATCACATTGCATTATTTTGATCTAGGGTTTCTTGCCATGTCTCTAGTTGTGTGGAATATATGCATGACATCTAATTGGGATTTGTTATATATATATATATATATATATATATATATATATATATATATATATATATATATGTATGTATGTATGTATGTATGTATGTATGTATTGATTATGTTTTTACTCAAATGTGAAATAGATTTTGATATTTTTATTGTGGTATGCTTTAGGTGGTGACTCAATATTTAATTAATTATGTTTTACATAATTTTTTCATGTTATTTGTATGTTGTGGCTTTAAATGGATTAGGATTATTTTATGACTATATTTTTTTTGTTCACTATGTTGTTTTTTTTTACTAGGATTTTATGAATGCCTTAGCTACATCTTTAAAGGACTATGTTATAAGATTTTTATTCAAGATACTATATATGTATATGTTGACTATGTATATATAAATACCATGGCTTTGAAGTTATATTTCAAGTTGGGTTTTATTATTATATTTTGATCATTGTGGCATTGGTTTTAAACAATTGAGTTTTATGACTATTTCTTATTTCAAATATTTCACATATGTGATTTTTCTATGGTCTTAAAATTCATTGGGGTTTATTTTCTATTTTTGACTATATTTTTTAGATAACTGGGTTGTGATTATTTAAGCCACAGGTGGAATAATGTTTGGGAGTTAAACTATGATTTTCTTTTAATAGTTTCATCTTATTGTTTTTGAAGGAATATTTAATTTCGTTACTATTGTGTAATTGTCTCTCATGTAAGACTTAATGACTCACCTCTATTAAATTTGCATGAATATACTTGGTTATGTTTTTATGGGTATAAGAAGATGATGGAAGAGTTTGAAGGAGTCTTCTTTCACTTTATGAAATGTTCGGGTTTGTGTTGTACCTTTAAACCTTATATTTTGGTTTGAATTACTATGCTAGTTTGAGTGAATAAGCTATTTATTGTATGGTTATATAGTTCTTTTTTGTATTGTATATTATTTGGTTACCATTCCTAAAATAGACATAGATGATTAAAATAAATGGGTACACTATATACTAGTATATATTGATAGTCAGGATGGTTAAGGCTGATCATAACTTAGATGAGGATCTAAGGTGGTTAACTCAAAGACTATGTAATGGATTAATTTTAATGAATTCTATATCATTCAGCATCTAGGATTAACCATCCTTACTTCTAATATATACAATAGATGGATTAATTATTTCCATCTCACCTTGTAATTGTATAATTATCTTATTTTATTTTGAGATGTCCTTTTATTAGAAAACCAATTGATCAAAATTCCTTTCATGTTCCTAGTTACTGTAACCACCATCATATTGATGGTCGGGGTGGTGAGGGCCATCGATGGTTAGGCTCATAGGGATTGTTAGGTAGGCTTTTCTAGTTAATTCACTTCCTGCTCCATGCTTTGGTGATATTGCATATGCATGAAGTAGGTTTGTAACAATTTAATTATGTAATTATTTTTATTACTTATTTTATTTCAACATTGATACTCAAGTTCTATGATATGTATTTTAATGGGATAATTATGTTAATGCTAATCTATGTTAATAATGGGATACTAAAATCTAAACAAAATATGAATAATACTTAAAGGGTAAGATGGCTAAATGTATATATGTTAAAGAAGGTAATATACTTTAGGTATATTAAATTATTATTCATGTAGTTGGGCTCTCTTTATGTTGAGGAAGCAATCTTTTAATATTGTCAATATTGAATTACTCTTAATATTAATTATGATCAAGTTGAATAATTATAAATTCATACATATGGTTAATTTATACATTATTATAACATAAATTTGTTGATTCAATTAGATAACTTGGATTTTCAAATTGATCTATGAATGTTATCCTTAGTAGGATTTACTTAGATGTTTACATTTCTTAACCACACATAATATAAATGTGATTTGAACATTGTGTTTCATATCCCAATGCCAGAATAATCTTTGATTAAATTATATAGTTAATTAGATATAAACTATGTTGTTTGATTCATCAATACATAGTCATAATTTAAGCATGAAAACTAAAATTAATATATACCTTTAGTTTATCACATTATATGTGGTAAATTAGTTTACATGTATGCATGTATATGGAACTTTAGTCATTTTCAACTATGCATAAATTATTCAAACTATTGGTTACTGGTACACATAGAAACAAACCAGAATCCTTCCTTCTAACTCTCATCCCAGACTAATATGATTGTGTTTAAGGTATATATATTTCTTATATATGGTTTTAAAATTATTACTTTTGTTCTTAAAGTAAATATGAAATGTATTAAACCCTTTTTCTTAATCAGAATGTTTCATAAGCATGTGTAATATTTTTGCATAGAATAATCATGTGATTAAGTGTAATATCTTAATTGAATTTAAGATAATATCATCATTATGAATCAATATAAGGAAATATGAAAGTTATATAATTCTTCTACTTCATTTGATATTACATAATTAAATAACTAAAACCTACACACTTGCTAATTTCTTTTACTTGGGTTGTATGTGCTTTCACTTTTCCTTTCGATAGCTATACTTACTTGTCTCATTGCCCTTTACTTTCCCAATATAAAAATTATAATAATTCCTTAAGTAAAACATTTTATTTGAGTTCTACTCAATTTTAAACTTGGTTGTATTCTATCTACTATGATTGCATTGTGTTCTGCTGTTGTGAATCACTTGTTACCTTCTGCTAGTCTATTTGAATTATGAGATGTGATAGTTTATTAGGTATACATTGACTTTATAATAATGAAACATTATGTGAAAATAAGTAATTCATTTCTTTTATAGTTATCTAAAATTACTTAAGTATCAAATGAATACGTAGTTTATTCTCTTGAAATAATTAGATAATTAAGTTTTAATTGATTAGATACCTTAGATGAATAATGTATTAGTCTATCTTGTCTCATAATATTGCATTGGTTATGCCAATATAATATTTAAATGAATTCATTTCTTAACTATTTATAGGATAATGATGTTGATCATAATTATATCATTAATCATTATTCTAAATAATGGCATCCATGTAAGTAAATAGATGGTGTATGAATTATTTAAACAAGTGGTGTGGTGACCTCAAGGGATGTGAGGTGTTTATGAACTTAACCAGTAGCACTATGAGACCTTGAGTTTTAAATATGTTTTCTCTTTATAAAACAATATTTCTACTACTTAAATGATTATAAATCTACATGTGATGAATTTTTTTGGTTGTTGATTATGTTTACTTGTCTAAATTATGTTTTAAATATAGTATTAGTAACATGTAATTTTCATGTAAACCTATGTTAACCTGAATGATAGCTTCAAATGATAGAGTTATCCTTCTTGATTAAACTAATCCTTAAAATTAACCATCCTTAAGTGGGACTAAATCCCATTAAGGAGAGTGAGGTATTTACCTAGTGTTAAGGATCTATAAATGGTCTTATGTGTAAGTATGAGTGCCACATATAGTTCTTGGGTCTTATCTATGTATGCATACACTAATACACCCCAAAATCCATAAAACATATTTTAAAGTAACATGCTTCCCCATAGCACCTTCTGTATGTATTTACCACTAGATAATTACCTTAGTTTACCTCCTTTAATTTCATTTATGTGTATGTGATTGTGATAAACATTTATTGCTTCAATTAGCAAGTGAGGTATTTGGGTCCAACACACATCCAAAATTTACTTTGATATATAATTCTGGTTTTTTATTTTTTTAGGTTGTTTCACTATTCTCCTTACAAGTCTTAAATATTGAACCCTCACCTTTTTATCCACATTACCACCTTTCAATTTAATTTAAATATTCCCATATACCATTCTCATTGATATATTTTCATTTTCATTTTGTGTTTGTAATAGAAACATATGTTCCACATACACATCCATAAATGGATTGAATTTTAATTTAGGTCTTTTATAAATGAGCCCAACATGTGTAAAATTATTACTTTTGATATTTTGAATAATGAGTCTTCCCTGTGAAAATGTGTGACTCTCATTATTCTATCACATGAATATTTTATGTAAAAAATTTAAAAAATTTAACATTCTGATAAAATTAAAAAAATGGTATATCCAAAGCATAAATATTCTCCCTATATGTTATCTTTGGAAGACAATATTATCTACATCTACATGTTGCACTTTTTCTCTAATGTTAAATATATGATTTTATTCCTTTTTTATATCTCTTGTCTCTTTGAGTGATTTTAAATGTTCTATAGGAGATTGCCCTTCCATAAATCCTAGTTCAATAGTATTATTTATGCATGAGATTTGGATTTGAAGAGACAATTGTAGATCCATTATTGTTCTTTTAAATTCTAGCATTAGTATGTCATCCACAACATGTAACCTAAAAAATGTAGGTATTCTAATACCCACTATCTTGTGGTTTCCATCCAACATGTATGGTTCCATAAAGGCCCTGAAGTCATATGCTTGCTCAAATTTTTAAGGAGTGAATGTAATTGACACCTCTTAGCATGTTCTATAGGTTTCCATGATATGCAAAAAATAAAATGTGTATAATTTCCATAATGATGTTTGTAATCTACCTAAAGTCCCATCTACATCCTCATAAGTGTGTCTCACAAGAAGGAAGCTTACATACATAATGTTTAATACCATCATTTCTATTAACATGGATGCAAATGCAAATAATATAGAATTATTATTGTCACTCAAAGCATTATCCAATTTCAAGTAGAGGATTGGTGGATTTTATTGAATTAATTACTTGTCCTAGTAATAGTAATTGATTTAGAATTGAAAACATTTTCCTTTTACCCTTTAAATTTTTCATTCACTTCATTTTATAATATTAAATCATGAAATGGTTGTTTGGATGATCCATTACTGTATAATAAATCCCCATAATCATAAATAATATGTTATTAGATCTTATTTAAATATAAATCCAATGATGTGATAGTGTAATTTTCTCCAATTTTAATAAATGGTAGGCCAAAGTGTCCAAAACCCCAAGTTGTGTGTCCATGTGTGAGATTATCAATTAAAGTAACTAGGAGTTTCATAACATTACTTATTGACTTTGATTTTTTTCCCATATTTTGTATGGAGGTTTTTGTTTTTATTATTTTACCATGCATAATGATCAAGAATACCTCAGGCTATTTTATAATCTATGGAAATAGTAATTATGTCATGTTTGTTCCTCTTCATGTTTTTAGAGTGATTATGAGCATGTGGTGACCTAGATTATATATATATATATATATATATATATATATATATATATATATATATATATATATATATTGGTGAATAATTTGTTCTTTTGAATTGAAACATGTTAAAATATTTGGTTCATTATCCTTTCAAAGCTTAATTGTGACACGAAAAGAAGGTTCAACGATTCAAACTCCTTGTTACACTTACTTCACATTAAATTTAGATATAGAATACTAGTAGTCTTTGAGGAAATTATATTCCATCATGTCCTACATAATGATTCCAATGTAGAGAAATATCTAAATCTATCTCAATGATTCTTGATATATGTAATAAATTATTACCATGGTATATGACCTTTGTTTCTCTTTCCCAATGTTACTATTTACTTCATGCATGTAACCATTTATCTATATAGCTCTATGACTATAGAAGGTGCTCTTTAGGTAACCACAAGCTTTATGCCATACTTTTTAATATATTTTAATACAATAATTTTTCATTGTATGTACCTTAATATATTCATCACCCACATTAAATAAATATTTTTTCCTTAATATGTCTGACATAAATTTATTTTTGGCCTACTCATTCAAGACTCTAATTTTTTCCATATAATTATTACTGAAGTAAGGGATAATTTTTTTAGACATTCTATTTATAAAAATTATATTAGACATCTTCCACTTCATCCAAAAAAATACCATTTTTATCCTCATCAAATTTTTGATAGGACAAATTGGATAGAGTGGCACTCAATTTTTTTACATTTTTTTAGTATTATAGGGTTTTATTATAATTTTTTGGGATGATCATAATTAGTGGAATAAAAATAAATTAGGGATACCAATTTTGGGTTGTCATTCTTCAAATCATCCCTCATGTTGACCTCAAACTCTTTTAAGACTTATTCAAATCTAACATCCATAGGAGAATTGTCTATGTTGATCAATTACCTAACAAACCATTATATGAGATATCCTTTATATTGGCAACATCCTTTGTAAGGAGGGTTGAATAATATATTGATATGCACACCAAAGGTATTGGAATCCAATTCTTTAAATTTTATCATGTCTCCTTCAAGTATATTTTTTATTGTTCCCTATGTAACATATTTGATCACAGATGAACACAAATGGATCAATTTGGTAGTGATTCCCCTAAAATTAAAATTATGTTCACGACTATGTACAAAGGATGGACCATCCATTTGAGAACTCCATTTAACCATTGAATAACTTATTCTTTCACTTAAAACTAAATTTTTTATTGTCCAAACTATTAATTTCTTGTGTTATAGTAAGTTTGATCAATCAAATCATATATTTACCACTTTTTTACCACTATACCAAACTTCAGGGGCCATGATCTCTCTTTTCAAATTTTATTATCTTCAAGAACATGAACCTTTAAACCTTGGGCTATATAATGATCTCTACTATAAAAATTTTGTTTGATAATCATTATGTTATAAATTATGGAATTCAAATCTTTTCATTTTCATCTCTTCATAATCAATGATAAATTAATATTGAAAGTTTGGATGTTTTTTATAATCTTTGGGAATTTTTTGTTTGATGTGTCTTGTATATTTTTCCTATAAATAGTCATATTTTTGTACTCTCATTTATGATATAATGTTGGAGGACCTCAAAAATCTCAATTTTCTATAAAAATTTAATTAATATATAAATACAACTGTTATAATAGATAATAAATACTTTAAGGATTTATGTCCCCCTAATGTTTGGGCCTATTGGTAGGATCTATTGATCAATAACTTCATTATTAGATTCAATATCTTCTTCTAGTTTGCTACCCATAATAAGGTCTTAATTATTGATAATATTTCTAAAATAAGAATCATGATTCCTAATAGATGCATTTTGTACAAAAATTATGTTGAGTTGGCTAATAATCTACTATTGGCATGCCCTTTAAATTCCATAGTGTTGGAAATTATTCTCTAGTATTTCAATGTTAGGTGGGTAAAACCCAACTCCTTGTTTGAGTTGATTCAACAATGGAAATGTCATTGTAATTCATTGTTTCTATCCTTTCTATGGAAGTTAGCTTTACCTCATTTATTTGGTATATTTAGAAGATTAAAAACTTGTGTATTTTTGAGAACTTCATGCCCAATTTGAAGTTGTAGGTTAATTAGATAATTCATACCATTGTTAATAATTGGTAGTCTTTCACACCTAAATAATAATTTCCTATCTCCTAAGATAATTATACTATTCTTGGAAACTGAGAACTTAAATCCCCATGTCAGGAAGCCAAAAACATTATAAGGAGTTAGATTAAGTGGAGGAATCATCCAAACTGGAAGAAAATGAAATTTGATAGTGCCTCAACAGGTAATATCAATTTGGATAGGGGAGGTGTATCATCATAAATACTCATGGGAAGGTTATTTAAGATTATTTTATCCTTAAGGGTTTCTAAACTTATCATGTGGTAGAAGCTAAGGCAGTATTTTTAGGGATTCAATTGGTGACCCAGTTAGACATTGATAGGCTTATTAAGGATGGGGATTCTATAAATATTATTAGTTAACTCACTAACAAAACCGACCCCTCATAGACCATTATTCATTTTATTGAGTATTTTTGAGGCCTTTTATCCTACTTTGAAGATATCATCTTCTCTCATACCTATAGAGAAGGAAATGAAGCAATGGATGGTTTTGCTAACCTAGGAGTCAATATTCATGATTTATTTCAATGGGAAGATCCTCAAATAATCCCATCCCACTATATTCCAATCATTAATAAGTATAATTATATCACAAATACTTAAGTTGTGAAGTAGTTTAATTATAACCTTTCATGAGATCATCATCCACATTGGTAGTAGGACTTCCAATATGATTGATCACATCATTAGGGAGCATGATAATTTAGTGTGGTGTCATGGTAATCACAATGATCATAATCATTTTATAAAAATTATCTCTCTTTACACACATGTCAATCAAGGTGGCATAATTACTCAGATTATGAGGTCACAGAAGAATAGATGCATATTTGTTATTTTCTCTCTCATCCTTCCTTAATCACTAAAAAATAGGTTTTTAGCCTTTAATCAAGAATGGGTTCTGATAGAGACTATATAGAACCTATTTATTTCAATGATGTTATGTAAGACTACACTATTTTGAGATTGTTGAGTAAGGGTGGGTTCATTGTCTTCATGCAGATAATTATAGGGTAAAATTTTATAATCTCTTAATATTCCACTTAAGGGTAGAAGGAAAGAAAGATAAATATGTGAGGGATTAAGGTGGACATCACTAAGGAACTAATTTTGGTGTTCTCTAGGATGTCTTATGACAATAATAATATCTTTAAAAATAAGAGAAATAAGTAGGAGTTCCTTACAAAATTATTTGGTTATGAAGAGGAAGTTATGTTGGAGGATAAGGGATTTCCAAGAAAGGATTTTCCAATGCCTTGGCTAATTATCTACTTGTAGATAATGAAATACATCACTTTTTAAGGTAAGTTTAATGTGTTTTACTCTCATAAATTCCTTCTCATGAGCCATTTCAAAGGGTATAGCATCAACATCCCAATTTTATTCTTAATTCCCTTGAATGCTTGATCTTAACATTTTAATACAACCCTAAAAATTATATCCTTTATGATGGATTAATATATTTGGTGTTTATTTTTGGAAGATCCTTATGGGGTAATAGTATTCCTAAAACCATTTTGAGTGATGGTTTTATAAAGATAGAAGATGGTAAGGAGTCTGGAGAGACTAATTCAGTGGAGGGTTACTTTAGTGTGGTTGAGGAAGACTCTATCAATAAATATGAGTCCCTCTAGTACACTCCATTGGGTAAATATCATATTTATATGGAAAATTTTGAATGGATTGAGCTTGAGTTCAAAATATTAGAGCTTGATAATAATCTTGATAAGTTCAAACATAAGGCAAAAATGATGTTGGCAAAATCCAAAATGTCAAACTAGAATTGATTGTGTTGAAGGATTTTATTTTGTTTAAGATTAATAAACATGAGACCTCTAAGATCATGCATCCTAAGTCTCCCCCTCTCAAAACTAAGTAAAATAAATCTACCTCTACTATCAAAAAATTTAGTATTAAGATATGTGTTGGTAAAGATTCAAATGTAAGCCTTAGGATAGGAGAAAGAATTTTACTTCTATAGCCAAAAGGCCTTCCCCTTAGTTAGATTTTGAATTTTTAGCTAACAGGATAATAAAAATAACTCAAACCCAACTCACTCAGACTAAAAGCAATAAGAAGGTAAAATAGGTCAATCTCAAGAATTACCCCAAGGAAGGGATTGGCATTACTCTTCTTATGGAATATTTGGTCTCCCATGAATCTTCATCTTAATATTGTGTTAGTAGCATTTGGTTCCTTTTCTATTTTTTATGTTTGTTCTTATCTATGGTGGTTGTTTTGTTCTAAACTTTGATGGATCACTGAACTTGCTTGGTTTTTCTTATTTTTGTTCCATTTTTTTAGGTTACAAGATCCCTATAAAACCTATTTTTTACCTATCAAATAAAAAGAGATAATAATTTAATCTTAAATGCAAGTGAAATTTTCATTATATTCTCTTAAATATAAAGTGAAAATTCCCATCAAGGTACTAAAATAGGATTTTATGCCTTTCAACATTTGATTAATATAGTTCCACTTGAGAGTTATGTAGAGAGAAAAAATTAAAAATATTAAAATGTATGCCTTCCTAACTACAAAAAAATATCATTATTTTAATTTCAAATATTTTCATTTAATTATTCAAGCATATATACTTTTATGTTTTATGTAAATTTTTAAGAAAATAAGGGAAACTAATTAATAATATAGAATTAAATTTTAGTGTAAAAATATATCATTATGCATCCCATTTAGTTTCATTATACTCCTTTGTGAATTTTACCCATGTCTAACTTAAATAGTGAAAATACAAAAAAGATGTTAATTTGTCTCAAATTATCTTAATATTGATATGGTTGAAGGTTAAATACTATTATCACATTTCCTATAAAGTTTAGCTCATAGGGTAATCTTTTTTGTTCTAGGTTTAATTAAATTTAGTTGGCCATTTTGTGCTTCTTCAAACTTGATGTGTGCATCCACTTTAATTTAAATTTATGATTGAGGTTCACTTTTTTCTCATGATGGATTATTTGGTTAAATAGTCTCATTGGACACATTGACACATTTTCTAAAGCTTAATTTTTTTGTATGCATTTGTGGCCCCCTTTATATGTCTAAGTATTTCCTGACCCCTTTAATATTTGTCACATATATAAAACATGGATGCAACCATAGTTATGTTATATTTAATAATCAAACACAACTATGGTATCCTTGATACTATTATACTTCCCCATGACCTTGTGACTCCATGATTAGTTGAGGATACCATGCATTATTTTTTGGGCTATGGGATTTTGATTAACATTTTTGACACTATTACTCCATGACCATTAGATCATCCCCATGTGTCCTATCTTGTGGACACATTATTTAAGTTAATTTGGACCCATGAAATTATAAATTTAAATTGATATTCTAATAATTCCATTAATTAAATTAAATACCACTTAAAACACAAGGCCTAAGGCAATGTCAAGTGAAGCTACAAAATAACTCTATTAAATGTGAGGAAGTCCAAGCCCACCATGTGTCACAATAAAATTTAAGATAAAGGCCATACTAAAATGTTAGATCCACATGATTACTATTATAATATAAGGGAAATAAAATAAAAAATAAAATCTACTATCTTAGGGTTCATGATCAAAACACATGGAGGATCATGATTTAAATATGTTTACACAATGATACAGTATTGAGGGGGTTGTTTGATACATAATTATTATCATCATTATTAAATTTATAGAGGTATAAATATTAAAATTAAAAAATTAGACATATGAAAATGAGATAAAAATACCCTAAAGTGAATTCACATGAGTGCAACCATCTGCCATCCTTAAATAGACCAATCAAGCCTCAAAAAGAGAATAGAGTAGGATTTAACATCTAAAATGTACCCTATTAAGTTTTGGGGATTATATATATGATGTTTATATTAAAAATTTGATAATATTGGATATATGATACTTAATGTTTCCTAATATTTTATGCTTAAATGTATGCTCATACTTATGATATTGATACATATTCTTAGTGTTTCAAATTGCCCAATGTACCATGGGATTTTAATGAGTTCCATATTCTTCATGCATGATTGGGACACATATTTAAGACTAATATCAAACTCCAAAATATAATCAATATTATTTCATTCTAATTTAAAAATTACCTTTGATAATATCGGTCATTATACCTTTAAAAAATCTGTTTTGAAGAACTAGTTACCATAAAAACATTATGTGAGGTGGTGAGGGAAAAAAACAATGACATGAAAGTACATCCAGTGTGAGATGGGAAAACATTATGTTTCAAGATAGAAAATTTTAAAATCACACTTAAATACACATATTCATTTCCTTAAGGAGGTTCCAATGAGGGTTTAGTCTCTGAAAACCTCTTTATTTCATTATGTTCTAAAATATCTCATATTTTCCATCCCAAAGATACAAAAAAAAATTTAATAGAAACCCTCATAATCCTAAAAACCTTATATTTCATTTTTGTCTTTGAGGTATGACTTTGATTTTATTTTTTTACCTCAAAATTTAATTAAGTCATAAAACATTGTTATCAAAATGGTCATAAGATATAATAGGGTTTTTTATCTTGTAAATAATTTTATGATACAAATGAAAAATGAATATTTCACTTAGTAAAATGGGATAAAGTATGCCTTACCAAAAATCAAGGGGGACTTGGTCTGAGGAGTGTTATGGTGATGAAAAAATATATCTTGTCCAAAATTGGTTGGAGTTTGATGATCTAAGATAACATGAGGAATAAAATAATTAAAGCCAAATATCTTGATAGTGATGAAGTGGATATTTTTTTTACATTATTTGATTCTAATTTGAGCTTAATGTTTTGGAATCACTTAGAGAAGGATAGGAAGCTTCCTTGGAAGGGATGCATATGGAATGTGGGGAGAGATTATAAGGAAATATTATGGGATTATTTATGGTTTCTCAGAGTCCCCTTGAGTTCAAAGAAGTCATGGAATAGAGTAGTATCATTTTTAAATAAGGTGAGGGGGATAAGGTGGAGGACTACTTGGTAGTTTCAAATTAAGGTAGAGATTGTAAATTTATCCATTTTGAAACAAAGTACCCCTTAAATATTTTATAATTTTAAGGAACTAAAGGAGAAGTTAAGAGGATTTCACATTATCTATATTATAATGAAATGACCCAAAAATAAAAATGAGTGTCCCTTCTTTTAGAGTTCACAACTAAAATAATGAATTATCTTTACTACATGTAACTTAGTTTTTCATGACCTACCACAATCCCCATAACCAAATTTATGTACATGTAACCCTTGTTTAGGGTAATTACGCATAAAATAATCTATGGGAAGATTATTTCCCTAGAAAATGTACATGTAGTTTGGGGCATATCGATATGTGAACCATAACGATAAGCTCTAAACTATATGGAGGTAGACACCTTCCCAATAGGAACACTTATGTGTCCTTAACATGACAAAGAGACTCACATATATGTAAGTATGGGTATAGATCAAGGTAGGTTATTTACCCCTTCATTGTACTTGGGTTGCTAGAGGAGTACCATAGTAAACAAGAATTTGTTTCTTGATCCTACAATGTCCTTTTATAAGACAAGGTTCATAATGAATAAATCATATTTTTATAACGTAATTAATAGTGCATGTTTGAATAATTTAATAAGTTTAAAATTACACTTATAAATCCATTAAATTTTAATAGGGATATGTATTTAATAATTTATGTGTAATCAAATATCCTATTATATTATTATCCCTATTTAAATTATTATACCATCGTCTATAGTTCTGGGGATCATCATATTATGTGCCTTCATTATACACATAATAGGCTACTAAAATCAAATTAAATTTTTATAAAGGTTAAGCTGGTTCATAATTGAATATTATGTTTTTGATTATAGTGGTTCATTATTCTTACTAGACCATCCCATAATTAGTAACCTAGAGATTTATATCTCTATAATGTTAATTACTTGTCAACTAGTCATTGTCATAAGAAAAGTATGCCACTCAATCTTAGTTTATATCATATATAATTTTTTTGCGTTTTACCTTAGCTTCTATGATTTTTTCCTTTAGGAACATCAATATATTTTTACTAATAATTAAAAATTCTACAACTATTAACATTTTCTATTTATGACACTAACTGGCTCGTTACACTTTAGGCCAAAGCATGAATTTAGCATCCATGAGGTGATCATTTAATTTAACATACTTATCTAAATTATTTGGAGGATCATAATATTATACAAATTGAATTAAAAAAATTCCATGAAGTAATAACATCTACTCAATACAAGCGTAAAATAGCTTGAGGAAGTATTGACATCCTAATGTCAATCTAGAATATTGCATTCTTTCATTGATATATAAGAATTAAGAACAATAGTAATAAACTACTTTAAAAATTTAAAATGATTCACTCATTTAATTAGAAAAATCAAGAACTCATTTTAACATATATAATGGACTATTCATTATTTTACACTCTTTCCATACTTATTTAATTTCAGGGATGAAAGCATTTTATGCACTCTTTTCATACATCATTATTTAATTATAGGGATGAAAGTATTTTCTATGTTTTTGGCCCTCAAAGGCCTTGAATTTCAACACATTTTCCATTATCATCAGTATATTTCATCATTTTTTAGTATCTATCAAGTGTTTCATGGTGTTATTATAGCCAATCCATGCCTAATATAATTTCATAATACTCTAAGGGTGTTAAAAACAAGTTCACCATTATTTTGAAAGTGTTATAATCAAGTTCAATATGTTTCAAGCATTCTTGAATAGGTAGCCTCTTACCGGTACCAAATCTGACTTTCCATGCTTCTCTTAGCTACATATATTTTTGCTTGCATTTATTTACTACATCAAGTGAAATGAAGTTTTTTATTACACCAAAATCAATTAAAATAGATATAGATTTACCATCAATATACCTCTTATCTCTATTGGAGTAACTTGAAAGTTATCTCTCTGATTGTCTTTTATTATATACACTCTATGGTCTACTAGATACCCTAATTTTAGATTTGGTCAATCCTTTTGGTAGTGATTATCATGAAATTATTAGCATACCACTTCCCTTTATGGGGATATTAAAATAGTGTTTTCCCCTATGGATAGTTCACATTAGCTATTTTGGTTCTAGTCCTTCTTGAAGGACCCATTTTTAGAGACGCCTTGGGTCTTAAATTTTTTTTTGACCTTGGAATTGATTAAAATTCTATTATTCACTTAGAACTAGTGATTTTGGTCTAATTTCTTGAAAATTTTATATGTAGGAGGTGCTTTATATCATTTGACTACTACTTATTAATTTTAAAGTATTGTTTCACTTTTTATCTAGACTTTTCTTTTTCTTATTCCATATGGGTGGACTCTATAGGAGCTACCAGTATCTTAATATTAGTCATATTGATGTCATGTATCAATATATTTTTTAGTCCCAACTTGGACATGGTTATTTTTTTCTCTTCATCATGGATGTAATCTACATGATATATTAGATTTAAGAACTTATTCTCATATCCTGAGATAATAATGTTCTCTTGATTGAGCAGCTATAAATCTATTATTTTTTTCTCTTTGAATTTCACATTGAAGTATCTTTTTTAGAATTAAATCTCAAAAATTAGCTAGGTAAGGGTCATAGGTTGATATGCCTCCAGGACACAGATATGGTTTCACCATACAACAACAAAACCATTTAACTGGTAGATAGTAACATTTGCCTTCACATTAGATGGCATGTCATGCAAGTTAAAATACTTGTATATATTTATGAGCCATACATCATATAGTCTCTTAATTTCTCACCTAAAAAGGTATGTAGGGGAAGATTTTTTAGTTCTCTAATGATTAGATATACGGTTCCTATTTCTACTTCTTAGATTATTTGCTCCCCTACTTATCTATCTTCTAATTGAGGGATTTCCTCCTGAGGAGTGCCATCAATATTATTTAACCTATGATCATCATTTTCAATATTATCTTGAATGGCATCAAATTATACAATATTCCATGAAGGACTTCTTCTTACTTATCAATTGGGTTATCCCTATCTACTTTATCATCTAGTGTTTCATTATTGTTATTATCATTGTAATTATGGGGGATAAGGTTTATTTCTATTTTAGTTCAAGTTTTAGGTAACATATCCCCTACCTCTACCTTGACCTCTACCTCTTAAGACTAGCCTATCAATTCCTTGATCATTGTCAAACTAATTACTACCAACCCTATTTTTAACCATTTTCTTAAGCAATCACCAAATATTTTCTTAAGTAGAAAATTAAAAAAATAAACTCTTATAAATCTTATTTAGAGATGTGTTTAGAATTGATAACTTAGTATAGGCTCTAACACTAGGTGAAATGACCCCCAAAAAATTTTAAGCATCCCTTCTTTTAGAGTTCATATTATAAATAGTGAATTGGTTTTACTATATGTAACTTAGTTTTTCATGACCTAATATAATCCCCATAACCAAATTTACATACATGCAACCCCTAGTTAGAGTAGTTTCCCCTAGAAGATTCTATAGGGAAGATTATTTCCCTAGGAAATTTACATGTAGTTTAGGGCATATTAATATGTGAAACATAGAGATAAGCTCTGAACTATATGGAAGAAGACACCTTTCCAATAGGACCACCTAGGTATCCTTATCTTGATAAAGAGACTCACATCTATATAAGTCCAGGTATAGGTTAGGGTAGATTATTTTCTTCTTCATTATTTTTAGGATGCTAAAGGAGTATCATACTAAAAATGAATTCATTTCTTGATCCTAAAACATCCTTTTATAATCCAAGATTCATAATGAATAAATCATATTATTCTAATAAACTTAATCAATGACATATGTCTGAACAAGTTAAATAGTTTAAAATTACACTTATAAATCCATGAAATTATAAAATGGATCTCTATTTAATAAGTTTCATGTAATTTAAGACTCCATTATATTACTATCCCTATTGATATCATTAAACCGTGATCTATATTTCTATATATCATCATACTATGTGCCTCCATTCTACACATAATGATAGGCTACTAAAATCAAATTAATTTTTTATAATATTTGTTATGGTTGAGGTGGTCATAAGTTAATATTATGATTTTGATTATATTGGTTACTTATTCTTAGTAGACCATCCCATAATTAGTCACCTAGAGATTTATATCTCTTGAATATTAATTACTTGTCAATTGGTCATTATCATAAGAAAAGTATGCCACTCAATCTTAGTTTATATGATTTACAAAAAAAATTGTATTTTACATTTGATTCTATGATTTTTTAATTTATTAACATAAACATATTTTTACTAACAATTATAAATTATGAAACTATTGGCATGTGCCATTTAAAACACTAACAAGCTCATTACACTTTAGGCCAAAGCATGATTTTATCTTCCATAAGGTGATCAATTAATTTATCATACTCATATAAATTATTTGGAGGATCATAATATTATAAAAATTTATTATTTGCAATTCCATGAATTAATATCATCTACTTCATACAAGTGTAAAATAGCTTGAGGATGTATTGACATCCTAATGTCAATCTAGAATCTTGCATTATTTTATTAATATTTAAGAATTAAGAACAATAGTAATAAACTACTCTCAACATTTGATATTTTTCACTCCTTTACTTAGACAAATCAATAACCTCATTTTAATGTATTGAATGGACTATTAATTATTTCAACATATCTTTACATATTTTATTTTGACAAAGAGAATACAATCCAAGATAATCTAACTTAAAGGATACCTGAACTAATTTTAATCTTTAGACTAAATCCAATAATAATTTTTAATTATTTAAACTTAGATGAACCATATTCACTAAGTGTAATAACAAATTTGTTTCTCATAAGGATTGAAAATCTTGAAGTGATGAAGTCTAAAATAGATAATAACTTATGCAACTCAAATTGCTTTAACTGGTTGTGATAAGGACTATTTTCAAACTTACTATATTGTTGTAGTGTGTCAAAATAACTCAAGAGAACATCAGCTTAACCTAAGTTTTTTCTTTACTAATAATAGTTCTTAATATGCCATAAAATTACCTTAATGGTTGGAAACCACTCCCATATGTATTTCCTTTTGAGAATTAAAAATAACTTAAAAATTATGATGCAAAAGTAATGATAGAGTAGGATAAAATCCACTAGTTCTCATGTATAACAACTTGAATTTAGAAAGTAAGTGAAGCAATTATAAGTTATACACTTTTAAATCAAACATTTAATAATAGCTCAATCCTATATATAAAATACATGAGCAATAAAAACAAATTGTTAAGTGATAATTACAAGTTACTAATCTACACATGAATTGTTAATTTTACATCAACTACATTCATTTATATGAGAGAAATACTCAAGGTTGTAAATAGATTAACCTTCTATTTAAATGGAGTATACAACCTACTATTTAACCAACCAAATTATTTAATCAACAACATAAAAAATGCTTAAGTAATTAAATGAATAAAAATATTGAATTAGTCATATTTTTATTTTGTACATCAACCCAAGTGTTATTTTGAATTTATTATACATGATATAATAATAATATTTGATAAAAGGATTAAATAATACAATGATTCATCTTGAAAATTACATTATTAACTAAGTAATATAACTTCTCCATATAAACTGTCCTAACCCAACCTATCCTATGAGCCCCCCAATCAATGTCCCTTACCACCCTCAACCATCAGCTGGGAGGTGGAGTCCAATTTTTGGGTTTTTGGGACAAGAGTATGAGCAATAAGGGATAAAATATGTCACTATGTTTTCAACAGTTTCTTTAACCAACAATCATTCCACAACTAAAATATCAAGTATAAACACCAAGAAACACATAAGGATTGACAACCTTTATTTTTCCTCCAAAGGGTTTATAAGTATTAACTACATATTTAGTTGAACCCAGTCAACCTTCCTCATAGATTCCAAGTGTACAAAAGTTTTAATATAAAAATCCATCATTTCAAGTGATACAAAATCATCTCCTATAACCAATAATAATTAAGACATTTTCACATATATAATGCATTCAAAAATAGATAAGCATAAAACAAAATATGTAGATGTCTTTACCATTTGCCAATCAATCAGGTGTAGTCATTTTATCACCCACAATAAGTGTTTAAAAATGATGAAATCATTATATCTAAACCTGATATGGTTTGGTTAGTTCTTTTAAAAAGGTACTAAAGTAAAATAATATAAAATAAAATCACAATGGTTTTAAACAAGAATCATTTTTATAAAAATAAACCAGTTCTTAAAATCCCATAATCATCAAGTTAATGTTCATATACAAGATGATATTAATCATACTAAAAGTGGTGAACCAATAGGCTAATGAAACCTCAAAATACATTCAACCTAGCCACTTCTACAAGAAAGTAAAAAATGGAAACCCCAAACATTTTGCAAGTGGTTATTAAAACCCAACACAACTATATAAGAATGGTGAAATTTTTTATTCAAGAAAATAATCTCAAAATTCCATTCTAACTAGTTGTTCCAACTATTAAAAAGGATTAACACTCACCCATAAATAAAAATTTGGCCTCTTCAATATAAGTGAATCACCCAAATGGAAAATCAAGATAAATTGATATGCATAATATTAAACCCTATAGGTAGGTAAACAAAGATAATAAATATTTATCTAAGCATTCTAATATGGCTAGGTAACATATTCTAAATGGAATATTTTAGGCATTCTTGGAAAAAAAAAATTCACTAACAAATTTGAAACCCAGATTTCTAAATTAACTAGAACCTAAAATTAAAACAACCCATTCTTAAATAAGAAATTTATATCAATTTTAAATTTATTTAGAACATTTGTAGGTTCAGCCAAAAGTATGGTGACTTCCTTATGAACCTAAAAATAATTATTGTATTGTTTACATATACAAAATTTATATCAAATCCTTCATTCTTTTCCATAAAATAAAATAACATCACTTACATGGTTCGTTGCTCGTACAAGTGGAGAAAATTATTTAAACTTGCTTACTTTCTAACCAAACTTGCCTCTTCCTCATGCCATGTCAAAACTCTTAAGTATTCATGTCCTAATCAATTCATTCTCTCTCCTATAATAGGATTTGATCCTCCTTTACTCCCTCCTAATTTCATTTCCCTCTTAGGGTTTTCTCTACTCTCCCCCCAATCTTCTCCATAATCTTCTTCCATTTTCTCTAACATTCTCCGATACCTCTCCTCAAGTACCCCTATCAGAAAAGGTTTTGGTAGTTGATCCCAAATATCCTCCATTACACCAAAGATCAAAGGATGGATTGATTAACCTTTTCACCAAAAAATATTAGGTCATACTATCTTTTTTCATGTAGTAAAAAACCCATGACCCCTAATATTATCATTACAAAATAAAATCTTTGTTTTAATATTAATAAAAATACCATGATAAGATCATGAACCCATCATGGGTCAAAATAACTCAAACATCAACATTAAACCCTTTTACCACTAAGACATTAAGGCTTTGAAATAAAACAAAATGTCTTTTATTTATGCATGTCAAGCATTACCAGCTTATAAGCTTTTATAATAACTAATGCAAGCTTATGGATCTTGGCAATAATTATAGTATTATGTTACTCAAGCTAACACTCAATGGTCTTGCCTTTATTAAATATTCATGTAAACCTTATGGGGATAATTATC
The DNA here is from genome assembly GCA_037957365.1 of Torreya grandis. Lineage (NCBI taxonomy): Eukaryota > Viridiplantae > Streptophyta > Pinopsida > Cupressales > Taxaceae > Torreya > Torreya grandis. The sequence goes on along the minus strand of JARHVA010002129.1, from coordinate 2,494,956 downwards.
TATAAGCCAATGATGACATCTAAATAAAAAATGCTAATGATTACACACAACACATGATATGAGATAATAATACCAAAGGCCTAGCAATAGCTTAAACAAAAAAAGATAATGAACATAATCAATAAATTAATGCCAAGTGGCCAAACACAAGATGATAAAATAATCAAGGCATGAAAGACCACATAATGATAAAAAAGGATTGAGAAGATTATCAAAACAAGAGTAATAATAGAAAAATTTATAAAAATGATGGAATAACATAATTGATAAAATGTTACTTAGTGACTAACAACTCATGCAATATTTCACTTTTACATATGTTGGTGTTACCCAACTACTCACTACCCTTGTCTGTTATCCCCCAACTATTAGATTTCACCTCCAAACTATCTCATTTACCTATACCTACACCCACAAACAATCATCAACACCTAAACAATAAAATAATATAGCTGAATTGAATAGTACAAGTATAAAAATTGAATGTTTTAACCAAAACAACATATTTGAAAAATAACTATAGTTGTTGTACTTATTCAAATGTCAACAATTTTCAACTAAACATGATCTAAATTAGATTATAATGTTACTAGTATATTATTATCAAAATAATAGCTTAACAAGTATAATTAAATAGTATAAATGTATGCTAAAAAATATATATCAATCTAAGAAAAAAGGGTATACAAGTTGGATTATAACATCCTCCTCCCCTTAAAGAGGAGCCTTCTAAGTGATAGATCAAAATAACTAGTACTAGTGTTACTTAAATAGTTGTATATCCTCTCAAGTGTCACTCCTAGTACTTAATGGGTCCCATTATATTAGGACTTATTAGAATTCTTCATTTCTTAGTTTAATGTTGTAATGGCCCAAAATATTCACTAGGTCTAGTTACATCTTTTCCTCTTCTGTAACCTACAATTTTTTCCAATCCAAAACATGTGATAGATCAAGGGCATATTTCATAAAAAATCAATATGAAACACATCATGAATTCTTGATAGAGAAGGAGGTAAATCCAATCAATAAGAAATAAGGTTGATTTTATCCATAATGTTTAATGGGCCAACAAAGCGAGGATCTAACTTAGAGGTTTTCCAAAACTTGATTGAACTCTTCTATGGTCTTACACATATAAAAACACTTTATCTAATATTAAATTCATGAGGCATTCTTTTCATATCAATGTAACTCTTTTTTTAATTAGAAGTACCCTTCAATTTTTGGTATATTATAACCATTTACTCATCATATTCTAGAAATAATTATGGATCAGTAATGGCTCAATTTTATAAGTTGGCCTATCCAAGTGGAGTTCTACATTTTTTTTCCATAAATGGAAATTTAAAGGATCCATTTTAATTGTATAATGATCAGAATTTTTATAATAAAACTTGATTAAATGGAAATAATCCTCCCATGATCCATAACATACATATGCAACATGTATTCGACTACCTAGTTCAATCTTTTAGTTTGACCTTCCATTTCTAGGTGGTATGAAGAAGTGAAATTCAAACAAGTGACAAAATTTTCAATCAAATTACACCCAAAAATTGATTTAAACATCTTTTCTTTATCATAGATAATGACTTTTGGCATACCATGTAATTAAACCAATTCTCTCACAAAGCATTCAACAAAAACATTAGCATCACCAATCAAATTTCCAGCAATAAAGTGACCAACTTTGGTTGCTTATTCAATTACCAATAAGATAGTGTCACGATGAATATGGGATTTAGGTATTACTATAGTAAAATTAAGCAAAACCACTACCCATTTATCTCTTGATATGTCATGTGAGTATAGCAAACCCCTAGGATGGTAGTGTTCATCCTCTACATGTTGACATTCTAAACATATTGCCATAAATTTGGTAACATCCCTCTTCAAACCAAGCCAAAAATAGATCCTTTTAAACTCAAGGGTAATTTTGGTGACTCTTAGATGGGTGAAATGGGGTGTTGTATACACCTCTTATAGCACAACATTATGCAATCCACTTGATTCAAGTATGAAAATTCTATTTAGGTACCTTACAAGGTCATTTTTTTCAATAGAAAAAATAACAAATTATTTTTTCAAAGGATCGTCATCTATTCCTACACTTACTTCTTAGTATTAATTATCATCAATATATTATTTTAGGATAAGATTTCTAAAATCCCATTGTAAAATAGACAAGTATCAAGGTATGCACACCGACTATCTGCATTAGCCACACAATTTTCCTTGCCCTTCACATAAAAAATGTCTATGTCAAAATAGACGATAAAATATATCCATATACACTTGTGGGAATTCAAATAATCTTGTAAAAATTAGGTGTGCTAGGTTATGGTGATTAGATTTCACCTTTAAATGTTTACCTATCAAGAAGTGTTTCCACTATTTTAAATGCATGTACTATGGCAACAAACTCTAAATCATGTGTGGGATAGTTATTTTTAGATTCTTTGAGTTTTTTATATTTATAGGTGACCAATTTACCCTCTTGGGTCAATATGTCATTAAAGCCTTCATTATAAATGTTAGCCCACACCTAAAAATGACTATTTGGGTAAGGTATAATCATAATATGAGCTATTTTTAATAGATCTCTAAGATTTTTAAAAGCCTCTTCACATTGAGGTTTCCATCTAAATTTTATACCTTTACATCACAAGGATGTAATGGGGTTGGCTAGGTCAGATATATTTTCTACAAAACACTGATAGTATCCATCTAAGCCCATCAAACTATGCACTTCATGCACATTACATAGATTAGGCCACTCTTGAATAGATTGAATATTTGTTGGATCTATAGTAATTCCTTTCTTGGAGATTACATGCCCTAAGTAATGTATTTTTATTTGGTGGAAGGCACATTTGGATAGAATACCAAATAGATTATGATGTTTTAATATTTGTAAAACTATCTTTAAATGTTGATCATATTCATATTTATTCTTGGATTAGATGAGAATATCATGCAAGGATAGTAGTAAAAATTTGTCCATAAAATATCTAAAAATGATATTCATTAGATTCATGAATGTATCAGGTGTGTTTATGAGGCAAAAAGGTAAAATAGTGAAGTTGTAGTGGCTATATCAAATTTGAAAGGCTATTTTATATATATCCTCCTCTTTGATCCTTAAATGATGGTAGTCAGATCTAAAATCAATATTGGAAAAGACTATTGCATCTTTCATTTGATTAAACAAATCATCAATCTGGGGTAAAAGGTAACGATTCTTGATCATCACTTTATTGAGCATATGATAGTCAATGCACAACCTTAAAGTGCCATCTTTATTTATCATGAATACTACCAAATCACACAAAGATGACACACTTGGTCGAATGATTCTATAGTCCAAAATTTATGGTAATTAAACTTTCAACTCTTATAGATTTACCATATTCACTCTGTAAGGACCCTTTGATGTAGTGGTAGCCCCTGTCATAAGATCAATAAATAAGTCAAACTCCCATTTTAGTAGCAAACTAGGTAATTTTTTAGGAAAAATGTCCTCAAATTCTCATAAAATAGGAAAATTCAAACACAACTATTCTTCCTCCTTGGTAAATTCCTATAGTTGGAATACATATAATTTACACTCTTTCCATATATCCTTATTTAATTGCAGGGATGAAATTTTTTTGTGTGTTTTTGGCCCTTAAAAGCCTTAAATTTTAACAAGGTTTTCATTCTCATCAATATATTGCATTTTTTTTAGATCAATCAAGTGTTTCATAGTGTTTTTATAGCCAATCCATGCCTAATATGATGTCATAATACCCTAAGGGTGTTAAAAACAAGCTCACCCTTGTTTTGAAAGTGTTAGAATCAAGTTCAATATGTTCCAAGCATTTTTGAATAGGTAGCCTCTTGTTGATACCAAACTTGAATTTCCATGCTTCACTTAGCTACATATATTTTCTCTTTCACTTATTTACTATAACAAGTGAAATGAAGCCTTCCATTGCACTAGAATCTATTAGAATAGCTATAGAGTTGCCATTAATATTACCTCTTATCTCTATTGGAGTAGCCTAAAAGTTAGTTCTCTTACTGTCTATTGTTGCATACACTCTATGGTATGTTGGCTACCCTAATTTTAGATTTGGTCAATCCTTTTGGTAGTGGTTATCACCACATTCCTAGCACACCACTTCCCTTTTTGGGGATACTAAAATAGTATTTTCTCCTGTGGCTAGTCACATTAACTACTTTGGTACTAGTCTGTCTTGAAAGACCCAATTTTAGAGTTGCCTTGGGTCTTAAAAAAATTTGAGCATATAATTAATTGAAATTTATGTTTTTCCCTTAGAAATTATGATTTTGGTCTAATTTATTGAAACTTTTAGGTGTAGGAGGTGTATTTATAACTTTGACAACTATTTATTCATTTTGAAGTCTTGTCTCACTTTTTGTTGAGAATTTTATTTTCTTCTACCCTATGGGCAGACTTTATAAGAGCTACCAGTGTCTTAATATTAGTCATATTGATGTCATACATCAATATATCTTTCAGTCCCAACTTGAACATGGTTATTTTTGTCTCTTCATCATACATGTAATCTACATGATGTATTAGATTTAAGAACTTATTTTCATATTATAAGACAATTATGTTCTCTTGCTTAAGAAACTATAAATGTATTATTTTTTATCTTTAAATTTAGCACTCAATTACATTTTCTAGAATTGACTCTCAAAAGTTAGATAGGTAAGGGTCATAAGTTGGTACCTTTCAAGACCACAGAGATGGTTCCACCATAGGGAAACATAACCATTTAACTAGTAGATAGTAACCATTACATTCACATTAGATGGAATGTCATGTAGGTTAAAATATTTTTATATATTTATGAGATATGAATTAGCTACATATCTTAATTCCTCACCTAAAAATTTATGTGTGGGAATAAAATTGAGTTTTCTAATGATTGGATCTATTGTTCTAATTGGTACTTCCTAGATTGTGTGTTTCCCTACTTGTCTATCTTCCAATAGATGGATTTCTTCTTGAAGATCACCCTCAATATTATTTAACCTATGCTCTTGGTTTTAAATTTTACCTTGAATTTCATTAAAAGTAGACAATATTTCATGAAGGACTTAATATTGCTTATCATCTGGGTTATCCCCAACTGCATTATCATATGGTGCTTTATTATTGTTATTATCATTATCATTATGGGGGAGAGGTTCATTTTTATTTTGGTATAGGTTTTAGGAAGAATATCCCCTACCTCTACTCCTACCTCTACGTTGACCTCTACCTCTTAAGACCAACCTAACAATTCCTTGATCATTGTCAACCTCATTACTACCAACCCTAGTTTTTACCAATATCCTAAGAAATTACCAAATAGTTTCTTAGGTGGAATTTAGAAAAAATAAATTTTTCTAAATATTATTTAGAGATATTTTTAGAATTTATAACTTATCATAGGGTCTAATACCTGGTGAAATGACCCCAAAAATAATTTGAGCATCCCTTCTTTTATAGTTCACTGTAGAAATGGTGAATTGGGTTTACTATATGTAACTTGGTTTTGTGTGACCTACCACAATCCCCATAACCAAATTTACATGCATGTAACCCTTAGTCATAGTAATTAGCCTTATAATATTCTATGGGGAAGATTATTTTCTTAGGATATTTACATGTAGTTTAGGGTGTATTGATATGCAAACCATAGTGATAAGCTCTAAACTATATGGATGCAGACACCTTCCCAATAAGACCACCTAAGTATCTTTACCCAAACAAATATACTTGAATGTACATAAGTCTTAGTATATGTTAGGGTATATTATTCACCTCTTCATTGTAATTGGGATATTAAAGGAGTATCATAGTAAAAATGAACTCATTTTTTGATCCCACAACATCCTTTTATAATCCAAAATCCATAATGTAAAAATCATATTATTATAAATAACTTAATCAATGGCATACATTTGAACAAGTTAATAAATTAAAAATTACACTTATAAATCAATGAAATTGTAAAATGGATCTATATTTAATAAGTTTCATGTAAGTGAAGACCCCATTGTAGTACTATCCCTATTGATATCATTAAACCATGATCTATAGTTCTGGGGATCATTGTAATATGTGCCTCCATTTTACATGTAAAAATAGGCTACTAAAATCAAATTAAATTTTTATAATATTTATAATGGTTGAGGTGGTTCATAGGTGAATATTGTGATTTTGATTATAGTGGTTACTTATTCTTAGTATACCATCCCATAATTAATTGTCTAAAGATTTATATCTCTTGAATGTTAATTACTTGTCAATTTGTCATTACCATAAGAAAATTTTTCCACTCAATCTTAGTTTATATGATTTATAAAACTTTTTGTGTTTTACCTTTGCTTCTATGATTTATTTCTTTATGAACATAAACCTCTTTGTACTAACAATTAGAAAGTATGAAACTATTGACATGTGTCATTTAAAACATTAGCAGACTCATTACACTTTAAGCCAAATCATGATTTTAGCTTCCATGAGGTGATAACTTAACTTATCATACTCATCTAAATTATTTGGATGATCATAATATTATAAAAATTTAATAGTTACAATTCCTTGTAGTAATAACATCTACTCAATACATGTGGAAAATAGCTTGAGGATGTATTGACATCCTAATGTCAATCTAGAATCTTTCATTATTTGATTTATATTTAAGAATTAAGAACCATAGTAATAAACTACTTTCAACATTTGAAAAGATTCACTCTTTTACTTAGAAAACTCAAGAATCTCATTTTAACATATATAATGGACTATTCATTATTTCAACATATCCTTACATCTTTTACTTTGAAAAAGAGAATACAATCCAAGATAATCTAGCTTCAAGTATACCTAAACTAATTTTAATCTTTAGACTAAATCTAATAATATTTTTTGATTATTTGAACTTAGATGAAACATATTCAGCAAGTGGAATAACAAATTTGTTTCTCATAAGGATTTAAAATCTTGAAGTGATGAAGTCTAAAATAGACAACTTATCTAACTCAAATTACTTTAACTGGTTGTGATAAGGACTATTTTGTAATGTCCCACCCCTATCTGAGATTTTTTTTTTTTTAGTTTTTTATGTTTAGTTGATACTTGATGCATTTTGGTTTTTTTGTATTGACATAGAAAACATGCATTTACATATATTTGAAAATAACAACAAATAGAGATACCCAGATGTTTATATTTGATGTAAATTCTCTATTATGCATAAAGAAACAACACCCATATGAATAAATGACCTAAACATGGAATATCTCTTATACCCATTTCATTGTCCAAATGTTACAAGGTTGGAAATGAAGGTACAACAAATTATGAATGACTAGAAAATGTTACAAGGTTATAAATGAAGGTACAAAAAATTATGAACGATTATAGCACATCAACTATTACCTAGATTAAAAAATATACATCAACTAACAACCAAGAGTCCCTAGACACCTCAAATGGAGGTCTAAAAATGCATCAAACATAGTACAAAGAAGACAATATAGGCCCATGCCTCTCCTCATAAAAAGTATAAACTAAATGGAAATGCAATAGTATTCAATAGACTCCAAACTACCTCAAAACTTTGATAAAACCTTTTGTTTATGACTATAGATCTTCAATGCCTGGCTGAAAGGAAATGTTTAGACCAAACACCCTACAAAATCATAAAAAACTCATTGTATGGTACAACCTTGGATGGGTATGATACAACTAGATTATAAGGCTAAAATATATCAAAACCACTCCAAAATGTAGTCCATAACTTTTAATATGGTCTTCAATACTCCTCTATAATTATAGCGACAAAGGTGATGATATCTCCTTGAAAATCCCTTTAGCAACAATCTAACTTTTTGCATTGAAGCTTAATGGTGATCCTTGAAATTAAGCCACTCAAACCAACATCTTTGGAGTGTCTTCCAACCCCATAGATGCTCTCAACCAAGAAGGTTTCCATCTCTAATGTATTTGGTTCAAAACCCTTGATCTCATGAACAAAGCTGAAATAATATAAAAAATATGCAAGTAGTGAATGAATGAAATGAAGTTTCTTTTCTTTCTTTTATTTCCCTTTCCTCCATGCCACTTTTTGGATTTTAAATATTTTAACTTTTAATTATCCTCCTCATGCCTTGGGTTCCCACATAAAGTGACTTTATAAACTTAAAATATATCATAAAGTTCATAATGTATTATAAAGTAACTTAATAATAATAAACATGTTAAGCTATATATTTAATTTAACTTAACTATGTATATTATTAAAATATTAATTCAAATGGTCTCCTCTAGCCTCTGTAGTAACATTGAGCTAGCCAATATAATGTCAACATGATTTCTGGACCATTGCACTGAATCACTTAGATTCCTATGAGCCCCTACTATAAATAGTATGTTTTGACACAAGGTTCAAAACTGCACCAAAAAAAACAACCACAACATGGGTCCCCTAACCATTCGTGTTAGTCTATGAGAACCTACTGATAGACTAACCCTAATATTTGAACTACTTAGGAAGGGGACATTACATATTTTTAAACTTATTATATGGTTGTAGCTTGCAAAAATAATTCAATAGAACATCATCTTAACCCATGTTTTTACTTTACTAAAAGTACTTATTAACATGCCATAAAATAAATTTAATGGTTGAAAACCACCCCCATATGTAGTGCCTTTTGGGACTTGAAAAGAACTTAAGAATTATGTTACAAAATTACTTGTACAAGAGGATGAAATCCACTTTTTATCATGTATAAAAACTTAAATTTAGTATTTAAGTGTAGTAATTATAAGTTATATACTTGAAACTCAAACATTTAATAATACTTTAGTCCTATATAAAATATCCATGAGCAATAAAATCAAATTGTTAATTAATAATAATAAGTTACTAATTTACCCATGAACTATTAACTTTAAATCAACTACATTCATTTATATGTAATAAATACACAATGTTGTAAATGAATTTATTGGTATAAATCATATTTATGCAACAATAAGAGAGTCAAACATCACAAAATAATAAATAATAATTTAAACACAATAATATTCTCACACTGTATCTTAAATCATTTGGATGATTAAAAATATATAGGAAATGAGTTTCTTATATTCAGGATGGTGAGATCCCTAAAATATCTCAACCAAATAACCAACCCACTAAATATGAAATATATTATTGATATAATATATTTATCTAACTACCAAACACTAATAAAACTAACCCATAATATACTACAAAGCTATTAACATATATTGTTTAACAATAATTACATTATTACAAATTAATAATGTGAACATATTTCAATATTCACCCCCTTGTGAACATTATTAATCCCTAGTCTACACCCCCTTAATGTGAACATGGAGAAAAAAACAATCCTATATCTACACCTATACTCATGATTCGATGATTTTCATAGGATAATCACAAACCTTGCAGATGATTTTACAAATGGCTAACCGACAACCAAAATGAGATGGTTTTCAAGTGGATAAGCACCAACCACAAATAAATGGTTTTACAAGTGGCTTACCACAAACCACATAATGATGTGAAATATATTTATTATCTCTCATCACTATAATATTTTAAATAAGTTACATAGGAATTTTAATTTCACTTATGACAAATGTGAACAGGCATCCATCATCTATTCTTATTCACACAACTGAAAAGCAAATATGCCACTAAAGTAGAAGTGGCACATCACTTGTGGCTAATGAGATGCTATGAAACCTTCAGCCTCTATTTCCTCCATCCTCCAATGAATGAAGTTGATTTATTAGCTAATGAATATTTAAATATCATGTCATTTTTTATGATGAGATTCTCCCACATACATAACTGATGCTTTTGACTTAGGACATCAGGTTTACCTAAAAATGCATCTTTTACATAAGATGGGATTAACTTTGATAACTTTGACATAAAATGACTCTAACAAAAAATGACTCAAAGACTTTTGATTCTTGACTTATTTTTTTATTTAGATGAAAGACCTTTTAAAAGACCCTAATTTTGATAATATGAACTATATATATATTTTTTTAAAAAATCCTCTAAATAAATTATTTTATAATGTACTTTATCTTGGACTAAGGCAACCACCAAGACAAAACTATAAAAAAAACTTTAAAAGGGTTTGACCATATACTAATATTTGACATGACTCCACTATTAAAAATGGACCTTCCTTAACTGGACTCACAAATTTTGACTTATGTCAATCTAAAGAAAGATCGACTCTTAAATATAATACTATTATAACTAATTATAAATGAAAAGACTTTATGATAATAAAAGAATGAACATGCAGACAAAATGATTTACATGAACCTAAAGTACTTAAAAAAATTCTTCACTATAGTCGAAAGATGCTATAGAGGTGAGGGTGAGCTCTCATATGCCACCATTTGGAATTTAAAACATAACCATTGAAAAGGAAGATTAATGCAACTATGAATGAAAGAACACAAATCTATACAGTAGTTACCAAGAGTATGCAACTAATTTAACATGGACATATGAATAGGATATCATGATCCAACTGGTTGAGTGAAAATTTAAGTAAGTTATAGCCAAATGAAAGCATTCTGATTCAAATTATTACTAGGGTAGATTGAGATCCAATTCTAAATCATTGATTCATAGCTCTAATGTCCATCAAGCTTCACTTTTGATTAATGATTATATGGAGTATCAGGCATGTGAACCACATGATAAAAGGATCCAAGTGTTTGAAATATAATGCTTAGTGTATTAGAGTGATTATCTAAATAGTACTCAAATTTGGCATAAAATATGGGGTCAATGTTCATAGGGAGATCCATGATCGAGAAATATGTATTTATAGATTCAAATCATGAGTCACAAAAGCATGTAGATCTATGCTCTGAATATTAATACTAAAATAACTAACTTTGTCTTCTCTTTGGTTCATAAAAATGATGATATCAATAGAAAGTGATGAAATGGAAGCAATTAACTAGAGTCACCATGGAGGTGCATGCATAGTGGTGCAGGTGAGCCAGATGAAATAAAATGATTTGAGTAATAATGAATACAAGGCAAACAATTTTTAAACACATAGTTCTATGAGCATTGAATAAACATAATTTCAAAAATATATGACTAATCCACTCATTTACTCCCATTTTCTTTCTATATTAGGCATTGCCAATAGGATGGGGAAATATAGAAAAATGACATTACCCCTTTCTCACATCAAAAATCCATTATCACATAATCCTCTTATTATCCCTACTCTAATACTAGATATTCATAAAAATTAGAGTTTACACAACAATAAGAGATCCAAACATCATAGAATAATAAATAATAATTTAAACATAATAATATTCTCACACTGTATCTTAAATCATTTGGATGATTACAAATATATAAGAAATGAGTTTCCTATATTAGGTATGGTGAGATACCTATAATCTCTCAACCAAATACCCAACCCACCAAACACAAAATATATTACTGATATAATATATTCATCTAAGTACAAAATACTAATAAAACTAACTCATAATATATTACAAACCTATTAATATATTATTTTTTAACAATAATAACATTATTAAGAATTAATAATGTGAACATACCTCAACAAGATTAACCTTCCATTTAAATGGAGGCATACAACTTAATATTTAACCAACTGAATTATTCAATCAACAACATAAAAAATGTTTATGTAATCAAATGAACAACAATATTGAAATAGTCATATTTCTATTTTATACATCAACCCAAGTATTATTTTACATTTATAAATCATGATATAATAATAATAATAATAATAATAATAATAATAATAATATATAATATATAATTAAGGATTAAAAAATATATTGAGTCATCTTCTAGATTACACAATTAACCAACTGAGCAATATAACTTCTCCATATGAACCATCCTAACTTGACCCATCTTATGATCCCCGTAAATGATGGCCCTTACCACCCCCAACCATTAGTTAGGAGGTGGAGTCAGGTTTTTAGGTCTTTAGGATAAGATTATGAGCAATAAGAGATAAAATTCATCACTAAGTTTATAGTATTTTGTTTAATCAACAATCATTCCATAACTAAAAGATCATGTATAAATACCAATAAGCATATAAGGATTGTCAACCTTTTTTTTACTCTAAAGCATTTATAGGCATTAACCACATATTTAATTGAACCCAATCAACCTTCAACATAGACTCTAGGAGTACTAATGTTTTAATATAAAAAACCTTTGAGTGATACAAAATTAACTCCTACAACCAAGAATACTTATGAAATATTCACATTAAGAATGCATTCAAAAACAAATAAGCACAACACTAAGGATTTATATGTCTTTCCCATTTACCAATCAGTTAGGTATAGTCATTTCATCACCCACAAGAATTTTTTAATGGTGATTAAATCACTATATCTTACCCTTATATGGATAGGTCAATTCTTTTAAAAAGCTACTTTTATAAAATAATATCAAATAAAAGCATAAGGGTTTTAAACAAGAATCACTATTATAACAATAAACTAGTCCTTAAAACTCATAATCACCATGCTAATTTTTATACAACAGGATGAAACTAATCATACCAAAAGTGGTAAACTAATAGGATAATGAAACCCCAATTTACACTATGCCCAACCACTTCTATACGTAAGGAAAAAATGGCAACCCAAAACATATTTCAAGTGGTGAGTAAAACCCATTACAACCAGATAATAATGGTGAAATGTTTTATTCATGAATATAATCTCAAAACACAATTTTAAATAGTTTTTCCAACTATTAAATGAATAAAAATCAACCATAAATGAAAATGTTGCCTCTTCAAGATATGCCAAATACCCAAATGGAAAATCAAGATAAATCGATATGCATAATCTTAAACCCGAAGGACAGGTAAAAAAAGCCAATAAATATTTATCTAATCATTTTAATATGGCCAGGAAGCATAATCTAAATGGAATATTTAAGGGGTTCTTGGAAACAAATATTTCACTAACAAATTTAAAACCCAGATTTACAAATTAACTAAAACCCAAAACTAAAACAACCCATTATTAAATAATAGATTTATATCGATTCTAAATCTATTTAGAACCTTGGTAGGTTCATCAATATTTATGATGACTTCTTTATGAACCTATAAACATTTCTTTTACTTTTTGCATCTACAAAATCTATATCAAATCCTTCATTCTTTTACACAAAATAAAATAATGACACTTACTTGGTTTGTTTCTCTTATAAGTGAATAAATTTATTTAAACTTAATTACCATGCCCAGCCTCTTAAGTATTCATGTCCTAAAAAGGTTTTTCTCTCCTGATATGGGCTTCAAGACTCCTTTACTCCATCCTACCACCATTTCCTTCCTAGGGTTTTCTCTCCTCTCTCCCCAATCTTCTCCACAATCTTATTCCATCTTCTCCAAACTTATCCCATGCCTCTCCTCAACTACCCCCCCTCAAAAAATGTGTTTATATCTAATCCCATATCTCCCCCATTTCTCCAAACATCAAAATATGGAATGATTAACCCTTTTACCAAAAAGCAAATTAGGTCATAATGGATTTTTGCATGGAGTCAAGACCCCATGACCCCCTAATTCTATCATTACAAAATAAAATGTTTGTTTTAATATTAATTATAATTACATGACAATATCATGACCCCATCATGGGTCAAAATAATTTAGACATAAAAATTAGGCTTTTAAACAAAATAAAAATTCCTTTATTTACGCATACCAAGCATTACCAAATTATAAGCTTTATAATAACCAATGTAAGTTTATGGATCTTGGAAATAATTGTAGGATTATGTTACTCAAGATAACACTCAATGTCACCTCCTTTATTGAACGTTAATGTAAACATTACATGCATAATTGGCTATAAGCCAATGTTGGCCTCTGAAAAAACAATGTTAATGATTATGCATAGCACACAATATGAGATAATAATACCAAAGGTTTAACAATAACTTAATCAAAACAAAATAAGATAATGAATCTAATCAATCAACTAATTCCAAGTGGTCAAACACAATATGATAAAACAATCAAGGCATGCAAGAACACAAATGACAAAAAAGGGTCGAGAAGATGATCGAAATAGGAGTAATAATAGAGAAAGAATATAAAAAATATGGAATAACATAATTGACAAACTATTTTTTAGTGACTAACAACTCATGCAATATCTACCTTTTACCTATGTTTGGGTTACCTGAAATCTCACTACCATTTTCCATTATTCCCCAACCACCAAATTCTACCACTATACTATCTCATGTACCTATAATTTCAACCATAAATGGGTATCAACATCACCTAAACAATAGAATAATATAGCTAAACTGAATGGTACAAGTATAAAAATTGAATGTTGTAACCAAAATACATATTTGTAAAATAAATACAATTGTAGTACTTAGTCAAATGTTTAAAATAGCCAACTAACATGATATAAATCATATTATGAAATCACTAGTGTAGTACTATCAAAATAATATCTCAAAAAGTATAACCAAATAGCATAAACATATGCTAAAAACATATATCACTCTAAGAAAATAGGGTTTGCAAGTTGGGTTATAACATCTATAAGAGTATGAAGTGGTTTAGTACACCATGTAATAGGGGAGTTATAACATCAAATCAAGTTAATTTTTGTATTTGAACCAAATCCAAGATGGATTCCCATGGAATAAGCTATGGGAGAAATATTTGACTCCTAAAATCATCCTATTTTTATGGTTGGATACCTAGAACATAATTCTTCTAGTGGATAACCTTAATAAAATGGGATTTATGATTTCAAATAGGTGTGTTATCTATGAAGTCAAAGGGAAGTATGTTCCCAATCTCCTCATTCTATGCCCCCTTTTAAGTAAGGTTATTTATTTGTTATTAGTAGAGTTTGAAGTGGCATGGGTGAGACCAAACTCCATGATAGACTTTTAATACCAATGGATGTCTTCTTTTTATATTCCTTCCCTTAAAAACTTTAGAATCTTACCATTCATCATATTTTTTGGGGATTTTGGGAACAATATAATAGGATAATCTTCCAAAATAAGAGGAGTGGGTTTCAAAGAGTTAGTTTGAGGATAGTGGAGTCTATTAAAAATATTTTTCAAATCATTAGGAATAAATATAAACTTAGTACTTATGTGTAGGAATAAACCATGATCAAGTGGAGAATTAAAATGGAATGCGGGGTAATAGAGGAGTGTAATAGGCTTGATAGGGATTTATTCAAGTAGATTCCTCCCCCATCCAATTAGGTCAAACTCAAATTTTATGGGATGGCCATGGGCAAGTTAGATCTTACTAGAATAAGAAGATTACTAAGAGATAATGGAGGATGCTTCATACTTTATTTCACCAAACATTTTGGGATTCAAACTAATCATTTCTTACATGATTATAATTTATTGGGGGGTAATATAATTGTCTAAGGAAGTAAGTTGTATGATATTGATATTTAGGGGGATTGCCTCAACATAGTTAACTATTTAAGGAATTCCTCTAATCATAATTAGACAATTAAAAACATCATCACTAATGTATGAGCCCAAAAATGCCACTTTTATTAGATTTATTTCTCCCATACTTATAGGGAGGTGAACGAAGTGGCAAATTGGTGTGTTAATTGGGGGGTTACAAAGAATACTAGCCTAAAATAGGTTTATTCTAATGGCCTTCCTCTACCATCATATACATTATCAAAAATGAATATATAAGATAGGATTACCAAGGATCTCATCCCACATAATTTTATGATGAATTAATTTTTATTGGTTAATAATAACAATTATAGTTTAATTATGCATCTTGATAGGTGGACAAGGATTTGGAGTTTAGGAAGCTTGATATATCATGTCATAAATATGCCCAAGAATGTGATTAAATATTCAATCAACTAAATAATTATTAAATTGATAAAGGATACTAATCTTAGTGTCTTTAATTTTGTGATATTGATGGTAGAAGGAATGAAGAAAATTTGTATAATAAGAACATCTTTAAAGGATGAGGATTTCATTAAAAGTCTACATAATTTCTATTTGGACAACAAATTATTATCTATATTACCTTTGAGGGGACTAAGATGAGTTAGATGAGGAATACCATCTATGTCACAATGGGAGGAGGTAGAGTGCATATTAAACCCTCATCATGTGAAACTGTAAAGAAATATTTATACTCATGGAAGATCATGCAGAAAGGTGGGGTGATTAGTTTCATGGAGAAGGAAAGGGGTCATGACCCATATCTATCAATTGAGATTGTTAATTCATGGAAGTGAAGGGTTATCTCTATGAGTGGAGTCAAAATAAACATCACCAATGAATATATTCCACCATCACTAGTATGCCTAGGGATGATCTTGAATTATTTAAGGATAAGAGGTGTAAACAATTATAAATATATATATTCTATGTGAAATATGAACTCGTATAAGGGTCCCAATATGGGGATGGAATCATAATAAACTCTCTACCATGGATATGGGTAGAGGTTAGAATTAAAGACATTAATTACATCACCTTAAAATGAAAATAATCAAATTTTTAATCCTACCATTTCTCTATCCTCAATGATATAAGACATGATAAAACTATGAGTCTTCCATTATATCTTTTGATGTTAATGGAGAGGTCTATTTTGGATATTGAAATTATAAAAGGTGAGGAACCTTTGAACTAGGGTTTGATTTTATTTTTATTCCAAGGTGTTATAATGATAATTTCCCTATTTGAATCTAGTTTGGACCATGATACCTAGGGAGGTAGTGGGGAAGGTATGGTAAAGGGAGAGCCCATGAAGGATAAATACAGAAAAGGGGTGAACTCAAATATTTTAAAATCATAATACCACCTAAGCTAGGGCAGAGAAAGTTGGGAGAGGTGAGAGGAAAAATATCAAAACAATAGAAAGGGAAGGAAGTGGAGTAGTTTGAGAAACTAAATCTCAAATGTAAGCATAAATCTAGTAAAAAAGGTTAATTATCTAAGGAAATATTCGATTTGGAACCCTATATAAGTGGGGGCCTTGGTATGGTTTACGAAACATATTAGAACATTAAATGTAAGGAAGAGAGATACACTTAGAGAGAGGATATATAGGATACTTATATATGTAGTGGCTAAGGTGGAGATCCTAAATCTATTAGAAGTGGTGTTACCTCATAGATTTTTCTTCATATTAATGTTGATGATGATTACCAAAAGGAAATTGAAAGTCTAAATTAAGAATCTAACTTTTAAAAAGAGTTTTTTAAAGTCATTTCTTAAAGAAAAGAATGGTAAAAATAAGGATGAGGGGAAGGGGGACATGAATAGAATGAAATATCTAAAGTAGAGCCTACTAAAGGTGAAGATAATTTAGAATTAAAAATGGAGGTGAACCATTTGAGGGAGAATGTTATGAGTATCATAGTTGTGATGGATAAGCTATAGGCCAAACTAGTACTCATAAAATAAAATGTGGATCAAGTACTCAAGCTTAGCAATTAAGTGGTCATGAATTATGTGAAATACATTAATCATTTGTAGGATAATCTGGTAGAAGTAAAGTATAACTCTTAGGTCTAGGGTAAAGAGGATTGAGTAATAGACTTAAAATCAAAAATATAGTATTGGAATGGAAGTTTCAAGATATTGATGCCCTAAACAATCACATTTAAATGATGAAATAGGGATGGGAGGATACCATTGCATTAGAGAAGTTGGTGACTTTAAATAAATGATCTACATTATATGTTGTGTAATAAGAAAGTTTTGATAAAATTTGGTGTCCTATTAGTCACTTGGTTTATCTCTCTAGATGATTTAAGTCTTTTTGTCCCTTATTTAATCATGGTGTTCATTTGTCTCTTTTTCTATAGCTTCGTGATGTAAAAGAATTGGGAAACTTTTAAAAAACCTTATTTTACCCAATAGTAAAAATAAAATTTATGGTTTTTTTGGGTTCTTATGTAGTAATAATATGTGATCTATGTATATGTGTGGGAGTGGCCTTGAAAATCTCTTATTATTTTTACATCAATTTTATTAAGGGATATTTTTAGTGTATAAGTCTTTTTTTTAAACATAACCCTAAAATTTATTAGTTTTATGAGGGTATGTTATTTTAATATGAAAATGGTTTGATTTTTCTCTACAAGGGTTTTGTATACCTTAATGATATTATAATTTTGATCATTTTTATTTTTAATAGAGTTAAAACCCCTAAGCTGAAAAGTGATCTTTTGAACCTATTGTGGATTTTAAATTTTTATTTTTTTATAGTTGGAGTTTAGAACTTATTTATAGGTACAACCTTGTCCATAATTTTTCATTTCATAAGTGTGTATTGGTAATGTCATCTCACCTCGTAATATGTTTCTATTTATTGTTGTGTAGACCTCATTGAATCTTAATATCTTTTCAATTGGCATATGCCAACAAGTTTTGGAATAGAACATGTAAATGAATCAAACAATAAATGAAATTAGATATATTTTAAATGTTATAGTTATAAATTTCATACCATACATGTATGAAATTGTGTAATCATACATTAGGCACTTTAATTGTTTGCATACATGTCTAGTAACACATTTATAACTGCATCATTTTAATCATATTCATTAAACATAAAAAAATTAAAATGTAAAATTAGGTTTATATTTGTTTAGGAATAAATATATTCATTTATAAATTCTTTTTCTAAAATTTTAGAATAATTATGTTTCTTGGACACCTAGAGCATATCTAGTGATTTGAACTATTATAAACATGTATGTAGTTTGGCTCCAAAAAAATCATTTCATTTACAACTAGAAATAAACAATATGTGACCCTCATTTAAGTATTTTGTTAATCTTAATCACTTTTATTGGTCATGTTACATGCATACCTAGGCTACATAATTGTAATACCCTCAAAATTAGCATGTTTCCTTGAATTATTTTATTCTAAAAAAGAAGATAAAATTACATAAGTGCAATACTTTTAATACTCAATTACTTATTTCTCAATCTAAACATAGATTAATAGTCACTAAAATAGAGCGATGAATTCCAAATATACCCTCATGAACTCCCAACCCTTTAAGAAGCTAGGGCTAAATTAACTACAAGTCTAACCTCATGTCAATATTTCACCCTAATCCCATTAAAAGTTATAAATAAAAGGGAGTCAAATTATTTAATGATGTCACACTAAATATAAATATATATAGATTGTTAAATCCATCATCTAAATCATATATTATATATAGATTGTTAAATCCATCATCTAAATCATATATCATATGTCATGTAGTGTATAATCATTACATTCTTTATTTGTGTACATAACATAGTAACTCAAAATGAGTGAAGTTAGAGATAATAAACTAGAACACATGCCTAAGTAAGTAATATGATTATTCCATAAATTTTATACCAAGGTAAAACATAGTATCGTACTATTATATGACACCACATCATGTTGTGCTTGTAAGATTAAGTATAATAAAATTATACTAGATAAAATAAAAGTATCCATTCTTTATTCAATGTTAAGGTAATAAAAGAAATCATAGCCTTAATAATTGATAATATCAAAATCCAATGAGATAAATTTCCTTAGTACTTATGGTACGGTATCCCCAAAAAGATTTAATGTACTCATTGAATTAATATTATATTTATCTAAACAAGACATTAAATTTGCCTTTCATTCACTTTACAATATTGTAATAGTCCAAGTCTAATTAATACTTATGTTGTGAACTCATAGAATGATCACGTAGTGATCCAAAAAAATTATTATTTTTGTCATTTTATATTGACCAAGATTCTTAAAAAATTTGGCCTCTTCCTTTGGGTCACTTTAATGGATTACATGATGTTTCATTTAATTTAATTATGACTTGAAGCGAGGCTAAAATTTTATGATATTATAAATTACAACATATAACATAAGGAGTTAGATGTTTTCTTTAAATCATTCACCTAAATATGAACACATGATCACATTTTTAAAATAAAAACATAATAAATAACTTGTAAAAAAATTAATTTGAATGGAGTATATGTGGCAGGTATCCATGGTTCACAGATTTCAAAAGTAATAATTCATATGGGGATTTAGAATGGAAACTTTATAGTCCCACAAACTCATGAAGTGATAGGATATGCAATGGCATAAAAAATAATGGGGTATTTTTGGATCCATTAGTTTAATTAAATTTGATCTATCGTATAATAGGGTTATGTTTAAAAAACATCTTAAGCAACTATAAATAATGTGATAAATTTATAGACTTAAGATATAATCTGAATAAAGTTTTATATTATGGTCACAATTATTTATTTTTTATAGTAGGTAGTTGTCTATTCTCAATGATTTCCCCATGTTTTTGAGAATAGGTATTCACCCGTTCTTAAATATGTTCATCTTATTGAAACATTTTTTGGTAGCTTCCCATACTAAATTTTTTATGTTTAGATATGAATGATTAGGGATGATCAACATTTTTTATAACATAACATATTATTTAAAGTGAAGATTCCAAATAGACTATAAGGGTGGGTGGCCGCTCATTCTTATAAATTTTATTTTTCCAAAAAAATTACTTGGATAACTTCCATTCTTTATCCTAATCAAGGATTTTATCAGAGAATCATTTCAAAAGGGCTGATTTTAATTTCAAAACAAAGAATTGTATGAAGCCTTGATTATGAAATGTGAAAACTAAATAATTATGGATATGTTGTAACCCAATAGATGGAACTAGGTAAATAATATTCTAGAGGATTATTATGCACTTATTAAACCTTTGGTCCTTTTCTCCATGATTTTTGACAATGTGTGGCTACTCATTCTCAAGTGTTATATTTTTTCATGTTTTGAAAATGGTGAATCTATTCCCAAATGTCTTCATTTATTAAAATAATTTATCAAATCTACCCATACCAAAAAAAGTATGTGTAGATTTAATGATTAGGGAATATTAATATTATTTATCTTAACATATTATTTTCAAGTGTCATATTATAAAGGGATTATAAGAATGGGTGGTGACACATTATCATTATTTATTTTCCACATTCACATGTATTCTAAAGCCTGAGGTTTGTTATGAATTTTTGACCCCCTTTGTATTTCTAAGTATTTTGCATCCCCTTTAGTATGTATCACTTGTATAAAACATAGATGTAACCACCTTTATTTTTTAATTCATAAACTAATAGAAACTAGTGGCCAGGATTGTGTCATATGGTGCAATCACACCACCCCATGAGTGTGGAGTGATCGTTCTTCAATTTGGACCCATCACTTTGTTCAAAGACAATATATATGTTTATATCCTTTTTTAATGACTTATATATGTTTAAAAGTGGGTAACAGCCCATTCTCAATGAATTCCACATGTTTTTTAGAATTGGTATCTACTTATTCTTAAATGTTTTCATATTATTAAAACATTAGTGAGTACTCACCCATATTAAAAAATTTATGTATAAATATGAATAAGTTGGGAAGATCAGCATTATTTATGGAATAACATATTATTTTCAAGATTCACAATCCAAAGGGACTATGAGAATGGGTTACTTATTGTTCTCATAGTCCCTTCGAAATGTGACCATAGAGTGATCACTCTTCACTTTAAACCTATCACTTTGTTTAAATAAAATATAGATGTGAATATCCTTTATCAATGACTTCCATGTTTTTAATATTTTGTTTCCACCCATTCTCAATGACTTCCCCATGTTTTGAGAATGGATGTCTACCCATTCACAAATATGTTTATCTTATTAAAACATTTCCAAATAGTCATCTATATTAAAAAATGTTATGTTTAAATATGAATGATTGGGGAAGATCAATTTTTTTTTAGTATAAAATATTATTTTCAAGTGTCACATTCCAAATATAATTTAAGAATGGATGGCTACCCATTCTAGAAAAAAATATTTTACAAATTTTTAAGAATATGTGGTTGCCCATTCTCATAGTCCCTCTAGAATATTACCACAAAGTGAGTGCTCTTCACTTTGGACCTATCACTTTGTTTAGAATATATATATATATATATATATATATATATATATATATATATATATATATATATAAAATTAGAAATGGGATGCCATCTAATCTCAAAAATATAAAAGTCATTGACAAAGGATATATATATGGGATGCCATCTAATCTCAAAAATATAAAATTCATTGACAAAGGATATATATATATATATATATCCTTTGTCAATGACTTTTATATTTTTGAGATTAGATGGCATCCCATTTCTAATGACTTTCCCATGTTTTTTGGAATGGGCTTTATTAGGCCCCTAACTCACTAAGTAGAGTATTTGTGTTAGCATGACATCTACTTAGGTATAGAGGGATCATTTTGTTGAGTGGTTCATCTTTGGGATTTTTATATCTAACCAAAGGTTATAGCTTGTATCTTCCACCAGCTAGTAGGTAGCTAAGTATCTCTTAGATCTTTAAGGCATATTTAAAGATTTGAGGAGACATGGTAGCTATAATGTTGACTTTGTAGAGTCATGGAGCCAATGGTTATGATAACTAAGTTCTATCTCAGCACTCAATGTGCACCTTCCACCCTAGTGAAGATGCTCCTAAAATCTATTTAAGGAGCTAGAGCCAGAAGAGGCAAAGAGATGAATAAATTATAATGAAGTTTTAGTGAATTGACCTTAAAGCTCTGTATACATTAATTTAGTGGCCATTAAGTCTTATAAATGGTATGGAGGCCATTTGGATCCATTTGTATGTTCCCAAGCTCACCTATGAGCCTCTAGATTGTTAAGTGTTATGATCTAAACATATGCTCTACTATGAACTCTATACTCTATTATGAATTCTAAAAAATGATGAAGGTTGTTACATTAAAATTTAATGTGTCTTATTTATGTTTCTTTTCATATTGCTAATTTAATGTCATAATTTCAATGCAATTATGTTAAGTAATATTTATATGTGATTACTGATTCACATCCTTAATGGAGTCTCTAAAAACTTTCATGACATCATCTTTATTTTGTATTGAGAATGAGTATAGGTTCTATGCTAAATATTCCTATCCTTATTAAGATCACATGTATAATATGAGTGGTTTGAGTGAAAGAAACATTTTGACCCTTCAAGTGCCTCTATGACACTAGGCTTAGTAAAAAAGGGGCTTATGCCTATGGACCTACCTTAAGTTTCCTTGGAATTGCTAAGTCCCTTTTGTGAAGTTCTATGCCATGGCATAACTAGCCCAATACAGGCCTTGGTTCCTTCTCAACTACACTATGGGTGAGTGCATACGACTTGTACCTTATGTGAATTGATGTTGATATAGCTAAGTGATAAAATGTTGAGCACAAAGGGAAAATTCCATGATTGTACCTAATCAAAGTAAACTAAGATCTAACTAGATAAATATTTTTTACAAAATTGTGGTTCCATTACTATAACCCATGTTAAATTTTATTATTACAATGGTTCAACAAAACTATATACTAACTTTCCCTCAAAAACATCAAGTGTTGGCTAAAATAGGTGGAAGATAGTTTTGTGCTAAAGCATCTAACCTATAAAGGAGAAAATCTAAAAAATGGGTTTAGAAAAACCTATATGATGCTTTCTATGAGGTCTTTTTTTGTGAGATACCTAAGCATGTGTAGTGATGGTTGGCTACATATTCCACCCATAGAAGATGAAGTTATGGATGGTGCTACAAGTGGATAAAGGAGAACCTAGAGAGGCTTGATACCTTGGATGTTACTTGGACTAGTGTAGTGGATAAATGGTAAAAAGGAGCCCTAAATAGATACATAATTGAATTTTGAGTCTCAACATATTCATGCCCTAAGGAAGTGAAATACTAGTTTTTACATGAACCTAGAGGCATTTTTGTGAAAGAGTTTGGCAAGAACTCAAAAAGATGATAGTGGATTACTATTTTGAAACTTTGGGGATGGAAGACTAAAATCTTTTTTTGTATGATCTAGAAAAAGGGGGAGAATGGGATGTGTAGGTGAGACATAATGGAAGAGGATAAGCAAATTGACACTTGAGAGCTTAGAAGATAGACCTATAATAAGAGACAGTGTTGACTATTGGAATATCTAAAACCTAGAAGTGCTGAGAGAACCTATAGCAAGTGGGAAGGGCATGTGGAAGTATCTCTTGAAATATAGTAGCATGAGGATGAGAGATATAATTAAGTGATGAATCGAGATCAACACTTGATAGGTGTGGAATTTTTTGGGTTCCTATAGAATTTGTAGACTACATATACACTTGATGTACCTTCCCCCTTTGAACCCATGGCACATGATCATGTACTAGATATCCCACTTGAATAAATTACAAAATAAATTATTGACTCTACTAACAACTTAAATCTTATACATTTTTACAAACTTGGATTGAAACTTTGTGATTGAATAGAATATTCCATATAAAGAAGTGAGCATAACTAAATATAGAGCATTAGGTGATAGCTCACCACAATAGAAATTGGGCATGATCATCCCACTCAGTGATGTTAGCAATGCAAAGTTGGAAATATCCCATAAGAAGTCGTCTAGTACCATAAGCAAGTATCAAAACACTAATGACATTAATTAGGATAGATATAATGATGGGACTAATGCCTAACCCTATGATGGGAGGCATTAGAGGATCACTACTAGGATAGGCACCAAGGGGATAAGTGCATCAGGCAAGAGCTAAACCTACATCAAATCTACTATGAAATGGATATGCACTTTCTAGAGTATCATGGTGTGTAAAATTATGTAGAACAAGTGCTAAAGTGTGAACTATAGTGGCATATCAGAACATAACCCAGTTAGAGTGCAAGGCTACCTAATTTGTGACCACTTTACTTGATCATGCCCACATTGAGTATAGAAATTTTGATCCTAACTAGGCCATGGTTAACTATGATACCCTAAAGGATGCATTCCTAAATAAATTGAGATTCTGGAGTTTAAACAATAGAGCATCGCCATGCTAAAAGAGATTATCCAAGGACTCTCTAAAAAAGTGCACCTATATGATGTAAGGTTCAGTACTCTCCTATCAAAGCTTTCATATGATATTAAACCTTCCCAACATGTGTAATGGTACATTGGGGTGTTAATCATGCCATTTTAAAGAGCATTTTACACAAAGACTTTTATCAACCGTCGAGAAGTGCTTGAAGCCACACTCAGAGCTAAGGTAGTCAAAAGTGTAGACATAGGGATCAACCCATTTATGGAAGTGTATATTTCATCTATGACCTCCAAAATCCATAATTGTATTGTCAACTCATAACATAATGCTCAAAGTGGACTATGGTACATCGACTATGAAGTAGAAGGTCATAATAGAACTAACTACCCATGAAAGAATGTATGCACTTTCCTTCTAAGTTAAAAAATTTGTTGAGAGGTGCGTGACATCCAAAACTAAGTTTTATTATATTATATTAGCCAAGTCAACATAACCATCTATTTTCAATTATGTGATTCTTACACCCATACCACTATTGATTATTGTGTAATTGATAAAATACATGAAAATATGGAAAGAGACACATGATAGGTCATAACAATAGTTAGAGGGTAGGCTAACCAAGGTAATGAGGGATATGGCCAAAAAAACATAGGATTTGGGATGTAACAAGATGCCATAGGTTGAGGTGGATGACATGGTGGTGAAAGGTTCCCACTGTACTCATTTTATAAGTATGTCTCAATAGAGCATTATCAGCATGACTGCCCTACACATCCCATGTGTGGGTATGTTGAGGATCTCATAAGGTCAAAGAATGACTTGAACTATACAAATATTTGACCTAAGGTAGTCCTATAATAGACAAGGGTGCATAAATTATTAGGTGCAAGTAAAAGATAGAAAAATGGACCCAAAATATGTAACATACATGCATAGAGGTAGTCAAGGTGTAGGTAACTACATAAAGTGGATTCACCACTCAAACACTAGTTATGATAGTACCTAAGTTACTCATAAATTATGGGGATAAGAGTCATAATGAGTGCATAACAAGGATTATAACCAAATTTGTGCCATACCTAGACCTAACAATCCATAAATATGTGTTATAGTAGGCTATGAGTGTCATACAAAATCATCAAGGGGAGATCTAATTAGAATGAGACCTAGAAGCATAGGTTGATACCTCGCATAAGAAGCAAGATAGCTAAGAAGCTGAAGTAAAATAACTAAATAAGATCTTGCACCTCCTATAAATAGAGGGAATACTACCCCTATTGATGAACTTACTCCTGATGCATGTAAATAAAAAGTAAGTTGAGATCATTATGACATGCATGGAGAGGGAACAAGAATTTTGGCATACACAAAATGTTGAATATGACCAAGAAATCTTAGTGGATACCACTATTGATCGATGGTCTATTTGTGAGGTTATTATATACATAGGCACCAAGATCAACATCTTGACCAAGAATGATTGGGAGAAAATGGGTAGGCTAGCCTTGATACCTTCCCCTCATGTACTCTTCATGTCTAATAAGACATAGGTGAAGCCTATTATAATTATAAAGAGTATAATTATAGATACAATTGGTGTTGAATTCCATGCTAACTTTGAAGTGATCAATCTAATATTGTAGGATAACTACCTAACATTTCTAAGAAGGCCATGGTGTTATGTAAATAATGCAGATATTCACTTCAAAAAGTGTTACATGAAATTTGAGAATGGAAAGGAGAGGGTATTTATACCCCTCTAAAATAACCAAATACCCTGTTATGTCAAGAGCATAGACATTGAGGGTGAGATCAACCATATCTATAACATCATGTCATAAGGTAATGAGAATTTAGACCCAAATGAGCAAGGAATCCTCTTTTAAAAAGATGGAAAATTAGCCTCAGATACCACTGATGTTACTTGTAATCAATGGGTTAAGGAATCATATGAGACCACTAGTCGATGGTTTTGCTTGGTGCATGCAAAGGCACCAAAACTAGTAAATATAGGCTAGGTACAAATCAAGTGTGCTTTCAAAAAATGGGTTATTTATGCTAATAAAAGGGTAAAAAGAGTGTTTATCCTTAGTAAGCACAAACTTTTAGTGATTCCAAGATATGAATGGAGTAATCCCATTTAATACTATGTCCATGACTTTGAGTCATGCATCCTAAAAGAAGTGGATAGAATGGGTGCACTAGTATACACATTGAACAGTACTACCACTTTTTAGTGGTAGTGAAAAAGCTTAGATTACTAATTTATTAGGATGTAAAGGCAACCATTTATACCAAGTTATAAAATATCAATGAATACCTAGACATTTCAACCTACTCTAGTGAATATGACCCTATAGCACATGTACATATTTTCTAAGAAATATAGACTATCTATGATAAAAATACCCCACAAAATTTATGGGTGCACACCTTCTACATAAATCTAAAGACTTAGGCATGGGTGTGGTATGTATTCAATGAAATGTGATACAAGATAACCAATTGGGATGCCCTTAAAGAGTGATTTATTCACACCTTCTCCTTTTCTTCACAAAACCTTGAATTAATTGATCCATTACAAGTAGTTTGAAGGTCCATGTTTGACGACACTATAATATTGTTAAAGTGCCTAAAATACATGTTTGAAAAAAAAGGGTTAGTTATCCAAACCTTATTCAAAGAGAAAAATCTCAATAGTGATTATAATGATGAATCTAAAGACACCTAGAAGGTGTATAACTAGAAAAATTTGATAGGGAAAAGAAAGTTAGTGCACCAAGTTGAGGATATCACCCTTGAAAAATAAGACCCTACTCATCTTTAAGTAGAAACAACTAAGGGTAGAAAACAAGTTAAGGATTCACACCAAGAGAAGAATTAACCCTACTAAGCATCATTAAGAAATACCAAGGTAGACATTATTTCAAAGGGGGAACCAAAAATTATTACTTTGGGTGCTTATTGGTCTGACATATAATTGGCATGTATTATGGATCTCTTAAAGGAATTCCAAGACATGTTCCCTTAGAAATATATATATATATATATATATATATGAAAGGCACACACCCATCCTCAAGAAGATGAGCATCAAACTAATTGATAGTGTAAGGCCCATCAAGAAGCAGCCTTATAATATGAACCCAAATCTTTATGCCAAGGTCAAGATGGAGATCAATGGTATGCTAGCTATAGGCATCATCTACCTATGCAAGAATCTAAATGGGTTATCCCCATGGTCATTATAATAAAAAAGGATGTGTGTATCCAAATTTGTATTGACTATAGATTGTTTAATGTTTCCTATGTAATTGACCCTTTTCCAAATCCATTCATCGATGAATTATTGGATGGCATTTCTAGTTTCAAGATATACACCTTTATTGATGGGTTCTCAAGATACCATAAATTCTAGATCAAGGAGGAAGATAAGCTTAAAACCACCTTTGTAACTGAATGGATTTGTTTCACTTATAGTGTGATACACTTTGGGTTGAATAATATATCATCCATGTTCTCTCATGTGGTGATCATTACTTTCAAATACCTCATTCACAAATTCCTCCAAGTATATTTAGATGACTAGACAATGTATGGGTTAGTGAAGGATCACTATGGCAATTTTCACCTAATTTTTTAAAGGTATATATAGATATAAATTTCATTAAACCTCAATAAGTGTGTTTTAACAAATCCATTTGGCACTTTTCTTGGGCACATCATTTTCAAGGATGATCTACTCATTGATCTGGCCAAGATTGCAATCATCCTTCAACTTTAGACCCCATCACTGAAGAAAGATGTTTGTACCTTTCTTAGGAATTTTGGGTAATATAATAATTTTATTAGGAATTATGCTAAGATTATGGTTCCTCTAGAGGAAATCTTACAAAAGGATGGAACATTATATTAGGGCACAATGTAGAAAGATGATTTTGATACCTTGAAGCTCAAACTAGCAAGTATGCTAATATGATAGTTTCTAGATTGGGTGACTCCCTTATAAATCCATGTTGATGCCCCTATACTAAAATTGGTGCCACACTCATGAAAATATGTGAAGGGAAAATGGATCATCCCATTTCTTTCACAAATAGAAAGCTAACCAAGGTAGAACAAAACTACACCATAACTGAGAATAAGGAACTTACCATGGTCTATGCCTTGTAGAAGTTTTGATAATATTTATTGTTGACTCCCTTCATCTTCTTCATTTATCATGAGGCTCTTAAATACCTAGTGAATAATCCCATTCTACAAGGGCACATTTACCTATGTATTGTTTATTTCAATAATTCCATTTCTCTATTATAGTGAAGCTTAGAAAATAGACCTCATGCCCAGACCATGTATCATGTATCAAATTTTGTGATATGGTAGTGCCTACTGAAGATGATATGCCTAATGTGAAACTTTATAAGGTCTAGTGCATCTTGAAATGCTTGGAAAATATCACCACATTTCTAACCTCCATATCTACACCCTACACCATGCCAACTAAGGAGAAGTAGCCTATGGTTTGTGCCACCCCTTTTCAAATCATTGATGTGGAACTATATAAGTTTAATCATGGCTAAGTTAGGTGATATTGTGTGTTAGAGCATGAATAGGACTCAATAGTGCAAGAGGCACATGAGGGGAGTGTTATAAGCCATTATTCTAGAGATGTTATGGTGTATGAGGTACTATAATCAGGCTTATGGTGGTTAACTCTATTTCATGATGTGAAAGAGTATGCTAAAGCATGTAAAATATACTAGGGCATGGGAAAAATAAACCACTATGATGATATTCCTTTCATCCCCATCCTTGCCCAAGCCCCATCTAAAAAATGGGCCATTGATTTTGTTGGGCCTATTACTCCTACAACAAAGTGAATAGGCATAAGGTACATTTTGACTACCAAATATTACTTTACCAAGTGGGATAGAGTATCACTGACCAAATATTATACTACCACCATAGCAGTAAGATTCATCTAGGAGAATATTATCAGTCATTATGGATGCCCACTTAGCTTGACTAGCAATGGTGGTGCAAACTTCATAAACAAAACCATTCAGATCCTACTAACTAAATATATGATGGCACACCATAGAATGACACCCTACCATCTTGAAGTGAATATAATTATAGAGGAATTTAATAAGATATTGGGAATGTGCCTCAAAAAATAATGCAACATCAATTGCAAGGATTGGGATGATCATGTGTCAGTATTTTTATGGGCCTATCACACTATGTATAAGTGCCTAAAAAAGGCTACACCATTTCAATTGGTGTTTGGTGTAGAGGTCATTTTACCTATGGAATTCCTAGTACCCTTATTACACATTATGCATATTGGTCAATTGGATGACCATGAATCCTTAAGTACAAACCTGGAAGACTTGAAGCACCTAGATGAGATATGTGCCTAAGCACAATAGAGCTAGCATATAAAAAAGTCATGCCAAAAGGTATGCCATGATAAGCACATCAAGTGAAAGGTATTTATAGAAGTTTCAATAGTATTTTTATATGACTCTAAGTACCTCAGGAACCTAGGAAAGTTGTATATTAGGTGGATGAGACCTTATGTTATCCAAAAAATATTGGATACTGGTGCATGAAAACTATGCATATTGTTTAGTGAAATTCTCCCTAGGTATTTCAATAGAAATCGATCAAATCTATAGTGACTAAGATGGTATTTACACCAACTAACACCAACATCCTATTCATAATTTAGTTGCTTGCCTTAACCGTAATAAATTTAGTGTAAGCCAAATATTTCCTTATGTTTATTTATTTTATGTTGAGTAAATAAGTGTGGTACTTCTAGGGCCACAAGATAACTCTTCTATCACTTTCACACAAATCCATTTGGGTGAGTCAAGTACAACCACTTTTTAAGTTCCTAAGGTTAGACACCTAAGTATTTGGGTAATGTGAATTTTTTCAAGTTCAGAAAACTATAAGTATAAGTTGATAAAGGAAGATGCAAAATATGTTCATTCTTAATAAATATAGAGGAGACAATGAGGTGCTAGAGGACAAACACCATTATTTGTATGGGGTATGGAAGGATAAAGCAAGAGACATTAAAATTTATATAAATTGACCAAGAAAGAGAGGTGTGCTTATAAGGAAGCATAGAGCAGAGATTGAACTGAGAAGGCTGAATCGCATACATGTGAAGTGTTGCATCTAGGTTACCATAATAATGTCAAAGGTCATGCCAAGTTGAACAAAGCACAAGATAATAACCATAATAATATCTGGTACCCACCCAATGATCAAAAAGAAGTGACCATTTGAATTACCTATCACTTCATCAAATAAACTATTAGCAAAGTTAATGCTATAGTAGTGTAAGAATGAAAGATCACAAAAAATATTATGTTCTACCCTAAGTTGAAAAGGAGGCAAGTGTAGAGAAATTGGTAGAGAAATAAGGGAGTATAATTTTAGTAGAATGACTAAGTTATCATTAATAAGGTAGGAATCTTGAGAACCGAATGCATAATCACATTTCATGTGACTGTGTAGAAGTGTCAAGTATAATTTTGGGATTCATTAGAATTAACTAACCACATTTTAATAGCATCAAGATTAGGATGGGAAAGAAATGGATAAGTAGAGATTCCCCACAAGTGTAGAAAGATGCAAAGAAAACATGGGTAGTGAGAGAAGTAACTACCATAAAATTAGAGGCATATTTGGTGGAAAGCATAAGTGTTGTAGAAGTAGATATAGAAACAAGCATGAAATTCACCTATAAATAAATAGAATACCCCCTTAAGGTCATGGTGGGGGATAAGTGGGTGTCATTTTCACATATGTGCAAATTTAAGGACTAAAACCACAAGATAGGAAGCAATGTGAAAGAGTTAAACTAAGATTGGATGGTAGACATAGGGAAGAAGACAAAGGTAGGTGTAACACTCTTTGATATCTCCATCATAGATAAATTGGAAACCATAGGCATCATAAAAATATTTGAAATACCAAGATTTGGTAAGCTGAATGACTTGGTGCATTCCTCTCAAGAATACATGGTGATTGATTCTACTTTTTAGGATGGTGTATGAGGATCTTGATGAGCCTCATTAATAGAATCATGGGGTTACCTTGCATAAGGGTAGACATCTAAGAAATGATGAAGGATGAGGTGGAGGTTAAAAGGGTAGAAAATTTCTTGGGATACTACAAGTTAGGGTTTGTATTTCCCATTAAGGACATCCAAGACCCTATCATAAAGGAAATGGTTTACCTTGTTAGCATCAAAATGTACCCTAGTGGCTAGTAATATGATATCAATAGGGCCTTCCTATGTATTTCCCACCACATTGTGTAAGGTGTAAAATTTAACAACTCCAAATTCATTATTGAAGAGATAGTTAAGAAGGTGTAAGAGTGTCATTGAGTGCATGAGACATTTTGATGGGGGTATATGTTGATTATGATGGTAATGGAGGAGATAGGTATGATAGATGATGATGATAATGACCACCTATGGGTGTTCCCACCCAACCATGAGTCCCTGATGATGAAGTACTAGGACTTCATTTTCCTACCTAGATTCTTATAGAAGTATAAGACAAGGGTGTAAGGTTGGTTTGATAGGTACATATAAGCCTTTGAGAAGGAGTGGTGCATCCTTAAAGAACTTCATTAATAATTGGTAGGAATGGAAACCTTTATCATGATGCACACTTCTATATGGTGCACCTAACACTCATGGATGCAAACTTATCAGGGTGGTTCTAGTTTCCTTATATGGTCTTAGCCAATTATTTCATGTTAGTACTAAAGAGAAGCACCAATGTACAACATCTTGAGATCCTGATCAAGATTGTGAATCAAGACAAAAGTAGGATGAGGTGCCAATTTGTATAACCCAGAGCTAAGGCCATCAAAGATGAAGAAGATGGCACTGACAGGATAGACATCCATCCCCTCCATAGAGTGATAATAAATGGGAGGATCTTCAACTTATATTATGAAATTAATCCATGCATGAAGGGTAGCGATCCTATAAAGGATGATGATTGGCCCTTCCTAGTTGGTGATGAAGGGAAAGTTGCATCAATGCCATAAGATAAGATACTCCTAAATAAATGGTTTGAGAAGTTAGAAGAGATCATGGATTGAATTTAGTTAAAGATTGCCTCTGAAGAGACAATTATACCCCACACTCTAAAGAAGTGCATGAGCTTCTCATAAGAGAATGATTATTATAGAAAGAAACAGAATAAAAATACCAAGGGTCCTATTTCATTCCCTCATATAACTCTTGTAAATATGGAGAAATAAGTGACCCTCATACCCATAATAGAGGAAGAAATTAAAGAAGACTAATAAGGGACCTATATCTTACATATAGAAGAAGGAGAAGAGGAGCCAAACACTAAAAATTTGTAAGAATCCTTGTAAAGTGGCATGACCATCACACTTCAGGTAATAGAGTAAATAGCAAGCCTCATATCTAGTACCACCCCATTAATGAACCCTCCAAGGAAACCAACACTGACATCTAGTAAGGAGGCCTCCCTACTACCTCTTCAAATAGTCAAGGAGAAAAGAGTGGCTTGGAAGAAGATGGGATTGAGCAAGGAGGATATTAATAAGGTGTTGGCACTTGAATAAAAGTGGAAGCTTACTCGAGAGAATAAAATGGCCAAGTTAGAGAAAAGGGCCCTAAAGGTTCCCACAAGAACAGGACCAGTAGTTAAAGAGGTCAAACAAGTGCTACGTGACCCCACCAATAAAGCCTAAGAAGCTACATATGAGGCACATTCAAGTAGTTAAGGGGTGCTTAAATAAAAATAAGGTCATATTGATATCTTACAACAACAAACAAAGATGGAAAAGGAGCCCTAGTAGTAACAAGGTGATGTTGGAACTAAAGGAATTACCCTGGAGGTGAGTATTAAAAAACCCCAATATGAAGAAATGGATGAGGGGGAGAAATCCAAGGAAGAAACCCCAAAGAATAAAATAAGTGAGTCCTATAAGGAGATCACTAAAGAGAGTGGTGGTCTCATTGAAGATAAGGAAGTATAGATAGAAAAAGCTAGCATTGAGAAAGATGATAAAGAGCTAAATATAAGGGAGATGACAAGAAGGGATGGGTAGATAACTATCTCTATATCTATGAAACTATTCCCCGCAAGCCTCCATAATTAAGATGTGCAAACAAATCTCATTTGTATTAGACAAATATATGTATGAATCCTAATTTGAGGTGCCATAATGGCTAATTATAGCCTAAAAGAGATTGAAGAGGGTCAGGACTCCATCCTTATTAACCCTTATAGCATGAACCTAGTCTAACCTAGGAATGTGCTGATAAGAATGGCCACATATGTTGTGCATCAAAACATCATTAATGATGACAAGGTGAAGAAGTGGAAAAAATTTCCTCAAGTAAACCAAGGATGAGGCACAAGCCAAAAAATTCAAGCTATAAAATCTCTATGAGCATGTGAAACAGTCAAACCATATATTTTGATTAGTGTTGACACTTCTTACCTTTCAAGGGTTGATAAGATTTTTTTACTGGTAGAGCAGATGCTCCCAAGTTTAAAACCCAAGCTGACATAAGAAGAAGAAGATCCCAATTTCATTTCATAAAAATAATTATTTGAAAAGATCCAAGAGGTAGAAGACCTCTTTACAAAATTATAGGAGGGCATGGAGGTAGTAGATTTCATCTTTTGAAGCTTCTCTAACCAAGCCTCAGTAATAGATGAATGCTTAAAGAAGGTAAAGGAAGAGAAGGAGAAGCTGATGGTGCAAGTCTACTTAGAAAGTAATTAAGAGTGGATGAAAATCATGGGGAGAATCAATACACTAAACAACTAGATCAAGGATCAAGATCAAAACTTGGAAACACTCTTCTATGCTATATATACTAAGGCCTATGAGTAAGAATATATCCTAGATGGGAGTGTGGAAAAGGCAAAATCTAGTATCGAGGCCTTCTAAAATGAGACGGATAAAATATATGTGATTTTACTCACTGCTACATCTTTTGAGATAGTATTTTAGAATAAATCAAGCTCACTATTAATGGGTTTGAATACTTCAATGCTAAACTCAAAGAGAATGTGCTCGAGTTCTATGCTCCTAAGAGTTTGACAACCTAGTATGAGGATGGACTAAATTTTTTGTATGGGGTAATGTTGGGCCTCTAACTCATTAATTAGAGGATTCATACTAGCATGACATCCACCTAGGCATGGAGGGATAATTTTGTTGAGTGGTTAGCCTTTGTAATTTTTATATCTAGCTAGAGATTGCAACACGTATCTTCTACCATCTGATAAGTAGCTAACTATCCATTAGATCTTTAGGGAATCTTAAAATTTTTGAGTAGATGTGGTAGCTATAGTTCAAAATTTGTAGAGTCATGGAACTAATGGTTATGATCACCAAGTTCTAGCTCGGTACTCAATGTGTACCTTCCACCTTGGTGAAGATGCTTTTGAAGGCTATTTAAGGAGATCAAGCTAGAAGAAGCAAAGAGATGGAGAAATTGTATTGAATCTCTAGAAAATTGATCTTAAAGCTCTATATATATTGATTCAAATGCCATTAAGTCTTATAAATTGTATGAAGGTCATTTGGCTCCATTTGTATGTGCCCAAGCTTGCCTATGAGACTCTGGGTTGTTAAGTATTATGATCTAAACATGTTCTCTACTATGAACTCTATACTATATTATAAATTTTGATAAATGATAAAGGTTATTGAATTAAAATGTAATGTATCTTATTTACGTGTCTTTTTATATTACTAATGGAATTTTATACTTTCAATATAATTATGTCAAGTAATATTTGTGCATCATTAATGTTTTGCATCTTTAATGGA
Source organism: Torreya grandis (assembly GCA_037957365.1). Taxonomy (NCBI): domain Eukaryota; kingdom Viridiplantae; phylum Streptophyta; class Pinopsida; order Cupressales; family Taxaceae; genus Torreya; species Torreya grandis. The sequence continues at coordinate 2,459,012 of JARHVA010002129.1, read as the reverse complement.
GTCCCTACAAACTTTCATGTCATTGTATTTATTTTGTATAGAGAATGAGTATAGGCTATGTGCCAAGTATTCCTATCCTTGTTAAGATCACATGTCTAATATGAGTGTTTTGAGTGAAATAACCCTTTTGACCCTTCAAGCACTTTTATGACACTAAGCTTAGTCGAAGAGGGGCTTGCATCTATGGACCTACCTTAATTTCCTTGGAATTTCTAAGTCCCTTTTGTGAATTTTTGTGCCATGGCACAACTAGCCTAATTTGGGCCCCAGTTCCTTCTTAGTTGCACTTCAGGTGAACACATAAGTCTTGTGCCTTATGTGGATTGATGTCGAAGTAACTGAGTGATAAAATTTTGAGTATAAAGGGAACATCCCATGCTTGTAACTAGTCTAAGTAAACTGATAGATAAGTAGACAAATATTTTCTACAATAGGCTTTTGCTTGTTCTTAAATATGGTTATATTATTAAAACATTTTCCAATAGCCACACATACTCAAAAAATTATGTTTATATATTAATGATTGGGGAATATCAACATATTTTATAGCATAACATATTATTCTAATTTGTAACATTTTAAAATTACTATGATAATGGTACCTACCTATTCTTAAAAAAATCATTTCAAACTTTTTTAGAATGGGTAGCCACCCATTCTCATAATTCATTTTGAATGTGGCCATGGAATCATCACTCTTCACATTGGATTCATCTCTTTGTTTAAAGTGAATATATGTGTGAATATACTTTTTCAATGATTTAAATATTTTTTAGAGTGGGTGGAAGTTTATTCTCAATGACTTTCTCATGTTTTTGATAATGGGTGTTCATCAATTCTCAAATATGTTTTTGATTAAGGTGGCAAACCAGGGGCCGAACCCTATATAGTCAAAAAAGACAAGAAGCTAGGCAAACAAAAGATGCCAGCATAGGAACAATGGCATAGCTAAGAATAATAGTTAGAAGCAAAACATAAACAGAAAGACCAGAGTCAAAAAGTTTATAACTACATAACTATTAAATTAACAAGATCATTAAGTTTCTCATTCTCTACATTGTCAACATTCCCATAATTACCCACTACTTCCAACATAGACATATTCAACAGAATTTTAGTTCGAAGGCCTTTGGCAAAGACCTTCTCCAAATTTTGAATGTGGTCCTTCAAGGCCCCAATTTTAGTTTTCCAATCAGTCTCATTCTCCATGCCCTCACTAGCTTCCTCAACATGCATCTTCCCCTTATTATCAGTAGTTCCCATAGTGTTAGCATCCTGCTCTTTAGTAACCTCAAAAACCTGAGAAGCTTGTTTCCCTCTAGTGTCCTCTACAATTTCTTAGATTTCCAGCTTCAGACTCTTCTTCCTAAGTTACTTCATCAAAAGCACTTTTTGAATACTCAATCAATTTGGCCTTTAAGGCTAGTTTGCCAGTGATCCACCTTGATCTACACACTCCAGAAGGGAAACCTTCCTTACGAATTTTGGAGGCTTATGAGGTTTGCCACCTTGGCCCCTCGTGGCCCTGCCTAGATTCTTGTGGGTCCCTTCCATAGTCTCTTCAAAATTTTCTTCTTCTCCATTAACCTTCCTCTTCTTTCCCTTTTTTCTCACAAAGGAACTAGGGGTATTAACAAGGGTCTTAACAGGGGTGGAAAAAGGGGCATCATTGGTTTTGGTAGGAGCAGGGGAAACCCAAGATTCATCAATTGCATCGCCAGACACTGGGTTGGAGGGATTGTCTTCATTAACACCTCTAATATACCTATTTGGCTCAAGGGCATGATGAAAATTATAGAGATAGAAAATAAGCCCCTGATGTAGGGGAATAGGTTTTATATCTAGCTTCTTGGCCATTTTGGCTCTCACCCTTAGGATAGAGTGTTCCAAGGAAGAAAGTAGGTAAAAAGGAAAGCTGATAATAGCATTGCATCTAAAATGATTTAACAAAGGAAGGTGGTAGTTATAAAACTTGGTATAATGCCTCTTGAGAGTGAAGTACTTCATGAGAATGAAGCACATTTCATCCCATGGCTCTAAAAGTTTGGCATGCTCAAACCCTCCTTGATACGGGACTAGTTCTTCTCCTTCACCCAGAAACAATTTATGGTTAGCCATATCCATGATTTTAGTTTTCCTTTGGAGCTTTATATCATGCATGGTCATTCTCATGGCCATAGAAATCACCTTTTTGGAGAATTCAAAGCTAATACCACCCACAGTGACCCGCCTATTCAACTAGGATCTCATGAACTGCTTGGACAAATTTTTGTCATAACCATTTAGGCTTTCCAAATACAGGTTGATACCTCCTTCTTTACAATAATGCTAGACTAATGGATTGTCTTTAAATTCATAGCAAGAAATAGGTTTAGTTTGAATGCAGTCTCCCCCCATTCTGTAATTATAGACCCAACTGGTGAAATTCCTAATTTCTACCTTCAGCTTTGAACAAGTAGCTAGCCCTTGCTTCCATTTGCGCTGAATGCAAATGTGAAGGCTCATTTTATGAAATTCCCTACCATGATGATGTCTACTCCCATACTTGAAAATAATTTCCCCTTGGTTCTCATGATGTGACCTGTGCACCTCCACCTCATGATACAAAGAATTAATAATGATAATCAAGGAAATACTAAGGTTATCATTTTTTGAGATCCCTAATGGCCTTCTCCACGTGGACTGCCTTCGAAGGCTATCCTTGTCATCAATGTGCATCATTCCTAGTCCATCATCTCCTTCTAGATGATCTCAATAATGTTTAGGGGAATATGAGCACCTTGTCACCATACCCTCCATCCTAAAAATTGTTGATCAAGGCTAGCACAAGCATCAGCGACCTTGTTGCCTTCTCTGTAGGTATGGGAAATCTCAACTTTGAAAAACTTTTGTATAAGAAACTGGATATCAGTAATGATGTCTTTTAGTTGGATTCCAACATTAGATGCTTTATTAATGGCATCTATGACCATCTTAGAATCTCTTTGAATATTCAAATTTCTTATTCCTAAGGATATTGCTAACTTTAATCCCCATAGTAAAGCCATAGCTTAAGCATAGTTATTGCTTTAGCAACCAATTTCACTAGCATAGACAACAGACATCCATCCTTTTTCATTCCTTATAATTCCTCCTCCACTAGCTTTACCATTCAACTTGGATGCCCCATCAAAGTTGAGTTTCATCCAATTGGATCTAGGTGGTATCTATTTAGTCTGAAGTCTCTATATAATTTTGCAATTATCATACCTAGGGATAAGGTTTAAAAGCTTCCATTTGGCTGCAATTTGACTTTCAAATTGAGATAGGGGTTTCTCCGTAACACTAATATGAGCTGTTGTAACACTTTCCAAAATGGTCCTAGCAAAGGAGTTAAACACCTGAGAAGCATTTCTAGCAGAGTCCCTAAAAATTTTGCTATTGTGCTCTTTCCATAAATTCCAACTCAAACATGGCAAAGCTTGCTTCCATAATTCCTTAATCTAAGGATGTGTGAAGGTTGAGTTCTAACTGAGAATTACTTCTTTAAGTTTAGAATTTCAAACCCATTCAATACCAAAGTTGTTAAGTATTGTGCCCCATAAATCATGGGCAAACTCACAGTGGATAAAGAGGTGTGAAATTGATTCCTCTTTTGAACCACATAGAAAACATCTGTTAACCAAAGTAAACCCTCTCTTTTGAAGGTTATCTTGAGTAAAGATTTTATTATGGGAAACAACCCACCAAAGCAAGTTGATCTTTGTAATAAGTTTATGATTCCAAACCTTTTTCCATACCTCCTTATTTAGAGCTTCAGGAGTAAGTAGACGGTAAGCAGATTTGATAGAGAACGATCCATTCTTATCCGACCACTAGTATTGTTTATCCTCCTAAGGGAAGAGAGGGATTTTGATCTCTTGAATGCACTGCTAGATCTCCTAGACTCTTAGGAGAAGCTCAAGCCTGTGCACATAGCAATCCAAAAGGTTTTTCTAATTCCTTATCCCATTGTTGTTTTCCATATAATCACTGACCTTATCTCTAAAGAACTAGGTAGTCAAGTCAACAATTTCTCCATAGTTTCCTTGAGAGATGAGAGCCTTGTCCCTTAACCAGGTATCCTCCCAGAATTTAATTTGTCAACCATTTCCAAGTTTCCACTTGATTCCCTATTTGAGAAGGCTTCTACTTTTTAGCATTTTATTCCATATCATAGACCCCTGGGGTAATCCCACGTGTTGAAGAAAGTTGGAGTCCTCAACGCTATGCATGTATTTGGCATGAATTATTTCCCCCCACTCAATGTTGTTATGGATCAGGTTCCAACTAACTTTTGAGATAAGGGCCTTGTTCATGTTCCTGATGGATCTTATATTAAGTCCACCATGAGATTTTGGAAGACACACTTTTTCCCATCTGACCAAAGACATTCTCTATTTGTCTTCCACTCTCATCCATAAAAATTTCATTTTGGATCTATTCTAGCTTTTTAGCAAAATACGTAGGAATTTTAAAAACAGACATGAAGTAAGTAGGAATACCTTGCAGTGAAGCCTGAAGAAGTTGCAGCTTACCATCACTGTTGAGTAGTTTCCCCTTCCACCCAAGAAGTTTCCTCTACATTCTTTCCAAAATTCCATTCTAAAAACCTGGAGATACCTCTTTGATCGAGAGTGGGAGACCCAAGTAGGTAGATGGTAGGATAGCTTTAGCACATTCTAGTATATCAATGATTATATGTCTAAGTTCATTAGGAGTGTTGAAGTACACATTGCTTTTCTGGAAATTTATGATTTGTCTTGATTCTCTAGCATAATCATTTAATATATTCTTCCATCTTCTAGCTTCAATCACTGATGAGATGCCAAATAAGATGGTATCATCTACAAACTGCTATACAGCCATAGGATGAAGGGAAGAGGCAGGTTTGATGCCTACTAGCTTTTTTGAGGCTATATCTGCTTGTATGTATCTTCCTAGTACCTCAGCCATAATGATGAAAAGGTAAGGGGAGAGAGGGTATCCCTAAAAAATTCCTCTCGAGGATGAGAAAAACTCTCTAGGAACACCATTAACCAGCACTGAGAATTTAGCAAAAGAGACTGCATTCCATAACAAGCAAGACAATTTACCATTAAACCCAAATTTTTTGATCACTTGGAATAGAAAAGTCCATGAGACTCTATCACAGGCTTTAGAAATATCTAACTTGAGGGCCATCTCAAATATTCTACTCTTATCCATGGAGTGAATAGTCTCATGTGTGGTGATCACAACATCAAGAATTTGCCTGCCTGGGATGAAACCTTTTTGAGTAGGAGAAATAATTTTGTCAAGCAAGGGTTGAATCCTCATGACCAACAGTTTAGTACATATCTTATACACAGTGTTGCATAGACTGATGGGTCTAAAATTAGTGAGGTGTGAAGGTTGATATTTTTTAGGAACAAGTACTATGAAGGTATTATTAACTTGTTTCAAAAGTTTTCCAAATCTGAAAAAATCACGAACGGCAGCCGTGAGGTCTGCTCCTACAATCTCCCAATATTCTTGAAAGAATATAGGAGGAAAGCCATCAAGACTCAGGGCTTTAAAAGCACCCATGGAGAATAAAATAGCATGGACTTCTTCCTCAAATATAGGATTTGACATTTCCAAATTATCTTCTTCTAAAATCAAACAGGGAATTTATCAATGAATTGATTCATAGATCTATCAATTCTATCATTATTATTTTCTTTCGTAAGCAGGTTCTAAAAGAAAGCCCTGGATTACTCCCCTATTTCTTTATCCTCGATAATAATGTCACCATTATATAGGACAAGCTTAGTTATTGAGTTGGCTTTCTTATGTTTCATAGCTGAGAGATGAAAAAAAGCAGTGTTCCTATCCTCCTCTTTAAGCCACTGAACACAGATTTTTGTTTCCAAAAAACCTCTTCTATTTCCATGAGATTCTTCCATTTTGAAGATAAGATATTCTCTTCTTCTAAGGTGCCCTCAGAGTCATCCCCTTGATCTATCAGTTGTTGTATAGCCTTGAGTTTTCCCACTATATTTTTCTTCTACTGGAAGACTTGCCCAAAGCTATATCTATTCCAGCCATAAACTTCTTGTTTCATGTGTTGGATTTTCTTGAATATTATAAACATCGGATTACCTTGAATGTGAATATTCCACCATTGAGCCACCATTTGTCTAAAGCCTTTGTGTTTGATCCACATAGCTTCAAAATGGAATAGGGGAGGTCCGAGATGTCCATGTTCCCTCCAATTGAGGACAATCGGGCAGTGGTCAGACATGGTTCTAGGGAAAGCCTACGCATACATATTCTGATAATCATTCTAGTTGCTTAATATCAAAAATATATCTAATTTAACCTGAATCATTTGATCTCCTCTTCTTTTGTTGGTCTAGGTAAAATTTTGATTCTGCAGCTCTATGTCCAATAATCCCCAATCATTGATGAATTCAGCAAAGTTGAACATGTTGTCTGAGTAATCAATAATTCCACCCTATTTTTTAGAAGGGTATAGAGGAGTGTTTAAATCTCTGGTTAACATCCATTTAGTGTTCTGAGGATTATTCCTAAAGCTGCTCAAGTCTATCCATAATTTTTGTCTCATAGCTCTGTTATTTTGTCCATAGACATTGATCAATGTCTAATTCAAGGAATTCATGGAAAATTTGATAATCAAGAAGTGCTTATTATGGGCCATAAGAGATCCTTGGATTTTAGCACTATTCCACATACTGGCAATTCCTCCTAAAGCCCCTTTAGTAGGACTAATAGAAAAAGCTGCCTTAGGCCATATATAGTCAGCAATTTTCACAAAATTCTCCTCATTCATCTTAACTTCTTGGAGTAATAAAATATATAATTTATTATCTAAAATGTAGTTTTTAACCTCAAACTACTTTGAGGGACTATTAAATCCCCACAAATTCCAAGATAATATTCTCATTTAGAGAGTTTGGGGGGTTGGCTCTCGAGTGTTTTCTCAAATATGTTATTCTTATTAAAACATTTGTTAATATTGACCCATACTAAAAATCTTATGTTTAGATATGAATGATTTGTAAAAATCAAAATTATTTATGGAATAACATATTATTTTAAAGTGTCACATTCCAAATGGACTTTGAAAATATGAAAATGGCCATTTTAAAAATTTAAAAAATCCAAACTTTTTTAGAATAGGCACCCACATGTTCTCGTAGTCCCTTTGAAATTTGACCAAAAAGTGATTTCTCTTCACTTTAGACCCATCACTTTGTTTGAAGAAAAAATATATGTGAATATCATTTATTAATGAATTTCATGTTTTTAAGAGTGGGTGGCCACCTATTATCAATGACTTGTCCAAGAATGGGCATTCACCTGCTTTCAAAATATGTTCATATTATTAAAACATTTTCTAATAGTTGCCCATACTAATTTTTTTAATTTAGATATGAATGAGTGGGGAAGATCAAAATTTTAATGTCATATCATATTATTTTCAAGTGTCACATTACAAAAGGATAATGAGAATAGTCAGCCACCCATTTTTAAAAAAATATATTTTCAGAACTTTCTTAGAATAAGTGATTACCTATTTTTATCTAATAGAGGATTGTCTCATAGAATCATACCAAAAATTTTAATGTTAATGGATGATCCAATGTTAATAATCATGTGGAGGATATAATATTGTATCATAGGTTCATGTTGACAAAATTAATTTTAATGTCTAACTTCATGTAGCCTTTATTCCTAATGTGCAAACCAATGTATTTTGGATATGCATGTAGCCTAATAAATGGGTCCAAGTAAATAAATATGTGGAGGACTATTTAATATATTTTTTATTTATAGTTTCAAATTAAAGATATGAGTGATTTTATAATTAAATTTTATTTTATTTTAATTTTAAACTATTAAATAAAGTAAACATAGTATGTTTTAAAATAATTATTTTCAACATGACAAAAAAAACATAATTTGATATTATACTGAACATGAAAAATGATGAAAAGTATAAAATTATTAATTACATAAATCATTTAAAATTTAAAAAATTTAAATATTATATGTTATGCATTTTAAGTGGGGAATAATCATAAGTATAAAGATAAATAAATTTATGAGAACTATTTTTCCATAAGACTATATTTTCAAAAAGACAACATTCAATATTTAAAAATTAAGCTATAATTCAAGAAAGGAATGAGAAGGTGATAAAAAAATTTCACTAAAAACTATATATTAGAATAAAATAGGTTTTTATGCGATGCATTATATATTTACCAGAAAAAATACATTTTTTTGTATATGGAGTTTGTAGTGAATGTTTAACATTGAGTTATTTCTTAAAGAAATGAAATCAATCTTTCTGTCTCCATTTTTTGTAATGAAAGTATATATATATATATATATATATATATATATATATATATATATATATATATATATATATATATATATCACTTCAATGTTCAATACTAGTATTTCTTCTTTTCTTTTGTATGATGTAATATTGTTTATTTCCTAAAAGTTCTTGACATTGTATTCTATCCTAAAACTAATTCTATTTTGTTTATTTCATGTGAACACCCTTTTAAAATGTTGTATGATATTTCCTATCCCAACCATAAATAGCAAACAATTGCATTTTAATGCTTATGTTGAGTGTTGCCTCATGCTCCAAAAAAAAAGGGCAAAGTGAAACCTAAACGATTCAATGTAAAAATTATATATAATGTCCTAAGCATTGAAAAATGCTCCAAAATTCAAAGTGTGGTATTTTAAAATTTTAAAATATTTCATTGAATGCTTAAGAAATTCAAAATTCTCAAATATAATCTTTAAGACAAAACCTATGTCAACTTTAAGTCATATCATATTTATGTCACACCATCCCAAACCTTTAGAATGTACTTCAAATATACTCATTATGTCAATAATGTACTTCAATATGGTTTGGTATTTTTAAAACATGAATATATTTGGTCAACTACATAAGATATTTCAATAGACTAGATATAACCTTTAAGACAAGACCTATATCAACCTAACTTCATACAATCTTCAAGGTATATTATCCCAAACACCTATAATGCACTTCAAATCTATTCATTATGTCAATAATGTAATTCAAATCTAGTCAAGCATTGTCTTGAACACTTGAAAATGTGTTTCCATAAAAACCATGGTATACGGGCATGTGGACTCAAAAATTTGAAATTAAGACAATTTATACAATAAATATTAAATATAAATTTTTTATATATTATTCACTTATATTTGACACATCACAAAAATTGTTTTCTTACATTAAATTTAATAGATTCAATATAATATATTTTAAAAAGGTTTAGTATAAAATAAATTCTTATATTTTTAATATATAATAAGAGCATAAAATTATATATTCTATTATTTTCACCATTAAATATGAATTAAATTAATATTTTATATCTTATAAATATTAATAGAATTACAAAAATTGATATTACATATAAAATTGGTATAACTTAATAACATGATTAAATTACATAAACTTGTTTTCTCTCATTAAATTAAGAAAAACCAAAACATAAATAAATTAAATATAATATATACAATAAATTTCTTCTAATATAAAATATATAATATAAAAATAGTTGATAAAATTTATACTAATATTATAATATAATAATATGTTTCTAATTCTAGTGTTGAATAAGAATAAGCTGAACATATAAGCTAAATATGTTTCTAATTCTAGGGTCATTCTAGGTAGCCAACATTTTCTTCAAAGTTTGTTTTATATAATCCATATTTATGGAATCAAGATTATGACCTTTCTACTTGATCATACATTTATCCTTCTTGGTGTTATTTCTTGATCCTTCACCATCATGTCTCTTTTTATGATCTAAATAAGCACATCCATGATGATTAAACAATTTCTAGAAATTTTGTTTGATAATATTATAAATGAGTACATTTGGTGGATTATGATAGTTAAAGTCAATATTTTATATGAAATATACTCCAATAAATTATCTAAAATGAGTTACAACCCTTCAAAAATTTTCAAGTGACACATTCCAAAGTAAAAGTGACAATGGATGGTTACCATTCTAATTTTGTGTTTCCAAATGAATTTGAAATGGGTGACCACCTATTTCAGTTTAAATTTTCAAAAAAAAAAACATTATCATGTTGAACAATGAAGCATTAGAGAATAGACATTATTTATTTCCCATTATTAAACTTGTCCATGTATTTTAGAGTTGGTGGCCACCCATTTTCAAAGTTATTCACTTTATTAAAACATTTTCCAATACTAATAAACCATAATATAAATATTACACATAGCTTATAAATGGTGAATAAAAATTTAGTTACATGTTAAAAAGTATCCATCATACTCATATTATTATAATTTTTTTCCACTGCATGTTTATTTCTAGAATTGATAGAGTCATTACAATCTACGATGAAAGTAGATGAATAATTAAATATGGGTGGAAATTTAATTTAAGTAGAATTAAGTGTATCTACCAAATAATATGTTGACATATTTTAATGCCCAAATGATATTTTGGATCATGTGAAACTAATAGTGGTAAACATAACAATTTGTATTTTAGTCTTCCCCTAATATTTTAGATCTAGTAAAAAATGTTGCTTATGCATAGTTCCAACTTGTATTTTAGTCTTCCCATAATATAGATATCAATGTTGACAAAATTTAAATAAAACTATTACAAAAATTTAAAGTGGAGGAGCATCCTCTAATTTGTTGGGATGTTGAATATTATGATAGAAAAAGATAAAATTTTATTAAGAATTTGGATATAATTTGAAAATATTCTATTTTTCATTAAAATGTTCCAATTATTATTTTAATTGGTCCTATAAAAAATATGTTCTTGAATTAAATTTTATCATATCCAAAAAGGTCTCTCCAGGTCAACATTTCAAAAAAGACAAATGGTTTATGGTGACATTGTTTACAAAACTATCCTTAAACAAGTATGAAGAGGATGTAATGAGATTTTTGAAACATATTAATATTTTTGTTGATGATCATAATCTTATAAGTGTTGATCAATATTTAATTAATTTTCTACTAGTTATTTAAATCAATTTATTGAATATTTTCAAATTAATTTACTATCTTGCCTGAACGTTAATAAGAAATTATATATTTCCATTCATATTGGTTTGAATATTCAATCTGAATATACATTATCATGGAATTATTGGTGGCCCAATTAAACAATATTAAATATAATTTAAGGACTATAAACATTCATTAAAAAATTTTACTACAAACTATTAGTTGACTCTTTCAGAGTATACAAATGTTCAAAAAAATACATAAATGTTCATTCAAGTCTTGTTTTACTATTAGAAAAAATAATATTAGAGATACTGATCAGATCTTGAATAAACGTTCATTCAAATTGTATAGTATAAACTATTACTTGACTAATTCAAAAATATCTTGTATAAAACATGAAGATACTAATTTTTACATTCAAAAGGACCATTTTATAATGATGGTAAGAACTATTTTGTTTATGATTAGAACTTACTATTACTTGCCTAATTCAAAAAAATATTGTATGAAGTTTCATTCAAAGTGTATAAATTTTCATTCATTTTTTTTATTGTTAAAAAATTAATTAATCTTACTTAAATATTTATTCAAAGTGTATACTACAAACTAATGCTTTTTTGATTTAATTTTTTTTTCATTCTATTTTTCTTTGTTGTTACAAAAAAATATCCTTGTAGATACTTATTTATAATTTGAGATTCAAAATAATTTATTTCTCTCATATTTTTAGTTTGAGTTGAAATAACTTTATTGGTATTGGGAGTATCAACACTATTATTTGGAATTCCATGGATTGCCAAATTCAAATCACTAACCAAACAACTTGATTTTTCATATCCGTGTTATAGATAGTTCTACCATGTATTTAACCTTTGCTTGTTTAATATTATAAAAAGTATCTTTTGATATTGGGTTATGATTTAATTATCTGCATCCAAGGGATCTTCATTATTTTATTCACCAATTTGACTAGCAACAAAATGTTGAATTTTTTTGCTTAGGGGATATCACAACATGAAATAAGTGACATTTTTAAGATAAAAAAAGGAAACTTTTTTCTAGTATGCATTAAAAACATGAAACTTATTCTATACAAGTACACACATCTATGGAATAGAAAAATCATTCTTCATATAAATTAAAACATGTTTTTCCATGACACACAAGATGTTCATTGATTTTGATTAACTTCTACCTATAAATTTGATGTACATTGAATTATAATAGGAAAATAATCACACACTTATGTACATGGTTGGATTATGTGGGACCACACCTAGATATGCATCAATCTTTAGAAATATACAAACAAACTATTATTGACTTTGATTGAGCTTGTTTTAATTTATTAAAGAAATATATATAAAGAAGTGAATTTGATTGAGTTATCTTATATTACTTTGTATTTATTACATAAAGCTATATAAACAAGTGAATTTGACTAATTTATCTTATTTTGATTAAATTTTATTTATTACATCAAGCTATTGCTTTGTATTTGTCACAATAAACTATATAAATAAGATATTTTGTCTAAGCTTTATATTTATGAAATTTCTCTTACATTTAAAATTAAATTTTAATTTGATATTTATCTTGAATATTTAGATGAAATTTTATTATTTAGATGATATTGATCATAGTGACTTCAATTGAGTTTTATTTATGTTAAATTAATTTATTATTTGTAATTTAAAAATATAAATGATCAATATTAATTATGATCGACTTGAATGGTGTTTTATTTTATACAATTCAATAAAAAAATTGTTGAAAATAAATTGAACATAAAAAAAACTATAGGGATTAAAAATAAATACTACATACTTTAATCAAATGTAAGGGGATTCTTACATAGATGTTTATGTATCTTCAAAATTTGGATATGGATTGCAACTAAATTTGATACTTTAAATGACTTAATGAATCATTTTATTCAATAAACAACATTGAAATTAAATAACTTTGAGTTTGTATATACCCAATAAGACTTTGATTCATTTTGATTTATTGATTATAAATGTTCTGAGAATCTTATTATATGCATCAAAGAATTAGAGTCAATTTGAAAATGTAGCATGGATTCTACATTTATTTCAATACAATGCTAATTGATTACTCTTATGACAAAATTATTCATAGTGATAAGGGTAATTATTTCATTGTAAATTATTTTAATAACTATGTCCCTAAGGACATTTTTTTACTACATGTTTTAAGGTTATATTTTCTTCACATGAAATATGTGGAATATGTGACACAATGTGTAAATAGATTACATTGAGTGTTTAATAAACCAATATTTTTTTATAATATTTTCATGTTTACTATATTTATGGAAATAAAAAATTAATTTTGGATATGTATGGTATTATTAGGGGATGGTGTAAAAGGACCTAGCAATTGTACAAGGGAAAACATCTTTAAGATCAAGAGGTGTATTTTAGAGAAGACATACGAGGAGGAGAAGGAAACACTAGAAGGCCCCCCTCCTAATCTTTTTATGTTATTATTTTTATCTACTTTCAGTATTCTATAGTTAGTTTTTGTTGTTTTTATTGTTTAACCATGGTTTGGCCTATTACTCTTTTTGTATAATGCTTTCATGATTCCGAGATCCATGTAAAACCAGGTTATTTACCTGACCAAATAAAAAATATTTGTATTATTAAAAAAAAATATGTCCACAATTATATGTATGGTAATTTTGATCAACTAAATTTAAATGAATTCATTTGTGAAAATTTGTTCAAACTACTAAGTTATATGTATGTACTTTTATCATTGTGTTTTATGGGTGTATGGAAATAATTTGGATTTATTTCCTTTACATTGTAGTATCTATTAATAATATTCCTCCATGTGGGGGGATCATAGAATCCCTTTTGCAAAAATTTCTATTTCACTATGGTCACTTTATCTTTTGTAAATTATGGATGCATTGGTCTTTTTAATCTAACCTTTATCACATTTATGTATGATTGGAAATGTGGTGTTTTCATACAAAAAAAACCTATTCATATGGTCCTTTTTTATGAACAATTAAAAATTGACCCGTGTAGGTCTCTATTGATTATGGTTCATGGAGTTTACATAATAATCATGGCTTTGTGTTTCACGTAGATATGTTGAAACAATCAATCAAATTTATATTTCCATGGGTCTATAAGATTTTAACTATGAAATAAAATTATCCACCATTTATACTCAAAAAAAAAATCACAAATAAATTTAACAAAACAATGACCACATGTGAGACATGTGGCATTCATTCTAGGTCAAAACATTCATAACACTATTCATGGCTTAAAAAAGTGGCAACCTATTTCTCATAAAATTGGTCATGTGGATGTTATATAGATTTGTAAATAGTGTGAATAATCATATTATGATATATCATGAACAATTTTTTATAACTTGGAGGCCACATAGTTACATGTTTTTTATAGTGGGTGATCACCCATTCTTAATCATATCCCCATGTCTTTGAGAATTCAAAACCACCCATTCCCAAATATGTTCATCTTATTAAAAAAAGATGTGTAAAAAATTTTAGGTTGTAGTGTTCATATCATTATTCATGGTATTATTAATTTGGAAGCCTCTAATATAGATATTATCGATAGTAAGGATCTTATTATGAGTGGCAAACCACCATAAATGATTGATTTTGGGAATAAGGTTGCGATTCTAGAACCTTCTCTAGAAGTTTGAGTCCTTATTAGACTCCAAGAGTAGGTTATATGTTGAACTAACTGTAAAAACACCCATTTTGTCCTGGGCCCAAATTAATTTATCCTTTTAGGGGAATGTAGGAATATTTTAGTCTCAGAGGAGAAGATGCAATTCCTCATCAATCAAGAGGTCATTGTGGTCCTGTTAACCAAATTTGACCTACACATCAAATTGGGTCACCTATAGGTAAAAAATTAAGTTTTATGTGCTTTTTTAATTATATTATTATTTATTATATGTATTTTTATGCTATTCCATATCATATTAGCCTCGATCAATTAGTCTTTTAGTCTATTTATCATTTTGAGTCATTTTAGGGTCATAAAAAGAGCATTTAATAGGTTGTACAGCCTCCTTGGTAAATGTGAAGATTTAAAGAGGTGATTTCACATCCATGTGTCCTAATATCTCTTAATAAATTGAAATAACTAAAAATTGGTAGGTTATTCAGAAGAAAGGGTAGTTTTCTTGAGAAAAAGGGAGAGTTTGGCATTTGTATAGCCCATGGGGAAATGTGCCATGTGGGAGAAGATAATATAATGTATTTTTATATTATTCAATATTATTAACATATTTTAACTTCTATATAAGTTCTATTTTTGAGATAAAACCATTCTTCTCCTTTTTCACCCTTTTAGACACATAGAACTAGTCTTTCGGTTTGCACTTGGTACGGCCAACAAGGGAGGTTCCAGGTCAAATGAATTTGGGAGGTAAAATTAGACTCAGAGACCTTAATTTACATAATAATATTTTGATTAATTGTGTAATTTTATTTATGAACCATCCTCATTAAGTTGATTGTGCTTTTATGCTTGCTATGTCATGCACCCTATATGTTTTCCTCCATTTTATACAGTCCATACAAATAAATTACTTAGGTTTATTTTAGATGATGTTTAATTAATCCTAAAAAATTTAGCATTCTTATTTTAATGCTTAAATATGTTTGGATAGGTCAAGTACATCAAAGTTTTGAGAAGATACACCTTATTGAATTGTAGGCAAATTTTCACCATTTTTAGGAACTCCATGTTTGTTCATGGTTTCAGAGGGTTATGATAGGACCTTTTAAATATTTTTAATGTTATATGGATTCCCTTTACATTTTAAAATTAATTATTCAAGGTAACTTCCATGAGTTTGTAGTCATATGTAACATTCACAATCAGGCAACCATTAATGAATGTGTACATGAATCTCAAGAAGGACAAACATTAAAATGGAGCATAAGAGCTAGTTTCAAGATTTTTAACATCTTTATTTTCCATTTTCATGCTATTAAAGGATATAGGTTAGTTTTAATGTTATATTTATTTGAGTATTTTTACTATTCTACCCACTACCTGTATATACTAAGAATCAACATCTACATGTGACTTGGCAGAGAGTTGTAGTGTCATTTTGGAGTGTTTTGGAATGAGGTGATACATTAATTAGAGTTATAACTTATTTATAAAATCATATAATTCCTAATTTAAATTTAGATATGGTAAATGGAAATATTGATCACTTTCTAGAATTCAATGACTATGTTTAGGAACACATGCCCTAAATTGAGAAAATAGAGGTCTAGGGTGTTTTGGTAATAACATATAACATGGTTAAAAATATTTTAAATGAATATAAATAGGTTATATTTGTATCCTCTATAATATAAAATTACCTTTAAATTTTTTGAGGATAGAGGATTAGTGGAGGATGGTGATTGAGAGGCCTAAAATTGCCCATAAAAAAACTGAACTCGGGCATTGATGTCTATAGGACTTTGATAAAAAAAAGTGACGTTGCACTCTATGTTGATAGTTATAGATTATTCCAACATATAATAGTGACTCAAAATGTTTAAAGTGATAATAATGATCTAAAATACTATCAAGAGAGGATGATAAGTGGTGTCATGTTCCTCATACACACCTACAGTCTGTACAAGTTGCCTAGACACCCACTTACAACTAACAATGACCTAAGCATGGTATTTTGATTGTGTTTTAGCACTTTCAATGTGTATATATTCATTATTTTAATTTATTTAAATCTTTAACTTAAAAAATGGTCTCTACACATCATTATCAAAGTCCTCATGGAGAAATATGCACCTATAGCCACTATGGATAACTATCTTAGGTAGAGAACAAAAGGGTTTAATTTATTAAGGATAATATAACACAAAGAGGATTTAAAATGGGTATAACAAGAATCAAATGACTCCAAATAATTCCAAGGGGTTTCTAATGGATATTTATCATGGTTTTTGAGGATATAAATCACTTATGCAATCCCCTATAGTCACTTATAGGTGATTATAGGTAGACAGTCAACTGAGAAATGTGTCTAAGGGGTGGTTTAGGCTAATTACAAGAATGAATTAAAATCCAAACACTTACCAATGACATAATAATGTTTTTAATAGGTCTAACAAAATGTTCCAAAGCTAACCTCAAGCTATGAATATCTACAATCATCCCATAGAAAACAAGAAATATAGTCAGGAAGGTTACACACAGTTTTGATAGGTCAAGTGTGAGGAAAAATGTTTACGGAGGTTGAAGTGATTTAAAAGTTTATAACACCATCACCATAATTATATCAACCTCATGACAACATCATGATGGATTTTGAAAATATAAAAGGGGTCAAATTAAGTAATATGTAGTCCATTTCTCAAACCCTGCATAGAATCCCCTTCACAAAATCTATTTTTGTTTTGAAATAGGTTTTAAGGTAAAATAGATAGACTAGAGACACTACTAAAATGTTAATTTGGTATAAAATAATAGTGGAAGTACCCTCTATTTTGTCTTCTATAGAGGGTGCTTCCCTAGGGTTAAAATTGGTAGGGTTTAGATGAATGGTGAGAAATCATGAACTATAATCCAAAAGAGCCTTGTGGTAAAGTGTGGAGTTGTAAAACATCAAGGTAAATATGGTATAACATGACAAAAAGTATGGAACTCAATAAGGTACCCTACACTCTTAAGGTTGTAGTTAGGCTTAAGGGTAGGGTTTTGTCCTAATGCCCAAATGAAAGGTCACTTTTGTTTCTAGTAAGGAATGATCATTGTAACCTATAGAGTAATTTTTATGGGGGTATAATAGATGTTTATTATCTATTGTAATGCAAGGAAGACATCAAAAAAGTCATTTTGGGCTTAAAATTATAGACATGCATATTATGCATGGCTAGGCCTAGTGTCTAGATGAAGAGTCAGTCACATTTATAGCATTATATATGAGTTATAACCTATTTGAACATGTTAATAAGGTCATTATAAGTGTCTTTCATCTTCTAATTTGTATATAAATTGTTTGTAATCCCTTTTTGGGCTTACAAATAACATTAGGCTTGTTAAAATGAGGAATCAAGTTCAACAAGAGAGTTTTGGATGCTCACATCTCCATTAAATTTTTGCATGGTAATATAAGGAGTTCAATGATTATTATGAAGGTATTTAAATTTTATTTTTTTGAATTATTTTGAAATTCCAATGTCAGGTTTTTATGAATAATGCTTAAGAGTGAAAATAGGCCTAAAACCCTTACAAACCCTCGATCAATACTCGATGGAGGAAATGGAGTTGGATAACTGATAAAATGGCATATATTGTATATAATATTGATTATACCTTATATATTACTCTCTTATGCTCCTACCTAACCTTTTTATTTGTATGAAATTATATGGATAGGGTACAAAATAGGGTACTTTCTACTATTTTATGTGTTTTGTAGGTTCTAAAAGGATTTTGAAGATGATATAAAGTTTGGGGGAAATATTATGACTTATAATAACTCAATATGGTCAATTTTTTCCTTGGAAAGACTCTTAATTTCCTCAACCAAATGCTTCATCTCAGCCAGTCAAAATTAGCATAGTGACCAAGCTAATGAGAAGAGTGGAAACTTTAAGTGGATGGATTTTTAAGGTGTGCCCAATGCCTATAAGGCCATGGAGGGTATTAAAATTTGTAATTAACTTCCTCCCATGTATTTTCATGGAAAATTCATTCATTTTTGGAGGTTAAGTGTGTAGGGTGCATGAAGGAGGAGTTTTTTGGACTGCAAATGATGATGGCTCATTCTCAGATGATTCTAAATGACCAAGCCTACAATCGATGCATGGAGAGTCATGTCCAAAATTCTTCCCATTCATAAAAATTATCATACATATACTTAATTATTTTTTGGATATTCAAATAGGTCCAAATCATGAAGGTAATTTTTTGAGTCAGAATGAGGAGTTTCATATCACTTTGCAAGAGTTTCATGCCTTGTATGGACATTTATATTTCCTAACTTTTCATGTCTCAACCCATATCCTCTTCTCATGAAAAATTAAATAATTTTCTCATCTTGAAAAGTGTCCTTATGACCCTTGAACTTCTTTCTTCTCCTCTCTCTCTCTCAAGTTATATAAAGATTAGCCATTTTTTCCATTAAAACTTATGCTCCATTTGAGTATGGTGAAGCCCTACTTATTTGAATACCATTTTGGTTAATAATATTATTGATTTTCACCTCTTTATGACCATCTATAGTGTATTTTACTTGAATTTTATATCTTACTTGGTGAAGACTATGGATTCCATAGCATGTTATCTCATTCTTTCATCTTATTTATAGTTGAAAAACTTCTTATAGGGAATGTGAAATGTTTTAGGAAGAGTTAAGGTTGAGTGAGTTATTATATTCAATAGTAACATTCAAGGCCTCCTTTCTAGCCCTCCTAGCGTAAACATTCATCCATAACCTCATAATTTAATATTTATGTGAGAAGATGAAGATTAGAAAAGTGTATGTTTGGTTAGTCTCTTTATTTCATGTGTGACATGTAGCTAGTTGAAATTCATCATTAAATTTGGTGTATCACCTCCCTTAGGATAGTTTGATTTTAGTTTTATCTCTCCCTTTCCCCCACAAAGTTTAAGTGTAGTTGTGATCCAAATTGGTACATCAAGGGAGATAGCCCTATCTACAAACTCACCTCATCTTTAGTCTACCCACAAGCCTATAAGTGTTTCCATTATGCCACTTGGATGAGGAAAGCTTAGGCCTCTCCTAAAAAGGTGAAAACCCAAGTGAAATTTTTTTTCATGCTTGATGGGATTATAGGATTAATAATTTGAAAATTTTTTGGTGTTGTCTTTCAACAATCATCCTTTAGAGACATCTATCTAAGCATCAATTATGACTCTAAAGTTACATCAACTAGTCAAATAGTGTAGGTATTCCTTTTGAATATTTTTGATGATCATTCCTTGTGTTCTTGATTCTTAATTAAGTTTCATGTCTGACCTTGGTGTTGATTACTATTTTACATAAGTGGGTGAGACATTTCAAGCTTATGACATTCCATATCAACAAGAAGAAGCTCTTGATTAGCCCAGTTATGATCCTTACCAACTTCAACATGAAGTGTACAAACTCCAACATGAAGTTTATCTACCCATTCATGAAGTGTATCAATCCTATATCTAGACTTCTCAATGTCTTATTCCTCCTAGTCAACCTAACCACTTCTCAACTTAGTCCATTACAACCTTCAAGCAAACTCTCTTGAGCTATGAGAAGAACATGTTAGATCTTGACACACAAAAGGGATATGGTATAGAGGTTTCTAGTCATATTATTCATAAGGTGAGAGATGCATTATAATTAATCAAAAGAGAGTGGGCACCTATTGAGAGAGCCAATTGGCAAAGGCTCACAAGTGAGATGTTAGATGTGAATGGCCTAGTTTCATCTTTAGAGGATAGGCTAAGAATTCATGAAAGGAAGCCTCACCAAACCTATCATCCTTAATTTCCACTTCCACAATATTTCTATTAATCTTATTTGACCATTATTTATGAGCCCAATCAAGCTTACCAAAGTTATCCTTTTCCCCATCAGTTGGAAGAGAGAGTTGAAAAGAGAAGCCTTATTTTTGAAGCTAATCTTAATAGGTAGATTGAGTTGACCAATAATAAAATGAATAATTCCATGTTATCAAAAAATTAAGTGGATTCAATCCCTCATTTCCCTCTCCTATTACATCCCCACCTTAATAAAAGACCTCTACATATGAGATGTCAGGTTGGAGATAAGGTGGAGAATCAAGCCCAAGGAGATCCAGAGTTGCTTAAACACTTCACCCACTCCTAAAATTAGATCACCACCTTAATATTAGACTTATAATCCTAACATCCTAAGCTATAGTAAGATAGTGGAGTCATGGGGAAAGAAAGAGGATATAAGTTTGGTTGATAAAGAGTGTGAAGTTGATCCTTTACAAATCCCTCCCACCCTTCCTCAAGAAACCTATTTTATTCCATGCCATCCCTCTTGTATTATTAATCCTCATGAGTATTCTTATGAACTTCAAGAGATAATTTTCCAAGAGAACCTATCCAATCATATTGAAGAGTTAGAGTCAAGGATGAATTTGCTAAGTCAAGGTGTGATGGAAGGTTTAGACCCAAAAGAAGATCATATGCCTAAACACACCCCATATACCCCTCCTCGAAAAAAATTTCAAGATAAATCAGATTTGGATGAATTGGTATTCAAGTGGAAGTAAGATAACCAAGATATATTATCCCAAGATAGACCTCTTATTCCTCAAGAACTCCCAAAAGAATCCCTTACTATGGATTCTCAATCTAATTTTGAGCCCTATGTTCCACCTCCACTAACTAGTTCCTCTTGTCCTCATAACATCACCCTTTGCCTTTATAGATATATTGTATGGGAACCTAAATAATATACTTTTGTTGAGGAAAATTTATAAATATTTCTTGAGGAAAATGCAACTCCTTGGCAGCCTCATTGGGTTAGGTCACCAGATTTCAAGATGCCTAGTCTTAGCATCACCAAAAGGGAGAAGGAGATGGAATATCTTGTATCCCTTTAGAATAAATATCATATTATGATATCTAGGATAAAACTTGAGAGACCTCAAGAGGTCATAATTTTTTAATAAGAGGTGAGCCCTTGTGTCGAGTCTTCTTATTTGGTTGATAATGAAGAATGATTTTCTTGTGTTGAAGAGGAAATCTTGAACGAATTCCTTTTAAATTATAAGGAAGAGGATGAAGGAGATTTTATTATTATTCCCATTTATGATGATGATAAAAAATATTATGAGTACTTGTGGTAGTAGTTTGAAAACATTTGCAATGAATTTGAGTCTCTCAAGGGGTCTACTATTTCATTAGAGCTTATTACAAGTGATGATGAGAAAGAAGGCATTGCCCAAAATGTAATAGAAGAACAAGAGAAAGTTCATGTCATCCTTTGAATTTCAAGACAAGTTTATATTTTCTGAAATCTTCTAAGGAACAAGAAACCATTCCTCTTGAATTCATGCCTATAAACAAGATGAAAGTTGATCATGAGTTGAAGAGTGGGAAGCAATATGAAATATATGTACAATGCCAAGAGGAAATATATATACATTGCAAAAATATTTAAAGATGGTATACTTGAGAGAATAGCAAGTGAGGTGACAATAATTAAGACTAATCTATCAAGTGTTCAATCTAAAGAGAAACATGCTTGGCACCATATTCATCTCATAAGAAGGAGATGCAAGAAACTTTTGTTTTGTTCTTTGAAAGGGAGGTATGATTGACTGTTAGTTGTATATAGTTTTTTTCTTCATATTTTTCCTAAGTGCTTTGAGCATATGTGTGTATTGTTAGTGTGTTTGTTTTGCTTGTGTGTGTTTTTTATTTTGTGTGGTTAAGGTAGTCAAGTGGTCTTGCATTGATCAAAGCATAGTTGTCAAGCAATCACAGGTATCCTTTGTTTGTCTTAGAATTCATATGACTCAGTAAGCCCAATGGAATGATAAGGATACTAGTGTAGTTAGTATAATAGGCATACTACCCCTATGAGTCACCAATTTATTGACCAAATTTGACCTTGCAGGTCAAATTGGGGCACCTATAGGTAAAAACTTGAGTTTTTCATTTTTTTTGGGGTATAATATTATGTATTATATGTCTTTTGATTTTATTCCATATCATATTATCCTCAGTCAATTATTATTTTAGTCCATTTATCATTTTGAATTATTTTGGGGTCATAAATAGAGTATTTAATAGGTTGTTAAAGAATAATGGAGTCTAGGGTTGAACACTAAACCAGCTCTATAGAGAGTTTTGTGGACATTCAATAATCAAAATTGTATAGCTAGGGTCACACAGACAAAATGAAAAAAACCTAAAAAGTTTCAATCTCATGGATAATAGAGGTAGAAGAGGACTATAGTGCTGGACCCTAGAGTGTCATATTTTGGCACTCTTGTCCAATCATAAAATGAAAGCTAGATCCTGATTTGTGACATTGTCCTAATCCTACATAGTCAATTCCAAACCTTGTAATAGTTGTTTTAGTCTTTTTTCAGCTACATCTTATTTTCTCTCCCTTATTACTATTTTTAGAGAGATTCAAATTATACAAATTAGTAGATTAATTATTATCATATTATTTACTATTTTAATTAACTCAGACCCTTAACTGAAATAGGAATAGGACTCCAATATTCCAAAAACTATTAAATCATTTGGTGAGCCCAACTTAATTCATTTATGCCCCTAGGGTAAATTTCCTACTAATTTCTCCTATATTGTTTTGATTTTTTTACCTTCATAATAAAATCATAAATTAGGATTAAATTTTATAGTAATTTTAAAATAATTTTCTTTCAAACCCTAATTACCCATACTAGGTCCTATTATTTTCCCAATATTTTTTTGTTTTTTTGCTACCTACACAATAAAATTATAAATTAACATTAAACTTTAAATTTTCATAGTAATTTTAAAATAATTCTCTTTCAAACCCTAGTTGCCCATACTAGGTCCTGACATTTTCCCAGTATTTTTCTTATATTTTTCTCACTTTTTACATACATATTTAAATAAAAAATTTGAATCAAATTTTAAAATTACTTAGTAATTTTTAAAATAATTTCATTTAAAACCCTATTTGAATGTACTAGCTCTTATTTGCTTCTTACGGTATCACCTTACATATTTGTGAGCTTCATATCCTTTTTATGAACTTTCTAGTTTGTTATTTTTATGGCTTTACATTTCATATTTTTAGTAATTTCCTTTCATAACACCTTGTTTTTTACAAACTATTACAAAAAATTCAATCAATTTTCAATTTGTTTTCCTACATTAATAATGGCCCAATAAATCAATTTTGATGAAACTAATAAAAAAGAACTTCAAGAAATCTTAACTAAACATCCTAATATGCAAGATAACATGATTAAAATAATACTTGAAGAACAATATAGTGAACAATGGTCAATATTCTCAAACCATAGAGTAACCAATTGCACATGACACTACGAGGGAAACTATGTCTCAAGAACCCTCTATAGCAATGCAACCTTCCTTTATGCCACTAGTTATAGCTAGTACATATTTATATCCTAATGTGGTATCCATTGTGTAAGAGATAATATCTCTTCAATCCAAGGTGCTACATCTTGATCAAGGTGCCTCTAGACCTACATAAGCTTTGGATTCTTTTGCTTTACTACATACACCATTGGCATATCACATTGATTCAACACCCTTGCCACCAAGTTTTGTTCAACCCAAGTTCACTCTATATGATGGAAATGGAGATCTAGAGACACACTTGAGATATTTTAATGCATCATGCTTGGACTATGTGCTAAGGTCTAAAGGATTATGCTTTATAGTGGTTCTATAGTCTACTAAATTAGTTAGTCAATGTATTCAATTCTTTAGACAACATGTTCCTATCTCATTTTATCATTAACATTAGTGATAAGGTTTTTTATGCCTAATTTTCATAATATAAAAAAAAATTAAATGAGCATCTCATAGATTATGTTCTCTGATAAAAGACTATCTTGGCTAAGACGACTAGTCCCATGGCCGATCAAGAGTTACAAGATCTCTTCAAATAAAGTCTTATACCAATTTTTCATGAGTCAATAATGTTCAAAAGGTTATCTTCCTTCACTAATTTATGTCATACACTAATAGAAATGGAATTCAAATTAATTTCAATGGGTAAACTCAAGTACACAAGTATATCAGAAACAACAAATAAGAGTAACAACAAAGTCCTATACAAAGTCAAGGTTAATGATAACAAAAGTCAAAATAAACCTATAGATAATGTGGCTTTAGAGCCTCCTCAATGATTATTTTTATTAACACCTCCATGGTGCACCTTTACCAATCTACCAATTTCTCTAGTTAGAGTTTTCTAATAACTTTTGGAATGTAATATCATATCTCTCCCTCATATTTAATAAGTTGATATAATAAATCCTATTTCATGGGGATATGATCAGAATGCATTTTTCAACTTTTATAGAGCACTGAGACACACAATAAATAGATGTATCAATTTGAAACACAAGATATAGGACTTGATAGATGGTAATCTTATTGATCTTAACACTCCAGTTGAGATTATGTACGCAAAGTAAACACAAGACAAGGCTCTAAAATTTTTCTTAGATCCTTTCTTTAAACATTCTAAATAGGAGATGGGGGACACATCAAGTGCTCACCATGAATATCATACACATTTTCCACCATTTACATATAAATAACCTTTAATTGAGTCACATCCCTTGAGTAGCATGACTGGTGTGTATAATTCTAGAGTTTTAGCTAAACTTTTGATCTCATTTTCAAAGTAGGAGATAGTTGAGGATGATTTGGATTATCATGCACTCTTTATCAGAGATTACATTCATAATCATCTCATTCATATTCTTTTCATAGATAATGGATCTAGTGTGAACATGTGCACTATGACACTACTATAGCATTTGGGATATTTAGAGCAAGATATTACCCCAATAGGCATAGTTATCAATGGATCTAGTAGGCACATATAGAGTTAATTTGGTGAGATTGTACTTTTATAGGTTAGTCCAACACATGTGACCACACCATTTACTATTTTTACTAGTGTAGGATTTTTTGATGTGTTACTTGGTTGACCATGGACTTAGAAACTTTAAGCATTACCTTCTATAGTTCACAGATGCATGAAATTCATTCACACTAATTAGGTTGTTATAATTGGTAGAGTTTCATATGATTTACCACTACCCACTTTAGATCCATCCCCTACTTTACAATCACTAGTTTTAGAGTCTCCACTAGTTATAGTTCTTCCTCTAATTTAGATTTAGACACAATCAAGGCCTCCTTCATTAGCATAGAGAGTTCTTAAACTTACACAAATGCATCTTTTAGATAAGCCATATTATTAAGACTCTAGATAGTTTCCAGCTATAGTATTCACACCCAAGGTAGTATCATTTAGGTATCATACCTCTACACACATAACACATGTTCAAAGAGCTTTTCCTACTACTAGATGGGTCCCTAAGAGCCTTATAGTTTCATCCATTTCTCAGAGTTAGAGGTGTACCCCACAATTGGTTTCTATTATAAAGGTTTTAGAGAATTTATAGAATACATAGCTTTCAAATCCATAGTCTCAACCCTTCCATCATGCTTCATGATCATGCATGATCCCTCTCCTTGATTTAGGACACCATGATCAGGAGTCTCTCATGAGACTCATTAGTTAGTATCATTTCTTCCCAGTCTTTCTTCTACATAATTTCTCACTTTCTTGTACATAATTTCCTTATAATTGCTTATACATAGCTTATTCCATAAATTCTAAAATCATTCAAATAACTCAAAACACCAAAAACATTCAAAAATTCAAAAACTTTTTAATTATATGCATCATCCATGCTTTACATTTTTACTACCATGCTAGACTTACATTTTGTTGTTCTATATATTATTGGTTGATTTATATATATTTCCATGCTTCACTTGATCTTTTTTGAGTGTGTGCAATAAATTTTAGATCCTTTATTACTTCACTCTACCCATTGATGGGGCATCCTACTTATACATTTGAAATATACATTGATATATCTACCCATCAGGGACATATTTTACATGACTACACCATCCAGGTTATGTCATTCTTACACCACACACTCTAATTTATTGTTTTGATGTAAATTACTTACTATATTACATAAATTACTCTATTAATGCTAATTATTATGTAACACTTATGTATTTCTTATCATATACCTAGTCTTTTACTCCATATTTTGCATATTTTCACTTCTTAATTTGATTAGTTAGATGCTATTGTATTTCTAGAATTTACATGCCTTCTTTTTTTGCTTTGCATAGCTATATGTGATTGCATTTCTCAATTCCTATTATATATCTTTTTTGTGCCTTAGGAAATTTTCCAATGTCCTTTGCTTATACTCTTCTATGTGGTTATGGATTTCATGCCAACCTTGTTTATTTTTAATTGTATGTCTATGCAACATTTGAACATGCCTTGTATGCTTGATTTCTAGTTTGAGTGACATGTACCCATGTCCCTTGTTTACTTGGCCCTTTGGCCACTCTTTTATATGTCTTGTTTCTTGTCTTGTGTGTTTGTTACTTTATTTCTTTCCAATTGTTTGTAATGCCATGATTCACATCATGCATTATCTTTTTTTCTTAGATGCCATCCGTGATGGACATCATGATCCATCCCTCCATGACACCTAGAAACTAAACATTTAACACTTCTAGTTCTAATTTAGTACATTACACATGATATTACATTGTTATATCTATCTAGGCATACCACTATTGATCTAATAATCTCTATTACAAACACTACTATATCTTGAGATATCTTGTCAATTATCATTGATATATCACGTATTTCATAGCATAACACACTTGCAGGGCTATCTTTTCTAAGGGCATTCATTTCAGGGTCTTCATTCTTACCATTATAAGAGAGGGTAATAAATAGGATTTTTTTCAAGAGATAAGAGCTCCTAATGATCAAAAAATCAATATTCAAAACACTTAGAACAACCATAATTCAAACTAGGTAGAATAGACCAAGTAGACAATGAAAAATATAGAAGTCATTAAAATTAGCCTAGAACAATAGTGCCAAGATTTTACTATTATTCCAAACAATAGGGAATCAATTTTTGGCACTCCTATCCAAATATTAAAAATATTAGTTTCTCCAAAAATAGGAATAAAAGTAGGTTTAACTATAGTTTTTGCACATTCAAACCAATTTAGATACAATAGTTTTAGTATAGTTTTTCTTAGAGAATCTAGATATAGAGGGAATCATGCACGACATGATGGATATCACTTCTAGTTTTAGATAGGGTAGTTGGTATAACTTCTAGATCAGAATCCATGTTTCAAACCCTAGTGATTGGGGGCAATGTGCATGACACATATTTTTCTTTTCTTTATGAGTTCAGTACATTACCTAGACATTTTGAATAGTTGTGTGCCTTATTACATCTATAGGTGGTTATCATAGTTTTAGAGTGGCTTTCATAAAAACATAACCTCCACATTTTAGAGTGAATTTCATATAAGCCTAGTGCCCATTTTTGGAGTGGATTTCATACAAACCTAATCTTTACCTTTCAGAGTGGCCAAGAGTGGTCTAGTTCCTAGCATACATTTGGCTATTTGTACCACATTGTCACATTAGAAAGCATTCATGGGATTTAGGAGCCATCCCATAAAACACAAATTTCATACAAATATCAGTTCATAGCTTTAATTCATGAGTTAATGATGGAGTCAAAGGACTAACTAGTCTTTGTATTCTTGATCCACCTACTCAGAGGGATTGGACACATAGTATAAACATCGATCGACACATGTAGGATCACATGGCTTCACTTATTGGGAGATGATGGAGATAAAGGGACAACCTTTGAATTATTGAGCCACTCTTATGGAATTGAGCACTCATCTCTATTCATGATATTACTCTTGGTACAACACATACCCAACATTACTCAACATCATAATAGGTTTTATATTGGTTCACATACTTAGTGAGGTGTATTCATTCCTTTCTCTTTCTCTCTCTCTCTTACTCAGCTTTGTACATTCTTATTTTAGATATAGTGTATCTAGTAAGAACTAATCTACTCCTATTTTTTTTTGTAGATTTACATTTCACAACATGCTCTCTCTAAGCACACCCATCATCACACAACTTCATGAGCTTTACCCTTGTATTTAAGTTTAGGTATGCTTTCTAATTTTCCTTTATCCTAGTGTTTCACTTTGTTGTATCAATATAATAATGGGGGGGGGGGGTGAAATATAGGCATATAACATGTCAAAATTGGTAAACTAATTATGCCTTGTGACACCTAACCCATAGGTCCCTCTTGCTTACTCTTGTGACCCTCCTAGGAATATTTTCACTGACTCTCAGTCATCTATAACCTTCTAAACCTAATTCTAGATCAACTAGACTACTTTTCCCATAAAAAATCCATCCCCTTAGGTCTTGTATCCTTAAGAAAATAGTGCCCAACTTGGACTATGGCACTAGACCCTAGGGTGTCCATTTTTTATGCTCACTTTTTTAACTCTAACAATCAATTTCTTCTAGTTATTATCCTCCTTGTTGGCCTAATGTGAATAAATTTGACCCATGAACAATAAATATCTATAAAAGACCATTCAAATTTAATTTAGAAGGGGTTGAAAAATATCATAAAGTAATAAAAAGTACAATCAAGACTATTCATGCATATTTCCCTATTCTCTTCATATAACCATCTAATATAGTTGTAAGCACATCCAAATCCCTCCACCAGTCCCTAGTCACCTAAAGAACACCTAGTTTAAGAATTTTCACCTTCATACACATTATTGCACAAAGCACATAAAGTGGGAGAACTACATGTGGCTTGATCCCTCTTTGGAGTATTGGTATGTAGGTAGCATGCCCACACAAGAGATGTGGATACACATTCAATTCATCTTACACACACTAAATCCCCCCTCTTTCCCAAAATTTGTTAAATAATAATGGAGTCTAGGGTTTGAAGACTAAACCGGCTCTATAAGGAGTCCTATGGAGATCCAACAATCAAACTTTCATAGGTAGGCTCACATAGAAACAATGAATAAAACCTAAAAATCTTAGGTCTCTTAGATAATAGCATCAGAAGAGGACTATAGCATCAGACCCTAGGGTGTCATATTTTAGTACTCCTATCCAATCATAAAATTAAGGCTAGATCTTAATTTATGACATTGTCCCAGTTCTACATAGTCAATTCCAAACCCTACAATAGTTGTCTCAATTTATTTCTAGCTAAGTCTTATTTTCTCTCCTTTATTACTATTTTTATAAATATTCAAATCATAGTAAAATTATACAAGTCATTAGATTAATTATTTCCATATTATTTAATGGTTTAATTAACTCATACCCTTGAATCAAATATGAATAAGACTCCAATATTCCCAAAACTATTAAATCACACCTACAACCACTGTGGGTAACTTAGGCAAAGAGCAAATGGGTTAAATTTATTAAGGAGAATATAACACAAAGAGGATTTAAAATGGGTATAAAAATAATCAAATAACTCAAAATAATCCCAAGGGGTTTCTAATGGATATTTAGCATGGGTTTTGTGGATAAAATCCACCTATATAATCCCTTACAGTCACTTGTAGGTGACTGTAGGTAGATAGTCAACTGAGAAATGTGTCTAAGGGGTGGTTTAGGCTAAGTCCAAGCATGAATGAAAATACAAAAACTTAAAAATGACTTAATAGGGTTGTATTAGGTATAACACAATGTTCCAAAGCTAACCTCAAGTTATGAATATCTACAAGAGTCCTATGGAAAATAATAAATATAATCAGGAAGGTTATACATAGCCTTGACTGGTCAAGTGTGAGGAGAAATGTTTAGGGAGGTTAAAGTTATTTCCAAGATAAAAACACCTTAAAAAAATTATATAAAATTCATGACAACATCAGGATGCATTTTTAAAAGATAAAAGGGTCAAATGCAGCAATATGTAGTCCATTTCTCAAACCTTGCATATAGTCCCCTTTACACAGTCTATTTTGGTTTTGGAAGAGGTTTGAGGATCAAATGGATAAATAAGAGGCTATGTTTTTGTGTATGGGATCCTTGTCACTTTTGAAATATACTAAAATGGTTAGTTGGTCTGAGAGAATAGGGGAAGTACCTTCTATTTTGTCTTAGATAGAGGGTACTTCCCTAGGGTTAAAACTAAGAGGGTTTAGAGGATGGGTGAGAAAGAATGAACAAAAATCCAAAAGAGCCTTATGGGAAAGTGTGGAGAGTTGGAAAAATCAAGGGAAATATTTTAGAACATGCAAAAAATGATGGAACTCAATTGGTACCCTACACTCTTAAGGTTACAGTTAGGTTTAAGGGTAAGGTTTTGGCATAATGCCCAAATGAAAGGTCACTTTAAGTTCTGGTATGGAGTGATCATTATAACATATAAATTAATGTTTATGGGGGTATAATATATGTGTATGAGCTATTATAATGTAGGGAAGACATCAAAAAAATCATTTTGGGCTTAAATTTGTAGACAAACATACTAGGCATGGCTAGGCCTAGTGTCTAGATGAAGAGTCAATCATACTTCTAGCATTAAATATGAGTTATAAAATATTTTAAAATGTTCATAATGTCATTAACAATGTGTTTCATCTTATAACTTACATAGAAAGCATTATAAATCCCTTTTTAGGCTTAGAGACATCATTAAGCCTATTGAAATGAAGAATCAATCTCGATAAGATAGTTTTGGATGCTCACATCTCCCTTGAATTTGTGCATGGTAATATAATGAGTTTAGTTATGTTGATAAATTTTTTGAACTTTAATTTTGTGTAATTATTTTGAGATTCCAAAGTCAAGTTTTTATGAACAATGCTTAAGTGAAAGTAGGCCTAAAACCCTTGTAAACCTTTAGTCAAGACGTAATGAAGGAAATAAAGTTGGATAACTAATAAAATGGCATAATTTTTATGGAATAGTGATTTTAACTTTCATAGGACTCTTTCAAGATCCTCCCCACCCTTTTGAGCTATATAGAATTATATAAATAGGGTATAAAATAGGGTAATTTTGAATATTTTGTGTGTTTTTTAGGTTCTATAAGGACTATGAAGAATAAACAAAGTTTGTGGGAAATATTAGGACTTATAATAACTCACTATTGTTATTATTTTTAAAAACTCCCAAATGACTCAGATAGATGCTTCATCTCTTCCAGTCAAAACTGGCATAGTGACCAAGCTAGTGAGAAGTGTGGAAACTTCAAGTGGATGCATTTTTAAGGTGTGCCTAATGCCTATAAGGATATGGATGGTATTTATAGGAGTCATTCACATACTTTCATAGATAATAATTCTTTTTTGGAGGCCAAGTGTGTAGGGTGCATGAAGGATGAGTTTTTAAGATTGTAGATGATGATGAATCATTCTTAGATCATTATAGATGACCAAGACTACAACCAATACATGGAAAAGCATGTATTAAATACTTCCCCTTCATCCTAATCATTATACATATCTATAATAAATTTTGGTACAATTTTAATAGGTTCAAATCATGAAGGCAATTTTTTGTGCTAGAATGAGGAGTTTCATGCCACTTTGCAAGAGTTTCATGCCTTGTATGGACATTTGTACTTATTAAAATTTCATTTTTAATCCCATATCCTATTATAATACACAAGTAACTAGTTTTCTCATCTTTACAAGTGTCCTTGTGACCCTTATAGTTATCTCTTATCCTCTCTCTCTCTCAAGTTCTATAAGAACTAGCCATTTTGGCCATTATAACTTATGCTTCACCTGAGTATTGTGAAGCCTTGCTCATTTTCATAAAATTTTGATCAATAAAACTACTAATTTTTACCTCTTAATGATTTTTCATAGTTTTTTTTAATTAAATTTTATATCTTACTTAGTGAAGACTATGGATTCCTTAACATGTTGTCTCATTCTTTCATCCTATTTTTAGTTAGAAATATTCTTATTGTAGGGCACGTGAAGTGTTTTAGGAAGTGTTAAGGTTGAGTGAGTTAGTATATTAAATAGTGATATTCAAGGCCTCTTGTCTAGTCCTCATATCCTAAACATTCATCTATAACCTCATAATGTAATATTGATGTGAGAAGATGAAGATTAGAGAAGTGTGTGTTTGGTTAGTCTCTATATTTCATGTGTAACATGAAGCTAGTTAAAAGTAATCATAAAATTTTGTGTATCACCTCCTTTAAGATAGATTTATTTTAGTTTTTTATCTAACTTCCCCCCCCAAAGTTTAGGTGTAGTTGTGATCCAAAGTGGTACATCAAGGGAGCTAACCCTATCTAGAGATTCACCTCATCCTTAGGCTACCCACAAGCCTAGAGGTGTTTTCATTGTGCCACTTAGATGAAAATATCTTAGGAATCTCCTTAAAGGGTGTAAATCTAAGTGAAAACAAGTCTTGATAGTAATTTGACAGCTATTTCTAGTCATTATTACCAAGTAGAAGATAATCAGCAACTAATCTCCCAAAGTGAGCAATGGCTATTTTAAGTAAGTCTTTAGAAGTTATGTATCTTATAGAGATGGATGACCTTCAACTAGCTATCCTCATAAAATTTAATATTTTTACCAACCCCTAGTTTCCACTTAATACCCTATTGTAGTATAGTTTTGATTTTTAATACATTGTTTCAAATCATCGATCCTTTAGGGATACTAGTAGTGTGAAGGAAAGAATCAGGGTTATTATTTGATACGTAATTTACTCTCATAATACTACCCCAATCCTTGATGAAACTCATGAAATTCCACCCAATTTTAGCCAAGAGGCCTTTGTTGGTTAGCTAAATTTTTCTAATTCCTAGTCCTCCTTGCAATTTTGGTTTGTATAAATAAAGTTTGTGAGAAATATTAGGACTTATAATAACTCACTATAGTCATTTTATTATTTTTAAAAACTCCCAAATGACTCAGATAGATGCTTCATCTCTTCCAGTCAAAACTGGCATAGTGACCAAGCTAGTGAGAAGTGTGGAAACTTCAAGTGGATGGATTTTTAAGGTGTGAAAAAATAATTCTTATGCAAAAATAATTCTTTTTTGGAGGCCAAGTGTGTAGGGTGCATGAAGGATGAGTTTTTAAGATTGTAGATGATGATGAATCATTCCTAGATCATTATAGATGACCAAGACTACAACCAATACATGGAAAATCATGTATTAGATACTTCCCCTTCATCCTAATCATTTTACCTATCTATAATAAATTTTGGGACAATTTTAATAGGTTTAAATCATGAAGGCAATTTTTTATGCTAGAATGAGGAGTTTCATGCCACTTTTCAAGAGTTTCATGCCTTGTATGGACATTTGTACTTCTTAAAATTGCATGGTTCATCTCATATCCTATTATAATACATAAGTAACTAGTTTTCTCATATTTACAAGTGTCCTTGTGACCCTTATAGTTATCTCTTCTCCTCTCTCTCTCAAGTTTTATAAAAACTAGCTATTTTGGCCATTATAACTTATGCTTCACCTGAGTATGGTGAAGCCTTGCTCATTTTCATAACATTTTGATCAATAAGACTACTAATTTTTACCTCTTCATGATTATTCATAATGTTTTTTACTTAAATGTTGTATCTTACTTAAAGAAGCCTATGGATTCCTTAATATGTTGTCTCATTCTTTCATCCTATTTTTAGTTAGAAAGCTTCTTATTATAGGGCACGTGAAGTGTTTTAGGAAGTTTTAAGGCTGAGTGAGTTAGTCTATTAAATAGTGATATTCAAGGCCTCTTGTCTAGTCCTCATATCCTAAACATTCATCTATAACCTCATAATGTAATATTGATGTGAGAATATGAAGATTAGAAAAGTGTATGTTTGGTTAGTCTCTTTATTTCATGTGTAACATGAAGCTGGTTACAATTCATCATAAAATTTGGTGTATCACCTCCTTTAAGATAGTTTTATTTTAGTTTTTTATCTAACTTCCCTCTCCCCCCAAAGTTTAGGTGTAGTTGTGATCCAAAGTGGTACATTAAGGGAGTTAATCCTATCTAGAGATTCACCTCATCCTTAGGCTACCCACAAGCCTAGAGGTGTTTTCATTGTGCCACTTAGATGAAAATATCTTAGGAATATCCTTAAAGGGTGTAAATCTAAGTGAAAACAAGTCTTGATAGTAATTTGATAGCTATTTCTAGTCATTATTAGCAAGTAGAAGATAATCAACAACTAATATCCCAAAGTGAGCAATGGCTATTTTCAGTAAGTCTTTAGAAGTTATGTATCTTATAGAGAGGGATGACTTTCAACTAGTTATCCTCCCAAAATTTAATATTTTTACCAACCCCTAGTTTCCACTTAATACCCTACTGTAGTATAGTTTTGATTTTTAATACATTATTTCAAATCATTGATCCTTTAGGGATACTAGTAGTGTGAAGGAAAGAATCAAGGTTATTATTTGATACGTAATTTACTCTCATAATACTACCCCAATCCTTGATGAAACTCATGAAATTACACCCAATTTTAGCCAAGATGCCTTTGTTGGTTAGCTGAATTTTTCTAATTCCTAGTCCTCCTTACAATGAGTCACCTTACCTAAGACCCCTTTTACATTGAATAATCCCATAGAAACCTCATTAATAAGGATAGAGTACTCGATGGTAGTGACACAAGTTTTGATGAGATGTATTTCTTTATCTTGGAATCCCATTTTCTCAAGTATTTTGAAAAGAAATCCCCAATCCACTCTATCATAAGCCTTAGAGATGTCCAATTTGAAGACCATCCTAGACAAATTCTTTTTCTCCATAGAATGAATCTATTTGTGAGTAGATATAAAAGCATCCAAAATTTATCTACCCTAAACAAATCCCTTATATATTTTATTAATTAAATGATCTAGGATTGGCTATAGTCTACAAACCAAAATCTTAAAAAATGTCTTATAGACGATATTATAAAGGCTAATGGGCCTAAATTTCCCCATACAAATAGTATCTAGTTTCTTAGGAACAAGCACTATATAGGTGTGATTTATCTATTTCAATAATTTTCCATACTTAAAGAAATTTGAGGCCACCTTAGTAACATCTTAGCCCACAATCTCCCAGTACTCTTGGAAAAAGGCCAAAGGGAAACCATTCGGGCTTGGGGCCTTAGATGCCCCCATAAAAAAGGCAATATTTAACCTCCTTTTCTTTTGTAAGTTTTGTTATGAGGATAGTATCTTCATCATTTAGTTGGGTATGGATAATATAAATTAACTCTTGTTTCTCCATTCTATCTTGAAATGCAAGAAAATTCTAAAAATAGTTGACAGACACCTACCCTATTTGAATATCTATCAGGACCAAAAATCCATTCTCATCCATTAACTTGTTAATGTTGTTTCCATTTCTTTGAATCATGTAAGATTGATGGAATAAGGTGGTATTTTTTCCCCTTTCATGATCCATTGTACTTTTTATTTTTACTTCCAAAATATTTCTTCCTTTTGTAGCAAATCCCTTTATTCCTTCCTTAGAGAATCCTCATGTTTCACCATATCATTATTGATGTCTATATTGTCTATTTGTTATTGAATATCATCAATATTGGTAGATATCCTCTATTTTTTACAAAAAATGTTTCTAAAAGTATACCTATTCTAATCTTTGGCTTTTATTTTTAGAATATTCAACTTATATGACAACCTAAACATGGGGGATCCTTGAATAGTGATTTTCCACCAGCTGGTCTTTGAAGCTTAGATGTTGGATCCATACACATTCAAACCTAAAGGGGAAAGGGCCCTTATTCTCCCTATTCTTCTAAGATAAAAATAAAAAGTTATGGTCAGAGGGCATCCTAGGGATAGCTTCAAGGTGATAAGCACTAGTGTAATCCTAATTTGGGGATGATAGCACCCTATCCAATATAACTTATATTAAATTCTCACCTCTCTTGTGATTATACCAAGTAAAGAATTTTCCTTGAAGATAAAGATCCATTAGGCCCATGTTATTTATAAACTCAACTAAGTCAATCAGACTATCAGTGTAATCTAAGATACCACTTATCTTTTCCAAAGAATAGAGTGGTGAATTGAAATCACAAGAAAGAATCCAATAATCCTCCTTATTTATTGAAATTTAGGTGGAAAGGGTATCCCACAAATGTTTTCTTGTATATCTTTGATTAGGAGCATAAATGTTTAATAGATTACAAGACCTATTATGAGTGTCCATATTGATACTCAAACTATTCTTGCATTTAGAGATAAGACTTCCTTTCACAACATTGTTATTTCACATAGTGACAATTCCTTATGAAGCTCCTGAGGCCTCACTTATATAATACTCAACGTTTAGCCATATTTCTTTGGTAATAAGCTGAAATCCTTTAGCTTTCATCTTAACTTACTTAAATAAAAGGATATCAATTTTATTATCATAAATGCATTTCTTGACAAGGAACTACTTTTGAGGGATATTAAGCCCTCTAATGTTCCATGATAAGATATTCATTTTCCATGGTCCTTTTTAGAGCTAATCTCTAGAGTCCTATATCTGCCCATGGCAATGTCCTTATTGATAACCTTCTATCTAGTTTCTCTTTGGGTGGGTCTTCCAACTTTAGAATCAACACCCACATCAATAGTTTTCCTTCCTTGACCTTTACCTTTCTTCTTCACAGTGGTCCAACCTTTAGAATCTAATTCCTTATCATTCTTACTAGATTTTGTACCTAGGGTTAGATTAAGGGATTTATTACCTAGTGAAATGAAGCCTTGTAGTTTATTATCAGCTCCTTCCCCTTTGATCAATATTTTACTCCCTTTTAATGATGTGTTCACTACAATTATATATAATGTACAACTCATACCTCCCTAAAATCATATCAGCACTATACTTAGTCACTTGATGTATCTCTCCCTCCTCTATGTTTTGTAAAGAGGGGGTCATTATATCAAACTGGCCAGTCAATTATTTCTCCAAACTAAGCTTGATGTCTAAGGTATTAAGATCCTCCCCCTTAGAGGTGGAAATCTTAAGATCTTTATCATTGTCATCTAACAAGCTTTTATCTTCTTCCCCAGCCATACCTTCCTTTTTCTCCTTTCAGGGAGTACTAATGACATTTAGGATATCCTCTTTAAAAGGATAGTCCTCTTCTTCTCCATAGGTTTGTCTATCTGAGATAATGGAGTTATTTTTATTGGATTTGCATTATGTAAAGAGGTACCCTTTCCTATTAAAATGCTAGCAAAAAACTATGGCATTTTTGTATTAAATACATTATGTCTATTGGCTGAATTTTGACTTGAGTGTAATGAAATTAGGTAGAGTTTTATTAATGTCTATACTAACATAGAAGTGGGAAATACTAATGTGTATTTTTTCTTGGTATTATTTTCTAGAGTGATGAAGTGACTAAAAGTATTCTCTATCTAGGTGATGACTCCCTCATCCTACTATTCCAATAAGAGACCTAGAAGCCTCACCTAAACTAGGGATATTTTGTTCAAATTAATAGTAACATCAAACCCTAGTTTCCACTTGTAAAGAGAGAGGTTATGCATTTCATACACCCATTATCCCCCTAAAATAAATTGGGTGAGATCTTCTCTACTCGTAAACATGAATAGGAACATCCTCCCAGCCATGAAACTAACTAAAACACTTCCTTTCACTTTCCATTTAGTAGTGAGCCATTTCCTCACTAGATCAATATTTGGTCTGAAGTCAAAATACTTACAAACAAGAGTGTTTTCCATTAAAGAGAAATTTTTTTCCATTATGAGATCAAGGAGCTTAAGGGTTGAACCACCCTCTAACTCTAACATCAGTAGGATAGCCTTTTGTTTCACATAGTTCTCATCCCCCAAGAGGACATTCTTCCATGCATTGGGAACTGACTCATCACCCCAGGTCACAAGTTTAGAATGACATCCCATGATATTATCATGGCTATCCCATACCAAATGGTAGAGGGAAGAGGAGCTAAGGGATCCCCCATAGCCATAGCCAAATTCAAAATTCACACAAGTAGCAAAGCATGTAGAGCCAAATATCCCACCTCTTATTACATTGTGAGTTCTCTTAGGAGGTGTGGATCCTTGATTTGTAAAACCTAGGATTCTTTTGGAGCATTAATCATTACCTCTCAAATTTCATTAAAGGCTGGTTATCCCCATTTATCCACCCTTTATGCAAAGAGACATGAGCCTAGATTTCCCCCATCCTAACCTTAGAACTCGAGAAGGAGCATAATAATAGGATATTTAGAGATAAAGATAAAAATCCCAAGGAGTTTTTCCATAGGTTTACTAGATTGATATATGAAAATATCTCTTGTAACACTTTAAAAGCTACAAAATTCCCTCCTAACAAATTGAAAGAAAGCATAATCAATTAGTGGAGCATGTTGGTCTATATTTGTAGAATTGATAACTCTAAGAGGATTACTCATGCTTCTACCAAATAGACTCCCCCTTCTATGGGATGGATGAAGATAAATATTGATGGGGATATTAAATATAACTTGGGTCAAGAAAGTGGGGTAGGAGTAATTAGATCTTCAAAGGGAGAGCTTGTTATGGCTTATACTAGTGGAATGTGAGAAAACTCTAATAGCATTACTAAAGCTATGACCCTCGTTTAGGGTCTCAAGGTGGATCTTACCATTATAATTAAAAACATCTCAATAGAAAGTGATTCAAAACTTATTATTGATGATGTTAAAGAGAAAGCAAGGGTGGGTTGGAAGATTGATGACATTATACAAGACACAAGGAAGATCCTTCATGGTTTTAAGGGATTTGAGTTTAAGCATATATACAGAGAGGGAAACCAAGTGGTAGATGTAATGGCCAATTTGGGAATCGATACTTTCCCTCTAATATTTTGGAGGAACCTAAACAATCTACCTACCAATGTTAAAGATTGCTTCCAATTGGAGGCCCAACCTTATTTAAATCAATGACCTGTATAAAAGATTATTGCTTAGAATATATTTTAATATATATTCTAATTAGGAGTTTCATGATATAAATTTGACACTTAGAGGGGAGAATAGGTGTGGTCATCAACATGGGTAAGATGATGCAAGAGTAAACTTTAAGTGATGGGAAATGTCGCATCAATGAAAGTCATATTGGTGAAAGCTTGAGACATTTACCTAGATGTCATATGAGGTGGCTACAATTCTTTGTGGGACATTTTCCAATTGATATCCCACATAATTCACACTACACTCACAATTATTAACTAATTAATATGAATGATTTGAAGGTTGAGTTCAAGGGTTTAAGTGGTAATAAGTGTTGGTTAAATGATGATAGCCACACCTTTGTTTCTTGACTCTTCTACATTAAACCACATTATCCTTTGGTGATAAAATTTTATTTGAGAAATCCTCTCCTCAATACCAAGAAGATCTTAATAATGGGTGGAGATATGGTTAGAATTGAGTGACAATCCTATGCTGATTTTAAAGTAGACACCATGTTGTGGAGTATTTAATATGATGGAGGCATTTCTCCTCTCCTATAATGCCTTAATGGATTTGATGAAAATATTTTATCCCAATTTACTATATCTCAATATGTAGATTGAAAGGTTTGGGTTGGTGGAATTCAATTTGAAGTAAGAAAAGATACTGTTGTTAAAGCTATGGGTATATGTTGTGAGGGCAAAATACTGAAGAAACTAACCAAAGTCTAGGACCCCAAAGGTATGAAAAATTATTTAGAGAATGTGAGACACCATTTCAACTACAAGGTGGATTTGATAGGGAGAGCCTCATCTACCCTTGGGACAAGGTCTATTTTCTTATTATGAAATATATTACTTTGGAAGGAAGATTTAAGTGTTACTATCATTATCACTTTGCTCTATTAAACCATTTTCATCATAAGTTGATTGTAAATTTTCCATACTACCTATTATCATCTCTTGATTATTTTATCAAAATTTCCAAGAGTACACATGAAAATAACCCTCTAGCAACTCCCATCTCACTCCACCAAGTCCTAATTTTTTGTCTCTATGATTTTTAATTGGTGCTTTGATCACTTAAACCCATTAAATCTCATTTGTTTGATGATTCTCATGATAATGATTCAAATGATAACATTACTTTGAGTTCTAATTTTGGTATCCTTTTTTAAAATAAGGCCTCTATCCCTATCCTAAAATATTCCCTAGGCCCCCTCGAATCTCCCCATAAGCCCAAAGATCTTGTCATTAATTCTTTGATTTCATAACCCCACATAAAAAAAGGATCCAAGTCCCCTATTTTGAAGGGAACCCAATTTCTTGACTATAGAGGGTGCTATGATTAGATCCCCTAGCCAATCACAAAAAGTAATAGTTTGGGGGTTATGTGAACTAAAGAATAGTCCATCACACTGGAGCAAGAAGAAGAGGAAGGGAGACACTTGGGAATAATCTATGCCCAAAAAGGTGGGTAAGAAAAAATCTAAAATATCTATTAGGGAAGAGAAGCAAGGAAATTAAAATATGGATAAGGATCATTCTAAGCATCAAGTTTAAGGGGAGGAGGATGTTAATAAATATATTAGTAATGAGGTCTTGGGGATCACTAGTAAGAGGTCAATTAGCAGGAGATCTAGTAGATTGGTAGGCAATAAAACCCTAGTGTTGAAAATTGTTGACTACTCCTTGACCTTTAATCTATAGGATGAATTTGAAATCATAAAGGTCAAATCCACTCCTGACCAATAGGGAGAAAAGTAGGGCACAAACTACTTTGAGGAGTTAAATAATTCCTTCTATGATTTTGATAAGGATAATACAGATGCCATGGATGCTTATATCAAAGAAGCTATCAATGGTAAAATTTGTGACAATTTTATTCATACTAAAAAGGATTTAGAAGAGGTTAAGAATGGGTTTCATTCTCTTGCGAATAATATGAAAGTGATGACCACCTTATGTGTTAAAGTCATCCATCGAGCTCTTACTTCCCTATCTTCTTACAGACTAGTTCAAGTGAAGAAATGGACATGAAAGGTAAGGCTACCAATAAAGAGGAACTTATAGGTTTCCTCAAAAAAGATTGAAAAGCTATGCTTAACTAGTCTTATTGTTTTTACTATGTCTAGACTTTGGTCTTTTTATGCTTTTTTACTAGTCCATTGTTTGTTTATTGTCATTTCACTATTTGTGGCCATTGTCCTATTTTTTTCTCCTTGAGGATTTTTTTATAGGGATTTTCACCCTTTTTTTCAACTTATTAATACCAAAAACATTATTCGTGGGGTAAAAAATTAAATTTCATGGGGTCTACCTAGAAGGCACAGAATAATCACCTAATGGTCATGGGGAATAGAGTCCATGTAGTAGATATTTAATTCATGGTGGCTTTTAAAATATGTAGACCTATTAGAATATCAATTCCAACTTATAAATTCACATGTCTAATTTCAAACACATTAACAGGGTTCCCAGTTTAAAATTTAAATATTATGGATTTATATTGAACATGTGGCATCATCATGGACTCATGGAGTATTAAAGCATTTGTTTCAAAATAAAATGAGGTTGTAGACCCATTGGCTTATGGATTACACTTTATACTATGAACACATCCATATCCAAAATTCAAAGGGATAAAAAATATTCATAAACCTTGGGACTTTAGTATTACATTACATATGGATGTGGATTAAGGAAATGTAAAGTCCCATAAAAAAATACTTGGGTTATAAACTAGTTGTGATATTAAACTATGGATCTTTATAACTAAATGTTATATAAAGGTAAATTTTGAAGTGGCCAAACTTAATTAGGTTTGAATAATTAGTTATTAATGTATGACCAATCTAATTAAATCAAAATGTATAATAGGTCACACTACAAACTAAAATTGTAGTACACTATGATAATGAAGAAATCTAATACACAAATTGAG
Organism: Torreya grandis; assembly: GCA_037957365.1. Lineage (NCBI taxonomy): Eukaryota > Viridiplantae > Streptophyta > Pinopsida > Cupressales > Taxaceae > Torreya > Torreya grandis. The sequence goes on along the minus strand of JARHVA010002129.1, from coordinate 2,416,351 downwards.
CTAAGTAAAGATTTTGCAACTAGAATATATATTAATTTTTCAAGAACAATGTCCTTATTTCTCATGGATAAATTAGGGCATGTTCATGGAAACACATTTAAACATTACATTAATATTTATGAAAAAATTTCCACATTAAATATTACACGGATATTTCTAATATTTTTTCTCCATTAATAAGTAAATAAAATTGAAATATTATGATAAATGTGTTGTTATTTCTCTTCATAAATTTTTGGTCAACTGAATTAAAATTAAATATTAATTAATGTCATTCTTCACTACAATCATTGTATTATTTCTATTTGTTGTATTTAAAAATCTGGTTATTTACCATTTAATTATAAATACCTTTAAATTGGAATCCAATAATAAAAAAACAAAATTCTAATATTTGATACCATAAAAATAATAAGGAAACTTTTAAGTTTTAATTTAGACTAGAATATGTCCATCTTTAATGAAATGTTGGTTATATTATATCACATTATAATAAGTATGACTAAGATAAATTCATGTGTAAACAATCTAAGTTGCTCAATTTGAATAATAGACTAGCATAAAATTATATAACCTAAAAAATTGTGTGAAGATACCCTAGCATGGGCATGCCACAAAATGTAAAAAGGTTTTATTGAAGGGTGGTTAATGTCATTCATCTATATATCCATATCTCATAAACAACATGTGCATCATACATCCAGCTCATGTATACCTTTAAAATACTTTGTGTATAAAATTATATGTAATTGACCATGCATATGACTAATGACATCAAACAATTATGTACCAATAAAATAATTTTTGCATAGGTCCTAGTTTTGTATTTTTGTATTTTTTAATATTTTTGAACTTTATTAATATTTTAATGTTTTTCATATTTTGAAATATTGACATAAACAAGATCTTAATTAATGAATCAAGGCCAAGGGGAGAACCTATGAAATATAAGTACGAGAGGGACCTGAATAGTCAATAGTATAGGTTAATGCATATTTTCCACCAAGTGTATAAGCAAATCAAGTTTAATAAGGTGAGTGATATGTCTCCTACATGTGGTAAAATTATGTATCAAATGAGTATGTGAAAGAACTCATAATATTCATTTTTTACCAATGGAAAGTAGTCCATATGTAAATTGCATAATATGTGTAGATATGGAATAAATGTGATCATGTAAGTTTAATGTGTGCCATAAAAAAAATCAAGAATAAATATTCAATATGTATAGGTGTGAAAGTAGAATGTTACTTGAGTTTTAACATGCTTAAATTATGGAAACTAAGATCACATTATTATAAAGTATTCTTATTCATATTTAATCTTAAGATAATTAGTGTGAATGTATAGATCAGGATAAGGAATCAAAATGCAAGGGCGACTAAAACACCATAATCACATAAAATCTAAGGGATATAAGAATAGTTAAAGAAAAAGCATATATGTACACATTCATAAAGAATAGATAAATCATATAGTCAACTTAGGAGATGGTGATGAATCAAATAAACAATAAGAATTTATGTACAATAAATTGTATTTGAGCCAACTTATGATCCTAGCAATGGGATACTCAATTTTAGGTCCCTACCAATCATTAAAAATGTCACATGCCATGGGTGAGTTGTATTAGGTATATCACTATCATAGTTTGAAAATTTTTCACAAGATATTATATATATAATTATCATATGGTCAATATGTATTTGATGCATAGCTCTAGTAGTCAGAATAACCTATCAACTATATTTTATCTCAGGATAATGCATCAATGTTCTTTATGGAACACTCTCAAAAGAACATTGTAGCATATGATAACCTAATTAGTGTATAATAAACTCAAAAAATTCATTGGTATATAATACATTATATAATTATTTGTGAAGGAATATCAATCACTCATTTTTGTAATGGAATCTATATTGTTTGTGGAGGTAGAAGTTGTGCAGATTAAATAATAGGTTATTGTGGAATCACAAGAGGAAATGTCTTAGGCTACATAGGGTACTCATTCTAAACACCCCAAATTATGACCATTTAATTATTATGGATGTACTTCAATCATAAACGAAACAAATATGGTATTTCGTGTATCTCATGTATCCATGATAATTTTTGCAACATATCAAATGTGTGAATGTTTTGTAAAAATAAGAACCAAATGGTAACACAAGGCCTATAAAATGGTTTTGATGTTTTCCATTAAATTATTTTAATGTGTATGTTTTACCAATGAAATGAGTGTACCCAAGACTAGTAAGTAATGTCATTGTTCAAATGTTTGCACTTGAACTATTGTCCAACATAATGTTTTGTATGGGTTGTGATCTAATGAAAGCACATGAATAAAAGATAAATTGGTAAAAACATCAAAAATAATTTCATGGTCATCAAATGTACTTCTAGGTTGGTTTACTTATATATTTTTAAAAGTGTCATTAATTTTATCTATAAGATAAGCCTCCTCAGCTTTAGAAGCATAAGAATCCAAAGGAAAATGTACATTATAAGTCATATGTATCTTAATAACTATCTTGGTTTCTTGTGCCTCATATTTTGGAAATTGATCGATAAATATATTGAGATTTGGATTAGGATACACAACTAAATGATTATTAGGTGTGTTATTATCATTAAGATCAATAGTGTTATTCTCAATTATGTATTTGGATCTTATATATTAAGCTAAAGCATATATTAGTTGAATGTCATTCATTTATGTCAATTATAATATGTGTTGATACTGAAATTCTAAGGTTGCATCTTGTTTATGTCAGTATACATATGTGGAGGAATGGATATGTCTTTTCACTCAAGTATCCTTTGCAACACATTATGAGGAGATTTTAATAGTGATGTAAATTGTCTTTTTTGAGCATCAAAAAGTATATGCCTATTAGTAGGTTTTGAAACCACATTGATTATTATTTTAGCCTCATTTTTAGTATCATTGGTCTTATCTTCAAAAGTTGATTTGATTTGAAATTTAGTATTAGAATAATTTTGAGGGTTGTTTCCCTACATTAATTTTATCATGGTGGTAAGCTCAACCTCAAAATCTTTAATTATATGGCACATATCATCAAAAAATTGAAATTATTTAAACATGAAACTCATGGATGATAGAATTAGAATTTGATTGAAAATATATTTTAATTATTTATTAGCCAAGTGATTTTACATTATTAAAATCATACTCTTGTAGTGAAGTACATAAACACTAATTGGCTCATTAGGTTCTGATTTAAGTTGTGTAATTTGAATCTAGTATAAATTTTCACTAATTTTGACAAAGAAATGAGCTAAGAATTAGTTAACTAAAGGATTTAAAGAGTGTACCATTTGAACAAGAAGGATATAAAACCATCACAATGCATAGTCCTTAAGGATCATTTAAAAATACATTTGCTAGTAACTTATCATTAATTTGTGTTGGTGTAGACTTTTGTCCCACTAGGTTTTGTCTACATAGTCTAGTCAAGCTTGCTTATGTTTAATAAATGTCCTTAAGGAGAAAACAATCCCATGTGCATGAGGATGTTGGGAATTATCTATTTTATACATATATAATGAACCTTTCTATGTAATTTTTGGCTAATGTTTCTTAATACAATTTATTTATTATAAATATAAGTTTCTTCCTCTTTTGAGTTGTTCTTTTTAGGTTTCACTACTCCATGTAGGTTTTCTCCATACATTATATCCCATTTAGTATATCCTCAAGTGTGGCCCACTCTAACATTGTATTAGAGCATTGATGGTAGTTGAATGCCATTATTCCTATTATGAGATCTAGCATTCATCTTATTCAGGGATTTTTCTTAATTTAAAATTTGAAGGGTTTGGTGGGATTTATCAAAAATCTGTGAAAATATATATAGTCAAGATCTCCATAAAATGGATAGCACTATTGGATTTATAAGGCATCAAAACCATAGGATTTCCTATAAACACAAATTAGTTTTGTGACAGTCATTTTTTCACCTTTTTTTGGAGGGTTTGAAGGCATTTTTAAAAAAATTATAGATTTTGTATCGTCTAGTACTCAAACTAGAAAAAAAATCTAGGTTTTTCTAGGTTTCACAAGATACAAAGTGGGTTTTTTATCCCAAATTTAATATGTATATATTTTCCAAGATCTAAGTTCTCATTTTAGGATTTTTCACCATTTTTTAGATATTTTTAATGATTTCTATAGAATTCTAGACTTATAAAAAATTTGGACTCTTTTTGTTTGCCTAGTCCCTCCTCTATGTGGTGATGAAGCTCCATAAACACACAAGTTTTTTTCATCCACAGGTCTAAATTCCTATTGGTGCTAACCCTCCAACATGTAGTGACATGTGCCTACATGCACCATACATTCATGGGTTAAAAGGCCTACTATCCCATCCACAAACTATGTGGTGATGTGAGATGTGAGTCTCCACATGTTCATGCATGTGTGATATTATAGGTCAGCTAGGGAAGCCACCTATGACATAGTGACATAAAACTCCATGTGCCCACACCTCCATAAGGTCAAATGCCCATTGGCCCCATTACCTAATCCCCAATAATGCATATCACTAAAGGCCCATTCCCTCCATTATATCATGGATATATAGGCCATCCTCTAAACATGTGGTGATCTAGCTCCACTCCTAGATGTGGGATAATATATAGGCCATCAACTTTAAGGGAAAAGACTCCTTCTAGTGATGTGTGCAAAACCATAAATTTTGTGCTTACAAGGTGTGATCATATTCATTTATAAAAGGGGGTCGTGTTGAAGGTGATACATCACTCACATCAATAACATCAATCAAAGTGAGAGGAGGGGAGATCAGCCAAATTTGGTCTTAGCCCCTGGTCATATGGGAGTTCATCCCTTCATCTTAGCTAACCTAAAATAGCTTAAGTTTTTCTCCAAGAGCGCATAAGTTTTCTATTGGAATTTTCCACCCAAAATATTTCAAACTCTTGCACCCCAAATTTATTTTCAATTTATGCAAAGTGGAGAGCATTTTTTTTTCAAGAAAGAAACATTAAAATGAGCATAACTTTCATACATCTGCTCCTTTTTAGGTGTTATTTTTTGAAATTATGAGTTTTTTTAGCTCTTTACATTGGTGATGTTATTGTTCCTTATAAATGTGAACCTATGTAAGAGGTGTCATATTACCATTCTATAATGCATATAGTTTAGAAAATAATTCCTTTTTGAGCCATGGATCTCAATGCCATTTTTCTACTTACAACATTTAACTATCATGAGAGGAAATTCAAAGTTCAAATCCTCTTGAGGAGCAAAGGCTTACATCAAATTATGATGGGTACAAAAATAAAATTGGCACCTAATGTAGAGAAGGTGAAGTGGTATAACTAAAATGACAAATATTATGGTCCATTGTGCATGTCTATGTCTTTTACTTGCTTTTAAATATCAAATATACAATAACTCCAAATCAAGTGTGGACCTTATTGGATAAATTGTTTGGAAAGTAGGATGAAATGAGGGGTCATGAGTTGGAAATGAGCTCATAAATTTGAGCCTAGGTGACTTTGATATGATTCAAGACCTTTTTAACAAGTTAAAATCACTCAAGTTATAGTTGAAACTATGTGGCATTGACAAAAAATATGATCAATTGATTCTTTCCATCCTTGCCAAATTAGGATCTAACTATTCTATATTTGTTTCTACCTTTCACACCACCAAACATGCCCTTGGAAATACATGGACCATACCATCCTTGGATGAATTTGTTTTTCACTTAACTTGGGATAAAGACAAGCTTATTCAAATGGGGACAATAAAGACCTCCAAATCTCATGCCTTATTTATGAGTCATGACAAAATAAAGGATTATAGTATCAAGTATAAAAAATAAAACAAGGACCAGGAGCAAAGAAAGGGTAAAAAAATATGATGCTAATCCAAAATCATCAAAGAGTCCATTTCAAAAGGGAAATCCAAGAGATTGGGACTCACATGTGGATATTGTATGAAATATAGGCATGGTGAAGCCAAATACATAAAGAAGTAGAGTGACCAATTGACAAAAACACTTGAGAATCATATTATCAGTGTCCATGATTCTTCCACTCATTTAATTATAAAAGGGGTATTCAAGGCCAAATATAGTAATAAGGGAAATCATAAGGGTAAATAACTTATTGTAGTTACATCCTAGCCTTCTACATGGGTTATTGATTTTGGTGCATCATAATATATGATTTCATAATAGGGCATGTCTGTATCTTTAGATCCTTATTTTATGCCTTCCATTTTATTAGGTGATGATACTTCCATAGAAGTTAGTGGGAGTGGATTAGTTAGAAGTAATTATGGGACATTTCATTATGTTTTATGTGTTCCCTCTTTATCCACCAATCTCCTATTTGTTTACCTATCACTCACATCATTTCAAGAAAGAGAGTTGAGTTCACACCCAATTTTGACGTTATTAGGGAAGCTAATGATGATTCCATTTTTGCTTTTGTGAAATAATGTCATCAATAAAGGTTGTATATTTTATCACATTTTACTCTTGATTAACCCTCTACTGCATTACTCACTCATTTAGATGAGGTGAGTAAATTATGAAATGAGTGATTTAGCCATCTCAATTATCACTACCTAGAGCAACTAAATCATCAAAAAATGGTTTTAAGATTACCATGAGTCAATTTTTTTAATGGATTTTTCTAAGGTTGCATTCATGGTAATCATCCAAAGGATAAGTATGATAATGGAAAATCATACATAGCTAAATAGATATTGGAGACTATTCACAGTGACATCACTGGCCCATTTCTAAAACCTTCATTTAATAGGACTAAATACATGCTTACCTTCATTTATGAATATTTGAGGTATACATGGGTGTTTTTTATTAATTATAAATTAGAGGTATTTGACCATGTTTAGGTCTTCAAAGTGCTTGTAAAGAAATAGTTAGGTAAATCCATCAATATTTTGTGTACCAATAATGGCAAAGAATATATAAGTAACTATTTTGAGTAATTTCATACATTAGAGGGGATTGAATTGTAATGTATATTTTCATATAGTCCTTAGTATAATGGTGTTATAGATTTAAATAATAGGTCCTTGAAGGAAATGGCCAACTATATGATAAACTCCAAGTCTCTTACACCTTAGTATTGGGTTGAGGCCATCAACTATGATTGTTATATCTAGAACTAAGTTACTCATAAAGCATTAATGGGAGTTGCTCCTTTTAAATCTTGTAGTGCTCATAAATGCACAATAGTTCATTTCTAAGTGTTTGGTTTACTTATTATGGCTCGCATTTTGAAGAAGAAATGTAAGGATCAAAACCTCAAAGTAAGTCTTACATCTTTATTAGATATCCTAAGGGTGTTAATGGATACAAAATTCTCCATCCCACCACTCATGAGTCATTTATTAAGAGGAGTGTTTATTTTATATAGGGTCCTTTAGAATCTACACTTGAAACCTCTCACTCTTCCTTAGACATTCCTAGATTTGATGATAATTTTGATTATTTAGATCCACCTAATCAACCTTCTGATGATCCTAATTCTTCTTCTATTTCTAATGATGATAATAGTGATGAGGATTACCCTCCTCCTCCTATATTATCATCAAATAATGTGGAATCCCTTTCTAATACTCTAAGCATCAATCCTATTTGGGATATACAAACACTAAAAAATGTTGGCTAATGGGTTAGAGATCTATCAGATAATAGGTAAACTCATTCACAATTATAAGATGCCCCACATGCTTTCATTATGTTTTAACCTTCTAGGGTTTAGTTATGTAAATCCTATGTTTGATTAAAAGGATGAGTTGTCTAAATCCATGAAATAATATGCAATAAATAAACACTAATTTGTTACATATTTTGACTTGATTTGACTTTCTAAAAATAGTAATAAATATGTGAAAATAAAGACTTATCTAGAAAACAATTGATATAAAATATCCAAGTGCTAAAATTTGAGATACAAACAAGTCTAAGTGTCATCAATTTAATCCTTATGTCAAATCCTCTCCTGGACATTAGTGCCACACTTAGATAATAATACCATGTGGCTCTATTGTCTTGAAAATGGCATTAGTGATCTTTATTTAAGAATACTCCTAAATTTTGGGTACACTTATGCCTTTGTTTCTAGGTTTTTCTCCTATGCACATTAAATTTGAAACTCTCTATTATGCTTATAATAGATAATTTGTGATGCAAACCCTATTCCTCCTTGAAATTAAGACATGATCTAAAAAGTGTATTTGTTATTAGTATAGGCTATACATCCTCAACACACCATTGTGAAGATAATTGCCTACATATTAATACTTTGAGGAGGGATTAAGCCTAATGTAATTTTCCCCACCTAAGTGTTAGTGTAAGTGTAAGTGATTCTAGAATGATAGTGGTATCGAATGTTTTAAGTGTGCTTGAAATTATAAATCTAGAAAATTTGGGCTTAGGGTAGTTGTAAATGGTAGTATATAGAATTAGATCAGAATAGGGATTAATAACCTTGATTTTTCTCAACTTGTTTCATGTTTTAATATGTATTTTTCATATAATTTCCATCTAGTGGATAGAGTTCTAAAAATCATGTATTTATAGTATTCTTTAGCTTTTGTAGATAATAAAAGATGCTTAGAATAACCTTAGGAGGGTTTTGATTTTTAAAATATTTCCATTGGTAAAGTTATGGTAAATGAAAGTAATGTTATTTTTGGGACACTAGCACCATGTAAATCTAGTGTCCTTAATCTATCACTAATGTCTATTTGGCAAGCTATGAGGCACGAATGTCTAAGATCTGTAAATTAGTCTGATACTATGTTTCAGTTGACTAGGGACACTTGTGGTCCATAAAAAGGATGGAAAAGTGTGATAAAAGGATCTAAGATAGGCTTAGGGATAAGTTAAGAATAGGTTATCTCAAGTAGCACTCTTAGCACTCAAATACCAATTTTAGGTGATTACATTTGCCACACCTTTATGCTAGAAATATAGTAAAGCAAAATAACTACTATAAAGGAAAATAATCATACCTAGACTTAATTAAGAAGTGAAACCCATGTAGCTAAGTATGAGTATACAAATTTAGGCTTGTGTATATGAAGCATGACATGTAATGAAATGTGCATAAAGTAGTCCTTGCTTAAGAGATATAAAAATCAAAGGACTATGTTGAATAAAAAAGTAATTGAATAAAGCTGAGTAAAGAGATGGGAAAGAGGAAAGGAATTAATACACCTCTTTGGGTATGCAACCAATACATGAACCTAGTGATAACCTATCTATGTGCATGTATATAGTGATAAAATAATTGAATAGCTTTGACTGAGCTGATAACTTACTCAATCCTCATATGTGGGTGGCTCAAGAACTCAGTCTAGTTTTGACTCCATCATTTCCCACCCCTTCTTAGTGGATTATGACTTGTGAATATCTTAGATTAGATTGAAAGTGTGTCTAACCCTCTCATGTGGGTGGCTTAAGAACTCAAGTAGGCTATTAATCCATCATTACACACCCATGTGTAGTATATACATATGAAATTGAACTAGATAAAGTGTTGTAAATATATAAGTGGGTATATCTAACTATATATGTCAACTCCATAGCCACTCAAATACATTAAGAAGCTCTAGGCCACTCAAGAATGCCAACCACTACAGATGGATTAAGGCATGAAAATAGTGACAAACTGTCATATTATGTCGAGTGTATATAGTGTAGAGAATGACATGGATTTTTCCATTCCATCTGATCAACCTATGTGTAATTAAGCATATGGAAATAATGTGTTGTGTACATGCCCCCAATCTAATATCTAAGTATATTGATTTTCAAGTGAGTTTTAATGACTCTATCTGAGTATCTAAAATTAATATGGGAATGATAATGTCATACATGATGCCCCAAATTTGAGAAATTGACATGAATTTGACTTGAAATAGTGTGAATCTAAGTAAAATTTGAGTATATCTATCAAACATGTAGCTATATATGTGCAGACCTTTATTGTAGCTAGTGTAATGTTTTGGATAATTTGAACTACCTTGAAAATAGGGTTACTAGAAAATATCACCATGTCTTAGACAGTAGTGTTAAGTGGTGATATTGTCTCTATCTAGGTACTAATGTTTGTCTAGTCTTTAATTTGAGTCACTATACTAATTTTTGACTCCCTATTTTTTCTTGTGTTTTACCCATGTCTAATTTTTTTAAACTGAGCTTGTGTGCTAAAAATGGTTTGTGAATACAATGTAGGAGCCTAATATCTATGAGAAACACCTGTGAATGCCCCCTCTTTTGAGGGTAGTCAATAACTATCCTTAAAATAAATCTCTATAAAATGTGTTAGCCATAGCATATATGATAACTATGTGATAATCCAATATAATGTGAAAACATAACATTAGAATGTAAGAGAATCTAAACATAAGTATGTAATTTAAGATGTATGTAATATATATAGTTTCATAAAGTTATCAATATATATTTAATCAATGTGTATAATATAAAATCTGAGTAACTACCTAGGGGTATGGGGCATGATATCCATCACAAAACCCAAGTAGGAAGGGTATATGCATGAGATCCCTCATAGCATCAAAAAATGGTGTGTGTAACAATAAAATAAAAATTTCATGGCCATGACTCATATAATAAATCATGCATAAAAAACACATGAGGCACAAAAAATAGGCTAAGGGACCACAATACAAGGGACATGGGTACATGTCACTAAATCTAAGAAAATAAGACATCTAAGGACAAGTTCAAATGTCCACATACACAAGAAACAAGCAAGTTGGATAAGAACCACATAGAATTAAATGTTCAAATTCCCACATACATTATCAATAAATCACACATAATGGAAATGGGAACATTTCTAAGTCATACATGAATAGAAGTGGTGTAGATCTAAAGAGTAATGGCATATTCAATTGACCTCAAATAGAAGAAGCATAGAAAATAAAATCAAGTATAAACTAGGAAATATATAAATGAAATTATGTAAGAATGTATTATAAATATAAATATATAAATGAAATTATGTACGAATGTATTATAAATCTATGTAAGAGATATGATGTGCATATGTTGAGTCTAAAGTAGTGATAGTTGGCAAAAAATCTGAGAATGAATAGCAATGATCAATATCAAGATATATCAATGTAAAAACTAGAATGTATAGAATGTAAGGATAGAACCTAGTAATAGAAGCTATGTATAAGATTAACCCAAATGGGTGAATGTGTTAAATGAATAACCTTGAATCAGTGTACGTACTCCCAATGGGTAGATGATAGTAGGTATAGATTAGTGTAGTTGCTTGAATCCTATAAGCAATCTTTAAGTACTCGATAAAAACAAGTGAAGCATATATGTATGATAAAACTAAAAATACTAAGATAGCTATCATATATAGTATCTATCAAAGATAATAAATGTAAACATATCAATGCATATAATCTATAAATTTTGTGTTTTCAGTAATAATTGAATTTTTTTTGGCATGTTATATTGTTTTAGTATTTTCTAGATATAAGTTGTGTACAAGAAAATGAAAATAAATTATGTAAAAGGAGAAAGAGAGAATAAATTATGTGAAAGAGGGTAAGATCCATACTAATTGATAAGTCTCATAGGAGACTCACTATCACTATGACTATTGTCAAATAATGGAAATATTATCATGCATGATATGTGAAAAGGAAACTATGATCCCATAATCTATTGTGCTGAGTAATATGTATATTTATTTGTATTTTTAGTGGTGTTATGAATCTATGGCACTAATTTTGGTGCCTTGTGAACTATAGGGGCCTTAATAACCCATTTGGTATAAGAGGTTGTAGGTGAAATGGGTGCCTTGTGTTGAGAACCTTGAGAACCCAATAAGATTGATCATGACATAAACTGAGTGGATGAAGATCCTATAGATTCTGTGACATATAATTTATGCAAGTGTCTCTCTAATAATGTTCTTCATGGGAAAGTATACATACATACTAATACCATATGAGTAGACCTCACCTGCACTAGTGGTTTTATTGAACTCTATGATGGATGCATAGGAATTGTACTATAAATTGTATATGATAATTGTGTTATATCTATTAATGGTGATAAGACTATAGTTAATGACTTTTTTATAACTTTTTATGGGATAGGTAGAGGATACTCATATGGGAGACACTTAAATTTGACCACCTAATTTTCATGTATGTATTTTAGGCATCTATACACTATAGATGGGGCACATAAGAGTTGTTATAACTATGACCTATCTAATAACATATAAGACACACCTTCATTAGGTACTACTAGGAACTGAGTGGCTATATGTGTTTTTGTAACCTATATTGAAAACATAATCTCCCTAATGAATCTCTAAACATGACCATTGAAACCACTAATGACTATGTCAATGGGGTATACATCATGCTTTGAGTACCCCAAATGATGCAAAAGTGTCATAGTGCACATGCTAATGTTTGATCCATTATCAACCATAACACTCTAGATAGGATGATGATCTATGTATGCTTCTATAAAAAGTACATGTAAATCTATATCATCATCAACAATGTCTTGCTATGATAATGTGATGAGTGGTATAGGTATAACTTTAGTATGGTACATGTCCATAAGTTTTTGCAATGGGTGTACCTCCTTTGTAATAGATGATATGAAGTTGGTGGATGTGTTTGATATGTGTAGTGAACACCTCATGTGTTCCCTGCTTCATTCATTGTGTGCTTTGGAAATGGATCTAAGCATATATTTAATACCTTATCTTCTATTTTTTGTGTTTTTGGTGTCTTTGTTGGTGTGCCCACATCAATAATATTAAATCTTATATCTTATGTTTTAAGCTTATGCATCTATTTTTAATATGGCCTGGTGCCCTATGATACTCGTAGAATGTGTTAGAATCATAGCTATTTAGAAGATTCTATGTCATATTGACCTATTTAATGGGAGGGAGAGATGAAATTATATTCCAAGAGCTATTGTAAAATCCATGCTAGTGACTCTAGAAAGTTGGTGAAGATTTGACGTTGAGGATTGGATATAACCAATTTAGGAGATTTCTCAAAAGTTGTGTTGATTGCAGAATTTCGATCACTCTTGTTCTTAGTGTCCCTTACCTTGTATGGTGGCTTAATTAAATTCTTAATATTGGATTCTAATACATTAGTATACTTGAGTTTTCCCATTGACAGAATCTTGACCTCTCTTTGACTATGTGACATAATTTTGTGAATGTATGAAACTTATTAAACAAGATGGTTTCATGTAATGATGGTAAAATAATTTGTTTAAGTATGTCCTAAATCTCATTGTCTACTATGGGGCTAGTCAATTTGGCTCATATAGTCTTATATCATAAGACATAGTCTGCAATAGGTTCATTTGAATTTTGTTTCAACTATGTCACTTGGGCATATGATATATTATCCCTAATATTTATGGATAAGTGTGATAAAAAAATTTTGGACAAAGGATTGAATATTGTCATAGATTGATTTGGTAAATCATAAAACCATTTTAGGGCATAACCATTTAAACTACATGGAAATAACTTTGTGAGAAGTCAATCATTCAATATTTTACATGAAAAGATATGAGATGATGATCTGGGTCACCATTGCCATCATATAACTTAAGATTGGGTTCCATGAAACCAAATGGCAAGGTATTTACCATTATGTGATGTGTAAAAGGTGTATGTAAGATTATGTTAGAATCCAAGGCATTTGATGACCTAGTGGCTCCCTTCTCAAGATGTAACACATTAGCCCATAGAGTATGAATCTCATGCATAAGGTATTATACATATGGAGTGGAGGAACTAGCCACAAGAGGTGTAACTATCATTAAAGGTGGTTGAATTACAATCTTAGGTTGTGTTAGCTGAGTTGGCCCCATTGTAGGTGTAACAACATTATTAGTTGGGGGAGTTAAAGATTGTCCATTTTTTATTTGTTTTTGATTTTTAATATGGCTTGTAGGATTTATACATGATCAAGGGGTTGTTATTGAATTCTATATTTGAATCCCTATAATATCTCATCTTTATTGATAATCATGTTATCATTCTTAATAAGAGGGAGAGTGTTTCAATTTTCAATGTGTATATCATCTTGTTCATGATTTTATTGTTCATCTTCAAATGCATTATCATTGAAATCCACATAATCAGGGTGTAATGGATGAATAGATAGAGTTATGATAGGTCCCTTATCCATGTTATAGTCTTGGATAGAAAGAATATGAATATGTTAGATATAGTGTTACCACCTAATCTAGCACTTCTTCTTAATGTAAGAGAGATTGATTATTTAGATGGCTTATAGTAAACAAGTTATAATAGAGATGATAAAATAGAATATTTGAAATCTAAAAAATTTAAAGCAGCTAATGAAAATAAAAAAATAAAACCTAAGATCATCTAGGGTTAGGGTTTTTCAATTAGGGTTACTTTGCAAAAATTTAAATTGTATTTAGATAAATGAAACCCTAATGTGAGATTAACTAAGTGATATAGGTTATACCAAGAAAATTATAAAAATAAATATGTGTAACCCTAATTTAGTGCATAAAATTTTATAAAAGGTAAAACTAGGGTTTTAAGAAATATTCAAAGTAAGTTGGGTTCACCAAATGCTTTAAGATTATAAGTTTTAGTTATGTAAATCCTATGTTTAAATAAAAGGTTGAGTAGTTTGAATCAGTGAAATAATATGTAATAAATAACCATTAATTTTTTAGAAATTTTGACTTACTTTGACTTCATAAAAATAGTAATAAATATGTATAAATAGATACTTATTTAGAAAACACCTGATATAGATCTAAGTGATGAAAACTAAGATATGAATAGGTCTAAGTGTTGTCAACTAGATCCCTAGGTCATATCCTCTCCTGGATAGTAGTGACACACTTGGATATTAGTGCCATGTGGATTTAGTGTCCTAAAAATGTCATTAGTTTCCTATTTGTTTGACTACTCCTAAATTTTAGGTGTACCTATGACTATGTTTCTAGGTTTTATTCCTATGTGCATGATGTCTGAAACTCTATATTATACCTATAATAGTTGATTTATGATGGAAACCCTAATCCTCCTTATAATTAAGGCTTGATATGAATTTTTTTTTAATTAATAGGATAGGTTGGACATCCTCAACACCCATTATGAAGATAGTTTCCTATATACCAATACTTTTATGAGGTATCAATCTTAATGTAGCTCTCCACACCTAAGTTCTAGTGCAAGTGAAAGTGATGCTAGAATGATAGTGGTCTTGAATTATTTGAGTGTGATTAAGATTGGAAATCTATAAATTATGGATTAGGGAAACTATAGATGGTAGTATGTAGAATTAGGGCAGAACAGGGATTAATAACCTTGATTTTAATCAACTTGTTTCATGTTTGAATATTTATTTTTCATCTAATTTCCATCTAGTGGATAGAGGTCTAAAATTCATGTGTTTATAGTGTTATGTATCTTGTGTGGATATTAAAATATGATAAGGCCAACCTTAGGAGGGTTTTAATTTTGAAAAAACATCCATTTGGGAAAGTTAGGTTAAATGGCATTAGCACCATTTTAGGGACACTAGCACCACATGGATCTAGTGCCCTTAATGTGGTGCTAATGTCTAATTGGTAGGTTGTTGGGCACAAAGGGATTGGATCTGGTAATGAAGGTCTAATATTGTGTTTTATCTAATTAGGGATGCTTATGGTCCACATAAAGGTTGGAAAAGTCTAATAAAAGGCTCTAAGATAGGTCTAGGGCTAATCTAGGAACATGTTGTCTCAAGTAACACTCTTAGCACTCAAATGTCACTTTTAGGTGATTACACATTATATTTTATTTTGATCTATAATTATTTAAAAATGAATTATACACTCTTAAGTGGGATAATACTATGGAAAAGGAGTATATATCTTTGTAGATGAATAATGCTTAGGATTTAATCCCACTTAATAAGGGAAGAAAACTTGTTTGATGTAGGTGGATCTACCAAACAAAATTTATAGTAGAAGGGTTCATAAACAAGTTCATAGCACATTTGGTATTAAAGTTTTTTTCTCAAGTGCCTAGCATTGGCTACACTAAGACATTTACCCTAGTTGCCACAATGAACTCAATATCACTATTATCACAACATATCATTGGGATATTCATCAAATTAAAGTGAAGAGTGTGTTACTTCATGGTGACCTCAGAGATGAAATATACATGAAGAAACCACAAGGATTTTTGGAAGATTCCTCTTTAGTTTACAAGATTTGGAAATATATCTATGGCCTTAAATAAGTTCCTCAATCTTGGTATGCCAAGATGGACTCCTTTCTTATTTTGGCTGGGTTTACCAAATGCCATTCAAATTTGAATATCAACATTTTATGGTAGGTTTATTCACTATTGATTCTTTTATCTATGTGGACAACCTATTAATCATAGAGAGTTCTCCATCCACCATCACAATAATGAAAACTACTTTGTTTGATAGGTTCTCAATGACTGACTTGGGCTTGTTGTACTCCTTTAGGATTGAAATTATTCATTTAGACTCTGAGATCACTATTACACAATCCAAGTATGCTCTTGATTTGCTTTTAAAATTTATCATGGATAACTATAAGCCAAATCTAAATCCTTTTATATCTAGTGTGAATCTTAAGGCTAATTTTACATATCCATTGGTTGATGCTACCTTATATTGACAACTTGTTATTAATATCATCTACCTTACAAACACTAGACCTGACATTAGGGTAGATTTTAAGAGCCCATATATGAAACCCCATTATATTCATTTAGGTGAATCTAATTTGTAGCCTTGGTGAATTTGTAGGTTTTGAATATATTTTTTTGTTTTATAGGGTTTCTATGAAACTATTTGGTTGTATTGAAGGCATCCATTAAAAGGCTCTGCTTAATGGCTCCACTAAGTGGTTGTGTTGAATGGCTATGATGAATGTCTCTACCTTGTTTGATATTAGGTGTGGGGGTTATATTGTGTGTGTGTGTGTGTGTGTGTGTGTGTGTGTGTGTGTGTGTGTGTGTGTGTGTGTGTGTGTGTGGTTAATTAAAGTGTATTATAAGATAATTCTATAAATGGTTGGTGAGATGACCCCAAAACTAATTTATATACCTAAAATTTAGGTGATCTAGTATCATCTTCCAACCCTAAAATTTACCTAAAAGAAAAATCCAAAAATTGGAATATTCATGACTTAATAAATATTTTTTTTATAAAACTTACCCGACTTTACTTTTCATATATAGTGGGTACAGTCTCAATATTCATGTAGGGACCACATGAGCTACACTAGAAAATAGCTAAGAGGATCCTCCAATACATTCAAGGTACTCATAGTTTTGGGATTCACTATGGAGTGGGATGTTGAAAGTAAAATGAATAAGAGGGGGGTGAATAAATATTCAAAACTTTTCATTCAATTCTACTTTATCATACATGAACCACTCTAACAAGCATGTACATCATAGCAAGCATAAGCATCAAATCATAAAAACATGAAACACATGAACACATCATATACATGGGAAACCCTTAAAATGTAGAAAACCCACTGATGAATCAAATGGACTATAGTCATATAATAAAACCACCAATATTTAGTACATCACCCACTTCACATGGAGTACCAACCCCAACTAGCTCACCACCAACTTAGCTAGGCTTTAGCAAGCACGCACTTATAAGGAGGCATGAACCTTTAGATGACTCAGTACCATCTCAACCACATAATAAATTTTATCACCTTCATAAAACCTTATTTCTCACATAATAGATTATGATCTTATCCTTCAACTCTTCACTTACTTTTATCCCTCTCAAACTAGCCTCTAGCCTTCTTTGCTCAACTAGCCCTCTTCACGGCTTACTTAGGTATTATGACCTTGATACTCATATATATAACCTATGTTACATATTTATGAAACTTATTTTATGGTATACATTACCTCGTTATTCTCACCAATGATCTATATCATTCACTTGTTCTCTACTCTCGCTCTAAGCACACACAAATAGGCCTAAGCTACCTTGATTTTATATGAGTCACTTGATCATATCCTTCTTAGTCAGCCATATATTCTTATCTTATTAGGTTAGACATAAATATTTCTTAGGATATTAAAATAAAATTCCTTAATCATGAATCAATCAACACATTAGGTCGGCCATAGCTCAATTAGCCCTTAATCCTCTTTTAGGCTTTATGGAGACCTAATAGGCCTTCTTAACAACATGTTACCCTTTGATATTTCTTGAATCATATTCAAATATCTCAGATGGAATGAATATATCATATGCCACTCCAATAGACATTATCTAACTTTATTTTAATTCCTCAACATTTTTTAGGTCCAACCACCACTTGAACCCTTTCTCAAAACATTGTTCATAAAAGCCCTGTGCATACACAGAAAATATATCTTGAACAATTGAGGCATATAATCAATTTTTCAAATAAACATGGAAAAAACTCACATATTGGGAAAAATCATGACCTAAATTTCATCACAAAATTAATATGATTCTTCAAATTATGGTATCAAAGCTCAAACTCTTCTCTATAAGATGCTCACTCAAAACTTCCAATTGACTTCAAAACATAGTTAAGGAAACATGAACTTATGACATATAATTGAATAGATTAAAGGTATTTCATTACATGAAAAATATCTTATATCATCTTCAAATCAACCTCAACTAATCATATCATGAGATATAATATAATCTATTGGTATTATAGACCAATTTGATGACCTTCTCTCTCACAAACTCTACTTAGCTAGATAATCCATTTTGGCTTCAATGTTCCAACCTCTTATACTAAAATTAAATCTTTTTCAAAGCATAGATAGATTATTCAAGTCCTAAAAAACATCATCAAACACTTCAATCTATCACTCTTACATGAAAAACCATGAGGAAACATCTTCTCACTTCTACCTAATTTTCTTACTGTCTGCACTACTAGGTCTATTACTGACTAGTCAACTTAGATCACCAACTTTATACACCTAAGGTATAGAACCTATCCATAAACCTTCCTGGATAACAACTAAAATTCTTACACTTTGACCTTCATCTACTTAGCAACTTTGATTTGATCAACTCTATTTTCTATAATATATCTTTAAAAAATAAGCACTTACTTATAGGGTCTGCTCACTCACTTGAGAAACCAATCACACATAGAGATGATTGGGAGAGTTTATTTAAATCTCTAGTCACTTAATTATCCATATCAAACCGTTCTAATCTCTTTATAATAAGATATTCAATATCAAGTCATTATTAGGGTTATTTGAGGGTTTAGACCTTCTTCTAATCTTAATGATCATTCATAAAGCTTAGATCCTTTTTCTTGAAACTAATGTCTATATATTTGAGATAGAACCCTTCTTTATCTACCATGAATATCTTAGGTTCTCATGCAGATGCTTCACATGCTAATGATCATATGAATAACCTTTTTAGGTAGACAACTCTTCATTTTATGCGCTTGAGAAACTTTGAAATAATTTTTCAATATTTTCTTATAAAACATAACCTAAAAATTCATGAACATACTTAAAACAACTTGAATCGCCTCTGTTAATTTTTAATTTCTCACCCATGTCATGGAAACTGATTTTGATACCTCATCTGGCTACCATCCCTCTTTTTGCTTTCTATGCCTTATATTGCAAGTCACATTAGGTCTTGAAGCTGATCTTCTAACCATTGTCCAAGCTCTTATCACTTCATATATATGTCATGCAATCTCATATCATGATTAACTATATCCATCTATTCTTTATATGTCTTGTCAACAACTCATGATGCCTCATTAGGCCAAGAAGGATCTAAAACTAGTCCTATTGCAAACTTATATTGAAGTACTTACCCCTATAGACTTCACCTTGAAACTTCTCCTAAGTGATTCAAATTCTTATTATGTATTCTTAATCAACCCATACAATTACTCTTCTTTATATATTTAATAGATAATCTTTGTGGCTCACTTTGAGCATCTTCAAAGCTATTTATAGATCTTCAGAGCTCAACTAAGGATCTTTGTAGCATCTTCATAGTTTCATAAATAGATCTTTAAAAATGACCTTATAATCATTTTAAAGACCCTAAACACCTCATGTACAAGATAAAATGAACTCTCTCATTATCAAACACTTTCAAGTATTCTTTGGATCATTCTCATCTTTGTAACTCAATTAGAGCATCTTTAGAACTCCTTACATAGATATTCAAAGCATACAATTTTTTCTTTAGATCTCACTCATTTCATCATGATACCTACACATATCATCTCATAATGTCTATATAAATATTTTCAAGTTACTTTACACTTGACATATTGACATGTACATTTTCATGTTGATCTCAATGATATTACTAACACTCTTCAAATAGTAATCTCACATCATTACTTTTATATAAGAATAATACTCACTATGTTGGCATAAGAACTCATCATACATATAACTCAAAGCTTACTTGATCATTAACCTTCATAAGAACCTTTGACATCAATGATAACATTAAATTCCAAAACTCAACAATTAATGATAATGCTTAATAATCTCCCCCTTTGTCATTGATGGTAAACACACTCAAAAAACTACATCAACCACTCTTGATGGTAATCATATCTCATACCTTGTTCTTGCCTTTTCTCACCCTTTTTGATCTTGACTTTTCTTTTTCCCTTTTTGATATTTTTCCCCCTTTGACATTAATGACAAAGGTCTTCCACAACTGTCATCTCTTTTAGAAAGAATTTAGATTATAAGAACACTTCAACATAGATCAAGCTCAATCAATAATCCTGAATATCTTCCCCTCAAACCATGTATACCTTCTTGGAATAAATCACTTGTTCTTTTATTTAATGATCATGATTAGCTCCCCCTCAACACTTGACTATTTAAATGATTTCTAGGGGAAAGAATTACACCTAATTCTTATCTTAGGTGGTTTAGTTACGATGTTTATAATCTAATCTTGTGTAAATAAATATTCAAGTTCGACACTTTGTTCACTTACCTGCTCTCTTAAAAAATGATATTTAATGGGAATGTGTTTGGTTCTTAAGTGAATGATAGGGTTCTTTGAGACACTTATAACACTTTTATTGTCATAGTAGATAGGGTTAGGACCATAATACTCCACCTTATAGTCTTTTAAGGTCTATCTCATCTGTAGGACCTATGTGTAACATGAAGCTTTTGCAATATACTTAGACTCACAATTGGAACAATATATTTATGGTTGTTTCTTGATTATTCATGACATTAGACATCCTCCTAGGAATAAATCACCTCCATTGGTACTCTTCCTATCATCTATAATTCCTACCCAATCTTCATTTGTGGAGGTTTTCAAATTGAATTCCTTTCCTTTTAGATACCATAATCTAAATTACACAGACCCCTTGAGATACCTAAGTATCCTTTTGATTGCTTGTAGATGATTCTCCTTTGTATATGCTTGAATCTTCCCATAAGACCTACTAATTTGATGATTTCATGTCTAAAAGTAATGGTATGCAATAGACTTCCAATCATTGACCTATATGATATCTGATTGACCTTTGAAGACTCATCTTCCTTATTTAACTTACATCATGTGATCATCAATATACTAACTGAATTGCAATCTTCCATCTCAAAAAAATTCAACATCTCTCTTATGTACTTAACTTGTGAGATGAATATACCTTTTTTAGATTGATTTTTTTTTAACCCAAGAAAGAATGATAACTCTTTATCATGGAGATCTCAAACTCTTTCTTCATCACCTATGTAAAGGCCTTCATCATGTTTTCATTATTTCCACCAAAGATGATGTCATCCACATTAAAAAATAATATCAACTAATGGTCATCTTCTATCTTGATATATATTACTCCCTGCAACTCCTCTTTTGAATCCTTGATCCAGTAGATACTTGTCTAACCTAGAATACAAAGCTTTAGGAGCTTGATTTAGGCCATACAGAGCCTTTTTCTATCTACAAACATAGTCTTTATTATCTATTAGTGATCATCCTTCAGGTTTCTCAATGTATACTTCTTCCATATTCCCATTTAAAAAGGCACATTTGACATCCATTTGGTATACCTTGAATCCTTTGAATCCTACATAATCTAAAAAAAATCTGATTGCCTCCAATCTAGCTACTTGTGCAAAGGTCTGCTCAAAGTCTACCCATTCAACCTATATATATCCCTTACCAATTTATCGTTATTCCTAGTGACTTTTCCATCTTCATTCAACTTATTTCTAAACACCCATTTTGTGCCAATAAATTTTTTGTCTTTAGGCCTAGGAACTAGTTTCCAAGTCTCATTCTTATCTATTTTATCTAACTCCTCATTCATAGAATCTACCCAAAAAAATTCTTTGCTTACTTTTATAAGATTTTTAGGTTCAATCTTGGATGATAGAGCAACATTCTCTTGATTTAGATTACTTAAAAATCTTTTCCTTGTTTACATACCTACATTCTTGTTGCCAATGATTTGGGATTCAAGATGATCTCTTTGAATCTATCTTGAAGGTCCTTTTAAGTCCTATATCTCTTCAACTTCTTCCTCATCAAGTTCTATAGTTTCCTCATAATTCTATAAGTCTAAATTATCTAAAGTATTCTTTGACTATGAGTGAGATTTCCTTGTCTCATCAATCTTTACATTGGTAATTTCCACTATATTTTGTAGTCTCTTGTTATAACATCTATAGGTTGAGATTATTGATGAGTATCCTAAGAATATGCCTTCATCGGATATAGAATAAAACTTACCCAATTTTTCATCATTTCATTTGATGAATCATTTCTCCTAAACACTCTAAACTATTCTAAATTTATAGGTCTACCCTTCCATAGATCATAAGGAGTCTTGTTACCATTGATCTTTATTAATCCTTTATTCAAAATACAGACAATAGTGCCAACTACCTCTATCTAATATCCATTATATAATATAGACTCATGAAACATAGTTGTATCCATATATTGAACTATTCTATTCTTCCTTCCCACTACCCCATTTTGTTAAGGTGTCCTAGCTACTGAAAATTGTCTCCTTATTTCATGAAAATCATATAAGTCATCAAACCCATTACACCAAAACTATCCTCCTCTATCAAATATTTGGCACTTGATCTTCCCATTTTTCTCATTCTTAATAAGGGCCTTAAATTCCTTGAACTTGTCAAGAACTTGTAATTCTCTTTTAGCAATGCAACCCAAGTCATTATTGTGTAATCATTAATGAGTAACATGAAGTAGTTATCTCATTGAATGCTTTAAATTATTTTGGGTCCATAGAGATTAGTGTGGATTAACTCCAAGGGGTTTTTGGTAGATTACTCCTTGGATTTGAACCTTCTTTTAATCTTCTTACCATGTTGGCATGCCTTGAAATTAATGTTTGTAGGTTTTACTATCTTGGGCATGTTCATTATAGAATTATTAGTGTTAATTTTGACTAGATTATTAAAGTTTAGGTGTCCTAGGCTTATGTTCCATATCCAACTTTCATATATCTTGCTCATGAAACATCTCTCCTTGATCTCATTAAGTACATATAAATTATTCTCAGTCCTCTTGGCATTGGTAATTAGCCTTCTTGATTTGGATCTTCTTATCTCACATTCTCTATCATGAAAGGTTAGTGGGTGTCCTTGATTGCACATTTGACTTACACTTAGTAGGTTTTTCTTCAAACCTTCCACATATAAAACATTTTGGGTCTTGGTTTTTCCTTATCCAAACTCAAGACACCCATTCCAACTATATTATCAATTGTGTTGTATCTAAATCTCATCATTCCTATAACATTATTCTGTAATGAAATAAATTTATTTCTATCTCTTTTCATGTGGCTTGAGAAACCACTATCTATATACCATTTCATGTCTTCATTTTAAATGTGAAAGGTAGTCTGAGCTAGCATAAAATCATCTTTGGTTTTTTGTTACTCCTTAATGAATGGTTCATCTTACTTCTTCGGATTAATATGATCAATCCTAACTTGATTTGGATTTCATACCAATTTTTGATCTTTTATGTGCATTCAAGTATTTTTAAGTGTCTCGTTAAATCTTGTAGGCCTTTCAACTTTATTAGAGCAAAAACTTGCAATGTGTCCTATATTATGATATATGTAGCAAAAAACATTCTTGTATTTATCATGGTATTAAGATGACTTATCCCTTATTTCATTGGGATACCTAATTGGTTTTTTGATATTCTTGAATTATTCTAACTTCTTGTGCTCTCTCTCAAACTTGCTCATTTTATCCTTCAACTAGTTATACTCAAATTATTTTTATCTGAACCTTATGTTGATATCTTCTAACTAACTATTTTGATCATTAATAGTCTTCTTTTGATTCTTAAAATCAATTAGGGATCTTCTAACCTTAATTTCAAGGTTAAATTTAGCTTCTCCTTCTTCATTATCATATAATACTTATTCATCATACATGTTGTCTTCTCCTTGTTGATCACAATACATCTTGTGCTTCTTAGGATCTCCTTCGAGATATTAGACTTTGTCACAAAGGACCAAGATGTGATGCCAATTATTAGAAGCATAATTATTGATGGGAGTGAATCAATCTCTAAAAATTTTCATTCAATTCTACTTAATCATACATGAACCATTCTAACAAGCATGTACATCTTAGCAAGCATAAGTATCAAATCATAAGAACATAAAACACATGAACATAACATATACATGGGAAAAACTTAAAGGGAATAAAACCCACTAATGAATCAAATGTAATATATTTCTATAAGACAAAAATCAATCTTTAATGAATCGCCCACTTCACATGGAACACCAACCCCAACTAGCTCAGTACCAACTCAATTAGGCTTTATCAAGCACCCATTTTCAAAGAGGAACTAACCCCCTAGATGACTCAAAACCAACTCAACCAAATGATACACTTTATCACATTAAAAACCCCTTGTTTATAATACAATAAATTGTAACCTCTCCTTCATCTCTTTACTTATATACCTCTCAAATTGGCCTCTAGCCTTCTTCATTTAACTATCGCTCTTCATGACTTGGTTAGGTCTTCTGACCTTGATCCTCATATGCATAACCTCTATATATATTAATGAAACTTATTTAATGGTATTTATGACCTAATTTTTATCACCACTAATCTATATCATTCACTTTTTCTCTACTCTCTCTCTAAGCACACATAAATAGGCCTAATTGCCTTACTTTTATACAAGTCACTTAATCATATCCTTCTTATTCAGCCATACATTATTATATTATTATTTAAGCTATGAATAAGTATTATCATATTAAAATAACATTCCTTAATCATTAATCAATTAATACATTAGGTTTTCCATACCTTAATTAGCCCTTACTCCTCTTTTAGGCTTTACAGAGACCTAATAGGCCTTCTTAGCAACATGTTACCCTTTGATATTTATTGAAACATATTCCAACACCTCACATGGTATGAAAACATAATATTATACTCTAATATACCTTATAAAAATTCAATTTATTTCCATAATATCTTTTATTTCCAACCACCATTTGAACCCTCTCTCAAAACATTGTTCATAAAAGGCTTGTGCATACAAAGAAAATATGTCTTAAATAACAAAGGCGTGTACTCATTTTTTTGAAATAACCATGGAAAAAATAACATATTAAGAAACATCATGATATTAGTGTCATAAAAAATTTCATTTTATTAATCAAATCATGGTACATAGGCTCAAACTCTTCTCTGTAATATGCTCACTCAGAACTGCTAACTAGCTTCAAAACATAGTGAAGGAAACATAAACTTATGAAACCTAATTGAATAGATTAAAGGTATTTAAATTAATTAAAAAATATTATATCATACTCACATCAACCGTAACCAATTATATCATGAGATATAATGTAAACTATTAGTCCTATAGATTAATCAGTTAACCTTCTCTCTCAAAGACTCCACTCAATCGGATAATCCATTTTGGATTCAATGTTCCAACATCTTGTACTAAATTTCAAGGTTTTTTAAATAATAAATAGATTATTCAATTTCCAAAAAAAACATCATCAAACACTTCAATCTATATTTCTTACATGAAAACACATTAGGAAACATCTTTTCACTTTTAGTAAATTTTCTTACTCTCTGCACTACTAGGTATGTTAGTGACTAGCCAATTTAGATCATGAAATTTATATACCTGATGCTTGTAACTTGTCCAAAAACCTTCATTTAAAAAAAATTCAAGTCTCACACTTTGATCTTCATCTACTTATCAACTTTGACTCGATCAACTCTATCTGTTACAATAAATCTCCAAAAAACAAGCACTTTCTTATAGGGTCTACTCACTCAATTGAGAAACCAATCACATTTGGAAATGACTGAGAGAGTTCAATTTAACCTATAATCACTTAAATTTACATATCAAACCATTTTGATCTCTTTAACACAACATCTTCAACATCAGGTCATTGTTAGGGTTCTTTGAGGGTTTATACCATCTTATAGTCTTAACAATCATTCATAAATCTTAGCTTATTTTTATAAAAACCAATGCTTTTAACTTGGATATATAACCCATCCTTATCTACCATAAATAGATTAGGTTCTCATGCAGATGTTGAATGTGCCAATGAGTAATTGAAAAATATTCTCAGGTAGACAACTCATCATTTTGTACACTTGAGAAACCTTGAAACACTTTTTCAATATTTTCTTATAAACCATGACCTAAAACTTAATGCACATACTTAAAATTACTTGAATTACCTTTTTCAATGTTTACTTTCTCATCCATGTTGTGGAAACTAATGTTGATACCTCATCCAGCCACCATCTCTCTTTTTGCTTTTTATACCTTGTCCTACAAGTCACATTATGTCTTGAAGATAATATTCTAACCATTGTCTAAGCTCTCAAAACTTCATATATATTCCATGAAATCTCCTATCTTGTTTAACTATTATCATTCATTCTTCATATATTTTGTCAACAACTCATGATGCCTCATTAAGCCAAGCAGGATTTAGAAATAGTCTTGTTGCCAACTTAGACTAAAGTACTTACCCATGTAGACTTCACCTTTAAACTTATCCTAATTGATTTAATTCCTCTTATGTATTCTTAAGAAACCTTATATAATTACTCTTCTTCTAAGCTTCAATACATCATATTTATGGCTCACTCTGAGCATCTTTAGTGTTGTATATGTAGATCTTTAGAGATGACATTCTAATCATTTAGAATACCCTCAACACCTCATGTATAAGATAAAATGACCTCTCTCATGCTCAAACATTGTCAAGTATTCTTTACATCATTATCATCTTTATATATCATTTGGAACATCTTCAGAACTGTTTACACAAATCTTCAAAGCATATAGTTTATTCTTTAGATCTCACTCATTTCATCATGCTAATTGTATATATAATCTCACAACATCTAGACAAATATTTTCAAGTTACTTGACACTCTACATATTGACTTATACTTACTCATGATGATCTCAATGATATTATTAACACTTTTTAAACAATATATTCATTTTTGGCCTCTTCTTGGGGTTCGGGAAGATTCATCTTCTACCTCCTATGGGGGATCATCTCTAGTACTTGGGTACTCATTAGGCCTTTGTGTCAAGACCCAATTCTTCTACCCACCTAAGTTATGCTTAAGGGTGGGTGTTGGTGTAGACTTTTGTCCCACTAGGTTTTGTCTACATGGTCTAGTCAAGCTTGCTTAGGTTTAATAAAAGTCCTTAAGGGGAAGATAATTCCACACGCATGAGGATGTTGGTACTTGTCTATTTTACACCTATAGAAGGAAACCTCATATGTACCTTTTATCTAATGTTTCTTTATACAATTTTTTTTATTGTTAAGATAAGTTTCTTCCTATTTTGAGTTGTTCTTTTCAATTTTCACTACTCCATATAATTCTTCTCTATGTATTCAATCTTATCCTATAGATCCTCAAGTGTGTCCCACTTTAACACTTTCATAATCTAAACATTTTACATAGAAGGCTCTAAGTTTTTATTGATCATCTTTACCATAAAATGGTGTAAGCTTAGTTGTAATTAATCTTTTAGTTTGATAATAACTAGATTTTTTTAGGTCAAATGGTTATGTAATAAGGCTAGAGAGTTTTTTATATTCCCTATTCTATTATAACCTTGTATTATTAAAGTAGCCTTGGATTTAAGGTATTTTATGGGTGTTTGGTTATTAGTATCTATATCCATAGTAGATAGAATATAAATAGATAGTGTAACATCATTTTTAGGCCTAAGAGGTACATTAAATGGAGTATGTTGTATATAAATACCCATAATATTTGGTGAGTACATTGTGGTTCCATTATTTTAGGTATAGTAGGCATCACTTATGTAACCATAGGTGTAGATATATGAATGGAAGTAGTCTAAATAGTAGTTTGAACACCTAATATAGGATGTGCACTTCTAGACGTTGAATAAGTATTGTTAAAACATTCATCATGTGGTTCATCAGATGTTCTTTCCTTAAGTTTATTTTTATTTTTAACCTCTATGATATCATTCAAGATAATGTTTATGTCCTTACATTTTTTACTAATTATTTTATGATAATTGAAAATTTATTCTAATTACTTAGGATCTATACCTTAATATCATTAAGATGTAATTTACCATGATATTAAATATTGTGTTTAATATGATCCTCATAAACATTTTAAAGTTTAGGCATATCATTATTAATAACATGTGCATCTACATTCGTATGTTCACTATCAATGTTTGTATCAAGAGAATAAGTAGTTTATAATTCATTAAAGTTCAACATTTTAATTGGAACATAAACACATTATTGAGTCAAAATAATATAAATATGATTCAATTGAAATACCACTTAATCTATCAATTCATGGTGTACATATAGTGATTGTAATCTTCTTATATGTAAAATAATGTATTCATTAAAGCACTAAGAAAACTTGGATAAAGGATTAAAAGTTTTAATTTTACATATTATAAGGGGGAATTAGAAATTATACCTAAAATTTACACCCTCATAGGGGAAAATACGGAAACCTTAATGTAGAAATAAACCTAGAGTTTTCATGTTAAAATAAATGATTAGGTTCATCAATATATTTTGATAATTTTACACCTAAGAGATTTGAAATAATGGAAACTATGAACTAATTCAAATTACATAAAATATGATAATAAACACAACAATTTTAATTTAAAGGAGATAAGTAATATTTTAACTACTTTATTTGGAAAAGAAAATACAAAATAAATATGATATACTTATATGATTATGACTTTATTTCACTTACAAGATATCCCATAAGATCTATAAATTCTTCTAATGTCCTTTATCATATACTAAAACCTAAAAACGGGGATAAAACATGCATGGATGCTTCTAAAAAAGTCATATGCATGTGGTAGTTGACAATGTCAAGGTTTAAAACTAGATTCTCTACAAAATAAATGGATGTCTACAACTTTTTTAATCATACACGTAAACCTACAATATATTTTATTTTGTGTGAACTTATTCAATTATGCATAATGATACATTTTTGTGTCTTTCATCCAAGAACTAATTATGGCTAATTCACCTCAAGATGCCCTTATAAATGGATTATTAATTTAGGTTAGATTGACTCCAACACTTCCTTGTTGAATGGATAATCATTACCTACATTATAATAATCAAATAATTCTCAACTACACAATTCTCCCACTTATATATGTGTGTGAAAAATAATGGACAATCTAAAATGTAGTTCCATCTTTTTATCTTTGATACTTGGCATCATGTAACATTGAAATTGTGTATTAGTATTACTCCTTGAATATTTGATATATGTAAATTCATTTTGAATGATGTTCCAAGAGAGTGATATGTTTTTACACATGATGCTCAAGTCCATAATAACCTTAGGGGTGATTTGTATATATAGGTGACACTTTATTAATTTCCCTCTATTATTGACCCATGAAACATGTATAAGATGACCTAATAGAGAATTAATAATTTTAAAATATCCATTAAGGTACCCTAGACACTGCCAACAAATGGAGACACATGTAATAATCAACATTATTTTTGTTTACCTATATTGTATTGAAAGTGAAAATAAGAATATAAGGTATAGATAATTATTATCTAGGATTATAAATGTGTTCATGTAAATTCTAAGATAATATTGAATAAATATGTCTCAAAAATATATGCGGATAAGATAGTATATGGTTCCCTAATGATATAGATATATGTGTGTTGTCCAAGTATGCTAAATATGTTTAATTTGATGTTTTCAAAATGCCAAAGACAAAATTAATGTGTCTACACTTTTCAACTTCATAGATGGATGGATAAGTGTACTATTATTATATTTTTGAATTTACACAATCTAAGAGTCTTGTTTTTAAAATTATAAGGGTGAGTAGAAAGATCTAATTGGTGAGATATAAAAATATTTTCCTATAAGTAATAGGATCTCTTTACTTATGGGTAATGTTCTTCATTTTCATTTTCCATTGTGTCCTCTTCTTGCATTGTATTTTTGACTTTTTTGGAGACTTATAAGGAGATAAAGAAAATTATAGTCTCACATTATCAAGTGGAGGACTATAGGTTGGGACTAACTACTTGAAATTATATCCCTAATTTTTTATATGTTTATAAATTATTGGATGACTTTATTTATCATTTTAGAAACTTGTATAAGCTTGTTGTGAATCTCTTTTGGCTCACAATGCTTTTGTAATTCTTATTAAAAAAATTGTACCTTGAGCCAATTTTATTATCTCATTTTGTATATTTGAGTGAATTTTAATTACTTTTTACCTACCAATTTATATGTGGAAATGTTTATTTAAAATAGTAATTATTGGGTTTCCCAAATTTGGCCAACCTTCTTTTTTGAAAGAGGGTATAACTAGGGATCTCATGAGTGATATAAAATCTTGTAAAGCTTAGTTTTCATAGGTTTTGAATGGGAACTTGAAAAGAATGTTTAAGGGTCATCTCCCTCTCTCATTTATGGAATCGTTATTTCTCCCATCATACTAGTGGATTGAGGAATGGTTATCCTTGCCTCAAAGGGTATTGAAAATTTATTTGTCTCCAATTGAGTGGTAATACCTAAATCTTTCTCCCATGATCTTTTATACTCATCCTTACTTTATATAAGCTACTTGGCTTCTTTGAGAAATTACTTAATCTTAATTTTTTTAGCTTAATGGAAGAAAAAGTATATAAAACCCCTTAATTTAGGGAAGACTTATTTCTACCTACACCCATTCCTTCCTCACAAAACTATAAACCATTGTTATATTTATATCTTCTTTGGTCCCTTGTTGACTTGAGATTTATTATATCTATGGTTTCCTATATTGCCTCATATGAGGATGGAATTATGATTGGTAGGTGAACATTTACTCCCTCATTTTGTGAGTTTGTTTAACACTTGCTTGAAGAAGAAGATTTAGAGAGATTGTGGACTACTTGGAAAACTTATGGATAAATTTGTATATTAGCCTTTAGTGCTTTGTAATATTTTGATTATTCAAATGAAAAAGAGGAAGAAATATGTAAATTTTTTAGCTTTCAAAAAAATTGAAATGTTCTTTCTTATGCCTTGATAAAAGGAGGGAAAATTGTAATATATGGACTTTGTAAATTTAATGAAATTTTTTAAAGGGATAAAAAATAGGTTAGTGCCTTTTTATTTTAAGTAACAAAATTATTTATTTATTTATGCCTTCTCATTTTATAAATCTAGTTTATTATTTTAATTTATATAATATGCCTATGTATTATTTTCTATAGTTAGTGGTGTTTTAGTTTAGGCCTTTGGGCATTAACACCTTAAATTTTATCAAGTTATTTTGTGGTATGTAGTGTCCCAAGGGCAGGGTGACCCTTAAGGTAACCCACCATATTTTTTCTCCTTACATATGGTGTAATTGTTTAAGCTTATTTTTAAAAAAAATACTTAACGTTGTCTAAGCTAATGTTTTTCCCTTGACTTTTTCAGATTGTTTTGGGCATGTGATAACCTGGGGTTGGGGTGGCCCTTAATAGACACTACTAATATTTTTTCCTCTTATACTTGTAAGTAAAACTAAGACTTAACTCATAAATTGAATTCATGGTTTTTATAAAACCATGGATGGCCATTAATTACCTTTAATAGATTGAACCTCCCTTAACAATTTTAAATTTTTGAGAGACCATAACCTCCAAGAGGTATTATGTGAATCCAAAAACCTATATAACCTAACTAACTAGATTTATATATTATCTTACACTTTAAAAAACTGGAGACCCAATTAATGGTGGTCATCTAGTGGTTATGATGGTAGAGAGACAAGACTATGGATAAATCATCATCCAAACCTTCTTCCCCTTTCATAAATATAAATTAACAATCATAATAAATGAGCTAATTATCTTTAAAATAGTCTATAAATATTCCTACAGTTTCCTTCTCATTACCAAATCTAACATTTGAGATGCAAATGATCTAATGATTTAGATTGGTTGTTCTAATATCAAGGGGCTAGATCAAGATAAATTATGCCCTTTTTTAGGGCATATGAGACCTATTAGACTTTAGTTTATCCTTTTAAAATAAAGAAACTCAACTTGATATCAAATTTTTAATTTGACTTAAGGTATGATCTATGACATGTGATTATGTAAGATCTTTTTTAAACCCCATTGAGATTTAGATCAAGCCATCAAGTCCTAATGGTTACTTGAACCCACCTTATTTTATTTTAATGTTCACATCAAGCCTTGGATAATGGGGCCTACTAAGTATACTTAGTTAGTTTTACTTCTTATAATGGTTTGGTGGATAGTTAGGGAAAGTGGCACTAATATGGATGTATGGTAACCATACATTTAATTACACATTATAATTTGTGACCATTTGGGATTTTAAGTTTGTGTTGATTTTTTATGTGTCTCAAACCATGGAGGTGTCCAATCTATTGATGTTATGTGTGTGTATAATTTTCATTGTAAATTCTCAAAAACAAATGCTTATTTTCTTAGTTTATTTTCATGTCAATTATTTGGGCATGAGATGTGGTATTGTAGCATTATTTCTACACATTGATCTCTAGGTAGCTTAATTTTTTGGTTTGTGACTTCTAATTTGAGCTAAAATTTGTCTTATCCTTGTGTAATATATATTATAGAGCTAGTTAATGACTAAATTAGGATAACATCACTATAGACCCACCACCAATCCATTAGGACCCAATGGACTTAGTAATTCATGTTTTTAAATTTGTGTAGGATATGCTTGGCATTATATGTTAGAGGTTACTCATAATACAATAGGTTTTAAAGATACATTATCCATAGCCTTCACAATGTGACCAAATATCAATAAAGAGTGATGGATAGAGGACTTGTTTCATAACACAACATTGGGTAAAATTATACATACATACATACATATATATATATATATATATATATATATATATATATATATATATATATATATATATATATATATATATATATATATATATATATATAATGTGTGTGTGTGTGTGTTTATGTATGTATGTATGTATGTATGTATTTATGTGTGTGTGTATGTGTGTGTGTGTATGTGTTTATATATATATATATATATATATATATATATATATATATATATATATATATATATATATATATATCACAAAACCCCTCATACTAGCATGTAGAGGGATATAGATTAGTTTTCATCATAAAGAGGAGTGTATGGAGAGGTAGAGATATAACCAGCTTCCTAAAACAAAATTAAGAGATCTATTTATGGACTTGATCAGACTTAATAGACCCTTCTTTTTATGGTATTAGTGAGGAATTTATTATTGAGGCATGGTTAGTGGATGTATTTATATGATTAACCCTTTATGACTATGAATATAATGCTAGGTATAATATACCCATTCACTTATTAAGATGTGTAGTATGAATAAGGTGGGAGTTCAAGGAGTGGAATCTCTATATGGCCCTAGCCACCACTAAATCATAATTTTTATTAGTGGTTTAGAAATTACTATATTTCATGGCATTACAGATAGAGGAGAGTGGATGAGTTCCATAAACTTTGGTAGGGTAATAACATGGTGGCATAGTATAAATTTCATTTCCTATATTTATTACAATATTTTTGGTATCTAAGTAACAATAATATATAAGTTATATAATTTTTTTGATGTTTGAATCTATACCTAGCGAACACAGTATGCATACCTTCCTTATAGACCTTAGTAGTTGGAGTGGATAAGGAATATATTAAAAATGAGACTCGATGAAAATCTAAGGAGGATATAGAGATGGTAATATGTAGATTATAATTTTGATGTGGCATCATGTCACCTAGTGAGTATCCTACACTGATAGGAGGCATATATCATTCATAAACAACTCTTGGACCTTTTCATGTATAATGGTTATGATAAAAATAGTTGTTTACTTGTCATCATAAGGACATTTATAGTTCAAGACATAACAAGAAGGGATAGTATCAAGATGTGACATATGATGTATATCTTAACAAGCAACAAACTAGGTCAACATGGACTCATCATTCCATGTAAGACCTTTTAGATTAAAACTATAGTTACAAAGGCTACTATAGGATCCCCATCAAAGGGAGAGTAGGTCATAGGAACTTTATATATATATATATATATATATATATATATATATATATATATATATATATATATATACATATATATATTATATTTATATTTATATTTATATCATGAAAATAATTATGCATGGGAATACCCATAAATACCATATATTTTCATAAGGAAAAAGACATTGATGTCGTAGTAAACAATGGGTGACATAAGACATGTTCATATGATGTACACAATAGTAAACAACCATTGGGATGAATACCAAACTACATACATAGAGACTAAAGGTATGATAAATGGAATATTCATTATAGTTTTAATTGATTTTAAATATTTGTATTCCTTTGTATCCCCATCAATTGTGTACTGATATAGGTTGGTCACTTATAGGAAACATGATTTTTGGGAGGTTGAATTGGCCACTGCAGCCAAAATTTCCATTATCCCACTAGTGGGTTATTATGTTTTATACTTTGGTAAATTCCCCATGAATGTATATTTATGAATCATACCCATTGGATCTTACAAGATCATTTTCAAGTATAGATTGGCTTGGTTATTATAAATCCAAAATTGATTATTGCAACAAGGTCATTAACTATGATGATGAACTTAAGGATGGTACTTAAAAGGATAAAGATATGGATTTTAATTTATGTGATTTCCATGATGAAACTCAATTGGAGAATGTGAAATTTATGCCAACTATATGTTATCACTATGAGTGACAAGTCAAAGGAGGGTTTAAAGAGGGCTTATTTAGATGATCATCTCTATATTTGGGAGGGTTTTTATATTTTTTTTAGTAATTTTATTGGTATGCCCTCACCTAGAGATATTAATAATATGATAGGTTTGGTACCTATGGTTGAAACTATTTCCAAAGCACCATATTAGATAATGACACTTGAGATTTTTGAGCTCAAAATGAAACTTGAGGATATTTTGGAGAAGGGCCTTTTTCATAATAGTTACTCCCCATGAGGAGAACCTACTATATTCATAAATAATAAGGATAAATCCCTTTGACTTTGTATCAACCATCATCAACTAAATAAGGTTACAATGAAGAACTATTACCCATTACCTAAGATCATGGAATTTTTTATTTAATATGAGGATCCATAATATTCTCTAATATTTATCTATTTTTTGGCTACCATTAGTTATGGATTTTAAAGGTAGATAATTTTAAGAACACATTTCAGATGTGTTATGGGTATTATGAGTTTACAATCATATTTTTTAGTTTGACTAATTCTTTAGCAATGTTCATAAGTATCATGAATAGAGTTTTTTAGACCTTTATACACTAATTTTTGTTGATATTCCTTTAAAATTTTGATCTATTCAAGGAATGAGGAGGAAAATTAGGATCACTTGTGGAAATAATTTTAGGTACTACAAGAGAACTAGTTGTATGAAAACTTTAGAAAATGTGCATTCGCATAGTTAAAGGTGTAATATCTATAGTAAATTACTTTTGGGGAGGGGATCCTAGTATACCCATCTAAAATTATTATAGTGGCCAAGACCCATGAGCATCATCGAGGTGTGTATATTTATATGTTTTTAAGGTT